>CM028750.1:23598287-24198287 GCA_016801395.1 Leptodermis oblonga | reverse complement strand
CTGTTGCAATATCAAGTCCGCCAATGATTTTATTGATGTTCAGTGTATTGTAGTCTAATGCTTTTGTTTTAATGTCCTTTCACAGCTATGCCGATAACCTCTCTCTTTCCTTTCCTTTATTTTATAGTGAGTATCCTTAAGAGAAGTTTTATGTTTTGATTGTCGTAGGTGAAATTGTACTAGCACTAGTCTTACTTCACACTTTCATGGAATACACCATTTCCTGTATAACTGAGTTTTTGATTCAGTAATGTGGATACGAAAGTTGTGGGTGGTTTACAATTTTCAACCGAATATAGGAATGTTGCAATAACAAATATTAAAAGGGAAAAACCTAAAAAGAATTAGAAGACTTGTAAATGGCATGTTATATCACATAAATGAAATAGTATGTCTAAACCAAATACGTTACAGAGATATGATCCATATAGCTGACCCTACACTGGGATTGTTGAGTATTCTTATGTTGCAACTTGAGGATTCAAATAACTGGAATTAATTTTGTGAACCCTTACAAATCTGAGAACATATATATATATATATATATGTATATATATGTATATATTTGTTCTCAGATGACTTGGTTGTGGCTTCTGGGAACTATTTTAGTGAAGTAGGATGGAAGGGGGTGTGATGTGGGTACTACACTCTCTAAATCTGAAGCACATGTTGTCCTGAAATTTCTAATCGTAAGCTATCTTTGTTATATAATTCAGGTGAGGGATTTCCATATTGCAAAAAGGGAGGAAGATATCGATTATTATGTTGGCTATATAGGTTCGCAAGTATTTCTTGCTGCTTCCTGTGTAACAGCTGTGTAATGAAAGTTGTTATTTTGATACATTTCACATATATTGAAGGATCGTTGTTCATGTTTGGGAGAGCTTTAACATCTCTCTTATGGGGATTGGTAGCTGATCGATATGGTCGAAAACCAGTTATAATGATTGGTACGATAGCGGTGTAAGTGCTCTTGTTTTTTTAAATGCGTTTTATCATTGTTTACACTAGTCAATAATGTGTTAACTCATTTCCTTTTCTCTCTAATTCATGAAAAAAAACACAGGGTGATTTTCAGTTTGCTTTTCGTCTAAGAACAAACTTTGCTATGGCAGTTTCCACAAGGTTTCTTCTTGGAAGTTTGTGTGGAGTACTCAGCCCCATGAGGGTATTAACTTCATACTGATTTTTTCTTTGCATGTTTATGCAGACATTTATGGTTTGTGCTTATGGTGCACAGACCTGTAGAATTTGTTGGTGATGTGTTTTGTTACTTGTTCATTTTGGTGGTTGTATCAATTATCTCTGTTGTATAAAAAACTAATATGATTACTATTTTTGTTTTTGTTATACTGCAAAGCAGATTCTGTTCCTTCGTTGCATTTTCAAATTTTAGCTCTGGTGGCCAACCTATTACACTTGAAAAGTGCTTTGTGCATTGTTCAATATATGTTAGGCACATCAAACTCTCTACCTTTCATTGGGGCTGCATTGAATCAAACATGCTTCTGTGTTAAAAGTAAAGCTGGTTAATGGTGTCATTTATCACCTTTGATTCCTTTTGTTTTCCTAGACTAATTATATAAATAGAAGGATTTCTTTTAACATGTCAAATAAATTAAAGATCAAGTCAAGAGCATTAGTTCCATATGGTTTTCACTTGTGAACTAAATTATTGGAATACAGTATTTCTAGGATTAGTTATGGATTCTTTTTCTAAAGGGAAATCTTCTGTTGTTGATTTATTGATATCAGATTTTCAACGAGTAGCCTTCACATTTGGTTGCTTATACATGTCTCTGAATTCATCACTTGCTATCTCCCACCACATATATTGATATGCTCTGTCATGCATCCTAAATATCAAGAAATGAATGATACACTATAATTTATATGGAACAGTAGTACAGGTAAATACTTAGTTGTTGTAAACATTTGCACAGGACCACAGGTAACAGTTACACTAGTATGCCAAAACATGTTTGGTCCTCCCAAATTCCTTTGCACTTTGTCATTTGAAGAACTTTTAGGTATAAGCCATGTAACGTAGCTCGTTGCACATATTTCCAGAGGGTCCTACAGCTGGAAAAGTGAAAAAACTAACTTAAATGTGTCACCTTCACCTAGTTGTTTGCATAGTTCAGTATAATGAATTCATTTTTTCTGCATGTTGATGTTTTATATGGAAGTTTATGTTTATGATATTGATATGTTGCATTAAATGTATTAGAGTATTGCTTGTAATCTCTTCTTTTGATGTTGTTAGGCATATGTGTCTGAAGTTTGTCGTAAAGAATACCAATCTATTGGGATGTCAGTTGTGAGATAGCACTCTCTCCATTTCCCCATATTTCTTTTAAAATTATGAAATTATGAGGTTTGACTCTGGATAAAATGTTTTTGCAGACAAGCACATCATGGGGGATAGTCTTGGTTATTGGACCGGCCCTAGGTGGTTTTCTGGCACAGGTTATCCTTTTTGCTTTACTATCTTGTCTTGGCAAACTGTTTTCAAGTTTCAGTTATTATTTCTTGTAGTTAAGAAAGTTGATAATAGCAATTTAGTTCTGCCATTTAATTGTTTAATCTCTTACAAAATTGTTTGAAACTTGAAAGAAGTGAAAATTCAATTTAATAGATGATGATAGCTGTTTATTTATTTTATTTTTATTTAAAAAATTATTATTCTGGAAATTCGCAAAAAAATGATTTGGAAAAAACACTAAAGACACATTGATAATTTTTTGTTGCAGCTCAGAAAGTGATATGAGCTAGAAATACCATGGCAAACTTAAAAAGAAAGAGAATTAGAAACCACATTTGGAGAACTCCATTTCATCTGAGGAAGGGGTTGGGAACTAAGGATTTGTCTTTCCTATAAGTAAAGCTCAATCTAACTAGTAATCATGTACAGGAAGCCATTTGACACAGTATGTAAGTGATGGAAAATAATAGTCTAATATACTTTCTCTTTCACTATCAAGCTTAAGTAGCCAGCCTTTTCAAGTTTCTGAGGCAAGAGTGTGTCAATTTAGGAAATTCATCCTTCATGTGATATCCATACTGCATATATTTAATAGCTTGATTACTTATGCTAGGATTAGGATTCAGTTATTTGTTAAGGAGAACACTAGAATAAACATATTTGACAGGGTGCCTTTAGGAAGCATCTTATTCTTTGGATAGAAGGGAATAGCAGGGAATTTACATGGGTCCATAAAGATTAAGAACAGCTAAAGGTGGAGCTGTAGAACACTCCATACTACTTGGCTCAATTACAGTTACCAATATGATTATTTTCCAATGGCTATGTTGGAGATTTTTCAATAATTAAGCTAAAGGAAGAAAGGAAAATAAATGAACATGTTATGTCCGAGTAGCATGAGTACTCGGACAAAATTTCTGCGACTAGAATGTGTCCGAGTATGTGTGCGACTCGCACAAAAACTCGAACGAGTTCCAGTAAACTTCTGGGATTGATTTGTGTCCGAGCGTTTGTGCGATTCGCACAAACACTCGGATGAGTTCCAGCAAACTTCTGGGACTGATTTGTGTCCGAGCATTTGTGCGACTCGCACAAAAACTAGGACAAGTTCCAGCGAGAGTTTCCTTCTCCTGAGAAGTTGCATCTCTTCACGAAAATGATGATTCCGAATTCAGTTCTTATCCGAATTCAGTTCTGTTTCTTTCTACTTCTTTATAAGAGTTGTGGCTATTGAATGACACCCTTTGGAGGTCTATAAATAGACTCCTTAAGATGGATTTACAGACAGAGGAAATCATTCTCACTTTACAAGGTTTTCTTGCTTTTTTCTCTTTTGCTCTGATTTTGTTTCAGTTAGTGCAGGCTTATTACAAAAGGCTTCATCTTATCCCATAAGGATATTAGTTCTGGATCTCTTTGCACATAAAAGGGAACTAATAAAACCTAAAGGAAAGTGCATTTGTTCAATTTGAAGCAATATCTCCTTTTACTCTATCTTGTAATAGATTAGTGCTTAAAGAATAGATTCTTGGTTTCATTTTGGTTAGTCATTGTTGTGTTATCTGGGAATTATATCCAACAATCTTTAGGTTTTATTTAATATTTCAATGGCTACCAATATGAAGGACTTGACATCATCCACTGTCAAGTTGGATCGATTCGATGGAGAAAACTTCACAAGATGGAAGGAGAGAATCCACTTTCTGCCTGTTTCTCTAAAGGTGGTGTATGTCCTGAATACGCCAAAGCCACCTGTCGAGGATGATGAAAATTTGCTACAGATGCGGAAGCGCCACAAGTGGGAGAATGACGATGAGATTTGTCATGGACACATCTTCAATGCAATGCAAGACAATCTGTTTGATGTTTACTATACAATTCCTACAACAAGAGAATTGTTGACAAATTAGAGGCAAGGCACATGAGAGAAGATGCTACAAGTAAGAAGTTTCTTGTCTCAACTTTCTTTAACTTTAAAATGCTTGATAATAGGTCAGTTATGGAACAATTAACTAAATGGGAAAAAAAAGTTAAATCATTTTAATCACAATAATTTGATCATGGATGAATTAATCATTGTTTCAGCAATGATTGACAAACTTCCCCCCTCCTAGAAAGATTTCAAGAAGGATCTCAAATACAAGAAAGAAGAGATCACTCTTGAAGCATTGGCTCATTCTCTTCGCATAGAAGAAGAATTGAGGGTGTGCAGGAAAATTCTCAAAATAATGAGAATTTGCATGAAAATGACAAAGATAATGAATCCGCCAACAAAGTCAATGTCATTGATGAAGGACAAGAGAACAAGTCCAAGAAAAGGATCAAAGAATATGGTCATGGCAAAGGCAAAAAGAAGAAAAGCAAAGAAGTCGGACACTACAAATATGAGTATCCTTTGCTAAAGAAGCAAAAGAAAGAGAAAAAATCCTTTAGATACATTCATGTGGATGCACTTGTGGCTAGGATTTATGATATTAAAATTTAATCTAGATTTGTCTTTGAAAAATGACTACTGTATTCTGGTTGTGAAGGGAGAATTTATGTAAACAAGACTGTACTTGTAATAGCATATGAAATAATAAATTTATGTTTTAGAAACATGAAAATTATTGTGATATGCTTAGGGGTATACTATTCGCAGGACCCATTTTACTAAATACGTGACACTTTTTAAAATTTTAAGTGGTGAAAAGAATTAATGCCCTTGATTCTAATAAAAATTTATCCACCCTTTTTACCCTAACTTTTTTACCCATCTTCATCTTCATGAACAACACAAAGGATCCCCATTCCTTCATCTTCATGAACAACACAAAGGGTCCTCATCCATACTCCCTCCCATTTCCACTCAATCTCCTCCCTTAAACCATACATTCATTCCATTAAAATACTTGAATTTTACTTGCGTTTCATGGACGAAAATGCAAATGAAGATCCATAGTACACGGTACGTATCACATTACAATGTTTATGGACAAAAGGTAGCACCTTTTTTAGGATTTTTGTTCACTGGGGGAGAATCACCCACCGGGGGGGGGGGGGGGGGGGCGATTTTATCTGATAAAATCGCCACAGGCCACCGAATTTATCCAAGAAAAGCACCCAATCTGGGCGATTTTATACAAGAAAATCGCCCTATTCTGGCGATTTTCCTGGATAAAATTGGTGGCCTGTGGCAATTTTATCAAATAAAATCGCCTAGGAGGGGCGATTTTATCTGATAAAATTGCCACCCGTGGGCGATTCTCCAGATTTTAATCGCCCCTCCTGGGCGATTCTAAGCCATAGAATCGCCCACGAGGGGCGATTATCTACCCCTACTCAGTTTTCGCCCCCAATTTCGGCGATTTCTAATGTCATATTTGGTTTCTTGACAGGCTCTGCGTGTTTCGGATGATCGAATCTTTCCAGATTACACAGATGATAAGCAACTTCTACAATAGACTGCCTACGTGTCTCAGGGTTGACGGCATGTTCAACCCTTGGATGCAAAAGACTACCCGAGATGCTAAGTATTGAAGTCGCTGCAACAAGTACAATTATAATCCCAATCAGCAACTAGTAAGACAAATATAGGTAAAAATAAAATCTAAAATTATCCTAAACTCACTGCATTGAGGGACAACTGAGTAGGATCAGGAGTGTATTCCTCGACCGGACCCCTACTGACACGGACGTGCGACCGCGACCGGAAGTACTCAAGGTAACCCTCGCATGCTTCGTCAGTATACTCGGCCCTCTTCATATCCCGCAGAAGCCTTGTATGAGATATTTCCAAACCACTGATGTCAGCAACGAACTTGCAGACATACTTTTTTGTCTCTGGGCCTCAGTAGCACTCCTTCGGTTTGAAGACTTGAAAGAGAATTTGTTGGCGTGCCCGAACTGTCTTAACACCGATCCGGCATGTAAGACTCTTCAACTTTAACGCAATATATATGGCCTATATACAAGGAAATTTTATGGACCAATGCCGGATTGGGCTCAAATGGTATCCAATTAACCTGTCCGACAATAAAACAAATCAACAAAGATAGCACAGAAATAGGAAAAAAACTGTTTACAAACACACATAACGGACATATTACCTCGTTTGGCTGCAATGCATCTAGCGCCCTCCTGTAAGCCTCCAAATCATATTTTGCAACACGCTTCTTCCCGGTACCAACTTGCCATTTCATTGCCACAGGCTATCCGGTATTCCACGACCTCTTCTTTGGTGAGCTGAATGTTGGGAAGTATTCATATATCCAACTCTAATAAGAATGAACAGAAGAATAATTAAAACATATGTTCTCCCAAAATACAGCACTGTCTAATAAGGAAAGCAACATGTACAAAGACAAACCTGCAGTAAAGTCAAACAAGCAGAAAATTGAGCACTTTGTGCCCTAGATGCCTTCCCAAGTTGGCGATATAAGTATGTCCAAGCAAGCTACGCCCCATGAGTACTCACTTACTGTCTCAATATCGCGAACAAAAGTTAAATACTGCACAGAGACGTGGGTTTTCGACTTGTCCACGAACAAGGAAAGCCCTAAAACCCATAATAAATAACCTGAGGCGGCATTCACTTGATCAAATCTACCGGCACAATTTGCCTCAATGCTTGTCAACTTCACAAATCCAGGCTTATCCAATTTCACTTCATCTTTTCCCAACACAGCTACAACATTCGTCGCTATTTGTGCAGTCTTTGTTTTTCCATAAATGGGCTTACCCCCAAGCGAAATGCACAGTATGTAGGCAACATCATGCAATGTTATTGTCATCTCCCCGAATGGCAAGTGGAATGAGTTGGTCTCCGGATGCCACCTCTCCACAAAGGCACAGAGCAGAGCGGCGTCTAACTCATCATACATGCACTGTACTAAATGGGCCAAACCGGACCTCTCTACAAGCTTTTTCATGTTATCATCGCCTGGCCAATATTTCAAGCGATCAGCCCCATTATAATATTTCAATATCCCCCATTCCTACCAAATGTAAAGAATAGAATTACAACAGAGGGATACAATTCCTAAAGCATTTCTTTTGTAAAAAAAATTTAAACTATGTGAAAATACTTTATTATTCCCCTTTGGATCACAAGTAATGAAGCATATATAGTTAGGAAAAAATTAATTGCTCGAATACATCATAAATACAAGTACGCAATTTAATAAAATTACCTCTCCATGCCAAACGTAGTAGGCAGTGTGTCCTTTGAAACTCAAAAGCAACTCAAGGATTACAGGACCACCTTCGAGCGGATGGTCTAGCTCCCTATAATCCATTCACCTTGCAATCATTGCCTTAGCCTCACTGCCAATTAATCATTTCCCTGCTCTCTTAGTTGGTTCGATGCTTGTATTCGCCCCTTCAGCATCACTTCTTCCACAAGCCCCCTCGCCGTCACCATCGTCATGGGACATTTCAACATCTAAAAATGGCGGTGCGAAAGGTTATTCAGTAAAGGATGCACCGATGTACTCATTTCCAGAGACGGAAGGTTGAACTGAGTGTTCCGTAATGGGAGCAGTGACATTCCCAATCGCAGAAGATGCTCGCGATCATGCCATGACCTTCCTCGAACGCTCAGACGCTGTTGGAGGAACACTAGGGGCATTTTCCGCATGTGGAATAATAGGCTCCCCGGATTTATCCGGAATACCACTCTCCCGGGATGTTTCCGGATTACTACTCTCTCCGGATTTGGATCTTTTGCCCGTCCGACGGAATATATTACCTTTATATCTATCCCCCATCTGTATTTAAAAGGTTGCACAGGAATTAATATTTCAAAAAATTCAGAACCTAACGACATATTAAACTGAAAAAAATAAAAAAGCAAGACAGAGTAGGGAAAATCGGCTGTTTTTTAGGGAAAATCGCCTGATCCAGGCGTTTTCCTCTAAGAAAATCGCCTGCTTCAAGCGATTTTCTCTAATAAATCCACCTGCATTAGGCGATTTATTACGGGGGCGATTTTCTGCCGAAAAATCCCTTCGGGGAAGCGATTTTCCCTAAAAAAAATGCCACCCTGTGGCATTTTTTTAGGGAAGCAATTTTCCGCGTCGTTCGTCGGAAAATCATTTTTCCGACGAACGACCCCGAAATTTACCCTCAAATGTTAACTACACAGCCGAAAAAGCAACATAAACACTAAAACATTACTACACAACCAATACAATTCAATCTTTCAAGATTCAACACAAAATTTCCATTAAAAAAAAGCCCGAAATACCAAAAACGAACATGCATGGAAATTGCACATTAATTATGCACAAAACAGCTGGAAAACACAACAAACATCCGAAAGCATCTAATAAAAATTGCCCATAAACTTCACAACACCCAACTCAATGCAAAATCAAGAATTGGAAAAATTTTTAAAAACAGAAAAATAAACCACCAACCGATGGATGGAGAAGCGGTGGTCGGCAGTAAAGAGGGATGGAGCGGCGGCGGCGAAAATGGAGAGCTTGGCAGAGAGGGATGGAGCGCCGGTGGTGGTCGGACGGAGAGCTTGGCACGGATGAATGGCGGACAGAAATGGAGAAGAAGGAATGGGGGACACGGCCAAATGGAGAAGAGAAGAATGGGGCAGTAAAATTTTTTTTTTTTTACTTTATAAGAGGGAAGGGCAGTTTGGTAATTTTACATGCTAAAATTTAAAAAAATGTCCTACAAATAGTAAAATGTGTCATACTAATAACAATTCTGTATGCTTATTATCTGGGTAAATACACAATTACCCCCCTGTGGTTTTGGAAACTTATGCATCACCTCCTTATGGTTTAAAAAGCTACCATGCACCCTCCTTAACTTTCGTGAACTATGTAAAGTGGATAAAAATGACCAACATACCTCCAAAATGCCCTTATCCTAGTTGTGAATTACAGTTTAGACGCGGGGGTATTTTGGTCATTTTTGTCCACTTTACATAGTTCACGAAAGTTAAGGGGGGTGCATGGTAGCTTTTTAAACCATAAGAGGGTGATGCATAAGTTTCTGAAACTATAAGGGGGTAATTGTGTATTTACCCTTATTATCTTAATGCACATTGTAAATTATGATTATATAATTTGGTTATACGTAAATTTAAAAAAGTTGCACTTGAAAATTTAAAGTTGCAAAAACTTGAGTATACATGCATGCATATTGTGAAATTATGATTACATGATTTGTTTAAATTATGTAAGTAGTTGTGCATGTCAATATATGATTTTGGAAAAACATGTGATCATTTATAATGATTGTTTAAATGCATGATTTCCTAAGAAAAATAGGTTGATTTATACATGTTTTAATACTTGAAGACATAATATTTGATTACCCTTATGTTTGATTCTTAAACGGAATTAAGTTAAGGATTATATATATTATATATAGTATAACATATTACTTGCTTTGATGAACTAGAATTATTAAGTACATTATTTTGCATTATTCATAGTTCATGTAAAATTTCTATGAAATAAGAAATTATTGAATGTAATTATGTGAGGAATGTTTATAGAATAAGTAACATAAACATGTGTGTCTTATATGGTATAACAAATGGTTGGTTGTTTTGTTATAATTGAATGCATGAATGTAAGTTCCATGTTAATTTGTAAAATAACAAATTGTGTAGAACTTTACTTATGTAAAAAATTGTGACATGTTCATTAAAGTATGAAATCAATAAATACAATTTGATGGCTAGTTTGGTCACATAACATTTGTTAAGTAATCATCTGTAGATTAATGCAAAGAGACATCAATGAGAACAGATTAAAATGCAGATTAAGACATTAAATGGTGGGATCTTATTCTAAGAGATTAAGTAACCATTGGATTAGTGATTTGGAACACTCAAGAAGAGAGTTTGGTTAAGCCAAATTAGGCAAACCAAAGAATTAATTAAGGACTGATAGGAAAGATTATCTTCTATCAAGAAACATGTCCTAGACCATTTAGAATGGAACCCTCAATTCATTGCTAGTTAAACTACTAGTTCTGAATTCAATGTAGCGAAAAATACTTGTCTAAATGGTTGGAACACTACACTTTTAGTGTTTTAACTCGCCAGTGAGTACATGTTGAACTTGGGGTTCTTAACAAGTCAAGAAAATGCCAAATATGAGAAAGCAATTAAATGCTGGAAATTCTCATATGGCGAGGGCATTTGAGACTTGCCTATATGAATGTATAATGAAGACTCTAAAAGATTTTGGTTAAATTTTGGAAACATTCATAAAGGGATTGAAGCACATAGTTGTTATGTGTTGTTTATAACATGCAGTAGAAAAGCGAACTTGTGTGTGATTACATTAAGGCTTGTCAATGGACTGTTGGTTCAAAACTTGTCTACCAAATTAGTTCGACAGGTTTGCTGGATGTTTTCACTAAGAATTTGGTTCAATCAAAAGACATCATAGCTAATGCATAAGTTATCAGGAAATGTTCTTGATCTTGAGAAAAAGGCAATTTTCCAAATCATTGGAAAATTACTGGGGATTGTTGGAGATTTTCCAATAATTAAGCTAAAGGAAGGAAGGAAAAGAAATGAACATCTTATGTTCGAGTCGCATGAGTACTCGGACAAAATTTCTGGGACTGGAATGTGTCCGAGTATGTGTGCGACTCGTACAAAAACTCAGACGAGTTCCAGTAAACTTCTGGGACTGATTTGTGTCCGAGCATTTGGGCGACTCGCACAAAAAATTGGACGAGTTCCAGTGAGAGTTTCCTTCTTCTGAAAAGTTGCATCTTTTCACCAAAATGGTGATTCAGAACTCAATTCTTATACGAATTTAGTTCCGTTTCTTCCTACCTCTTCATAAGAGTTGTGGCTATTGAATGACACCCTTTGGAGGTCTATAAATAGACTCCTTAGGACAGATTTACAGACAGAGGAAATCATTCTCACTTTACAAGGTTTTCTTGCTATTTTCTCTCTTGTTCTGGTTTTGTTTAAGTCAATGCAAGCTTATTACAAAAGGCTTCATCTTATCCCATAAGGATATTTGTTCCAGATCTCTTTACACATAAAAGGGAACCAATAAAACTTAAATGAAAGTGCATTTGTACGATTTGAAACATCTCATTTTACTATATCTTGTAATAGATTAGTGCTTACAGAGTAGATTCTTGGTTTCATTTTGGTTAGTCATTGTTGTGTTATCCGGGAATTATATCCAACAGGCTAACATTCTTGATATGCATCCCATACTATAACTTCTTTGCTAGCTCCCTATAACTCATCTGCATCCTGTTTTGGTGCCTTATTTATCCCCATTCTCCAAAAATTCTTATGTAAGTCAAAATCATTTCTTATTTCTCATCAGTGAGGATAGAAATTTCATCTGCATTTCCACATAATGAAAGAAAATTAGGAAGGAATCTCTTTGCTGTGGCAAGAAATTGTTAATTTTTTATTATTTTTTGGATGGATTGGGAAGTATGACTCCATAATGATTGATTGTCTCTCCCTATTCTGTATCATTCTGTTCAAACTTGTACTTCTATTCCTTTATCACAGCCCGCAGACAAATATCCAGAAATCTTCTCTAAACAATCCTTATTTGGGAGGTAAAATTTCATGATTATCTTTTACATTATGAAGTATTTGGCTCAATTCAGTTCTTGCATTGTTGTGGTTGTCTCTTGCAATAACTAATACATTCTTCTTACCATTTTTTGCTGCAATTCCTTGTTCATAATAAATAATCTAATACATTGATTACAGGTTCCCATATCTTTTGCCTTGTCTCCTGATATCACTGTTTTCACTCCTTGTTGTGATCATCTGTTACTGGCTTCCGGTAAGCATCTCAGTTTCTTCAGATTACCTTTTTCATTTGTGCTTTTAAGCTGTAATCCATCCAGGAATTATTTTCTTCTTACCAACACTCAACATTATATGGGTTGCTTTAATTTATTTCTTGAAGTCTTTATTGTGGCTACACCGATTTGAAATAATTGGTAGCTTTGTGCATGGTTCATCTCCATATCTTCCTTTCTCTTATTGTCTTGTTTTACACGATGAAGAAATCAATGGCTACTTAGGTGTAATGTGGTGTTTTTCATGTACTTGTACCAGTCTAATAAATGGAAAAACATGTCTTTCGACTAGACAAAATGGCAAGATTTGATCCATATAACCAACTCTACATAGCAGGATAAAGGCTGGGTTTTTGTTGCATGTACTCGTACTGGTCTTGGATGAAGGAACGTATAATCATGATCAATTAACGTAAAATATGTTGTGTCGTGTTAGAAAAAGAAAATTATATAAATACAGAGGACTTCAGTACTTTTCCTTGTACCTAAAATGTACAGATGCAATAAAATCTCAATTGAAAATGGGTATGCAAATATTCAATTTGACTTTGAGCAAGTATTTATGCTTGATTTGGCCAAGACTGACATCTAAATAAAAACTCGATGATTTGTTCCCGAGTATGTAACTGATTAAAGACTATCTGCAAATTCTTGTTGATGAAGTAAGAAGCAGCCTTTGTAGAAAGTATTAACAAGAAGCTTGTTCTCTTACAGTCTTTCTGAATTGCTGCAGGAAACTCTACACATCCATGGTAAAGACAAAATCGATGATTCATGTCTTCATCAACAGTTAACATATGAATCTTCTACGCTCAAGAAAGCAGAAGTTTCAGAATCCATTGTTGCCTCTTCTCGCCCAAGTCTTTTGGAAAATTGGCCTTTAGTGTCATCTATTATAGCATATTGTGTTTTCCAACTTCACTATACTGAGGTAATTTGCCAATTCTTCAATTTTTAAAAAATCCTTTGGCCTCCCTAACTTCAAAGTTGATTATTTTATATTTTTATCAACTTAGCTAACACAGAGTTAATTTGGTAGTCCCTTTTGCTTTCTTCTCTCTTTTCTCTGACTTCTTCCTTTCGTTATCTCTGACACATAATTGTAACGCAGATGCCCTCGGCCTTCCGAATAACTTTTGAATTTTGTTTGCTTAAGCCTTATTAATAGCCTACTGACCAGCATATATGCACTTCACTTTTTCTTAATATTCACAACGATCCTCTTTAGGACCTTCGTGTCCTTGCTAGGTGGCCTACGAACCAGGTTTTCTATACACTTACCTTTTCTCTTAACATTTTGATGTTAAAATTTTGGGATCCTTGCAAGGCTCAACCTATGTCAGTTATGTTGTGAGATGTAAAATGATTTACCTATATTCATGTTGCCAAGTGATTTAACAGTTACAGAAAAGAAATAAATCGATTATCTTCTATATCAATGCTAAAGTACGTCCCTACCCGTTTATTTATCTTATTTTTCGGATATATCATTTTCTTCAGATATTCTCTTTGTGGGCTGTGAGTCCTAGGAAGTCTGGGGGTTTGAGCTATTCAACTTCAGATGTTGGTGAAACTCTTTCTATCACAGGTATAAACTTGAAGCTTTATTATTTTGCTGCTTCGGTATATATTTGAAGCAGGCAATTAGATCCTTCAGTAACTATTCTTCCAATTTTGACTAAGCAAAGTCTGGATGATAAAGAGGTTATGAAAGCAATACCATTAACAATCTAAGACATTCTGTTCTCTCAAACTTCTCCAACATGCTCTTTTGTACACAGCTTTAAGCCTTTCAGTGGATTGTTAGAATTGCCCTAGAAGCCAAGTTGCTGCCCAGTGAAATATCAAAGGTCGCTGTTCTGCACATAAGCTATCATTTGGAATAGTCAAAAGCTTAATAAAACAAAGCTTTTGCTTTGAGTTTGTCTAGATTTGTAATGTGAGGGAAGAGTGGTATGCACTGGTGCAATTTCTTTGTGCATGCGTCACACTAACAAATATTTTGGAACTAAAGAGATTGGGAGGCAAAGGTCTGGGCAGGGTTTTTGAAGTTAAAGTTAACAATTTAAAGTTGTTTTTCTTTGATACTCTTTTATACTGAACTTCTGATTTCTCTCAATGTGGCAGGACTTGGTCTCCTTCTATTTCAACTCTTCTTGTATCCAGCACTCGAAAGGATTCTTGGGGCAGTTATGATTTCTCGTATTGGAGCAGTAAGGACTTTGTCATCTGCATAGTTTTGGTCAAGATTTGTACTTACATTCAAATAACTCTATGGGATTCTCATAAATTTACTTCTCTAATGATTTTTCTGTATACTATGAATATGTTTTGCAGGTTCTGTCCATACCTTTGCTGTCAAGTTACCCATACATAGCTATGTTGTCTGGTTTCTGGCTCTCAGTAGTAGTTAACAGTGCTTCTGTTATGAAAAATGTGTTATCTGTAAGTTGTTGTTCATTGTACAATGACTTGCTTGAATTTCTGAGCTCTTTGACTCTTTCATTTCTCTAAATGTCTACATTTAAAAATATACATTGCGAAGAGCCTGTTCTGCGGAATTGAGAGACACTAGCATGACATGTTTGCCTCAAAACGACTTGTTATGGTTACCAGTCTTATTTTCTTACTATTATAATTAAATATGTAGTTGTTATTGTAATTAGTGTGAAAATTAATATATCATCCAATAATCTATCTCCAGAAAATGAACTCTGCAAACAATTTGATCTTTGAAAATGAGGGAAAACCTCTTCTTGTTGCAATTAATAGGATACAACCAATTGTTGGAATCATTTTATCATAATCTCTTTCCTATTAACTCCTTAACTACTTCATCATGTTTCTTAAGTTTAGTTTCTTGAGAACTTTAAAAATCACATCTTGAAACACTTTTTTCATCTCAAAATGTTTGTATGGAAAATGTGTTTCAAAATATTGGCCCTTATTCATGCAGGAGCAAAGAAGAAAATAAAATAGTAGCTGGAGGTTTAAAATGAATAGATCGAAAAGGGAATCAAGAGAATATGCTTTCGGGTTTACATGTACACACGCATACACCCATGTGTATACATATGACATACACATATATTATGATAAAAAAAATTCATTTGTGGTGAATAATTTTAGCATGGCTGGTCCCAAGTCTGGATAAAGGAGGGCAGTTGCATTTAGATTAACGGTTAGCATAAGATTGTCACATTTTATGGTGTATACACATGATAAATAAAACTACCAAATAGAAAAAAAAACCAAGCCTGACCAAGTGCTTTAATTGCAGAAATAGTTGCTGAAAAATCACTCCTTGTGGTGCAAAACTTAAAGCACATAGAACTCTGCAGAACGAGCAATAGGACATGGTCATACAGTCAATCAGTCTATCTGTCCAAGAAGCTTTCTTTTCAAGTGATTTGATTTTGAGATACTTTCAACAGTATTTAGTCTATTTAGTTCTTGAATTATTGGGAAAGACTGTTAGATTACTATCTTTTTCTATGTGAGCAAGAGCACAAGCTTCTTGCTTTATGTTCCCAGTCTTTCATTTTCTCCTGATCATTATTTTATCAATGTGCAATCAGGTCTCTATCACGACAGGATTGTTTCTTTTGCAAAATAGGGCTGTGGTACTTTTTACTAAATCTAATCTTGACTGTTTTCTTTTAATTATATAATCATTACGATTTCCATAAACATTGTCCTTGTTTGATTTCTCAGCCCCAAGAACAAAGAGGAGCTGCTAATGGAATTTCAATGTCTGCTATGTCTCTTTTCAAAGCAATTGGTCCGGCAGCTGGGGGCTCTTTGTGAGTTGATTACTTCATTTGTCATTAGGCATTCAATAAAAGCAATATTTTATAGCCCCATCTGTGCAAAATCATGTATGAGTACATATCCACTTTGGAAACTTGATTTCTGTAAGTTTCGATGATGAATGTGTTTGATGGTATCTCTACGTGTTTGACTTTGTACCTGAAGCAAAAATGCTGTAGGACTTATTGAAACATATTTTTTCTCTTTCAATAAACCAGTGCTTCAACTATATATATAGGTGAAATCTTTCCTAGTCTTCTTCTGTGCCCTTAAGTTGCGTCTTTTGCTCCCTTCGCTTTGTGTTCCGTTTTCCAACTCTTTGACTTCATTTTACTTCTTTTGACTTACTGAAGTTGGTTCTGTTGAGTGTTGAACTTTGTTTGTGCTTCAATGATGTGAAGGTGTCACAAATAATTTGTTGCCTCGTTACATGCAAACCATTTTCTATTCAAAATGAGGACATGATAACCATATCTACTAATAAGACATCAAAAAAGAAAGAAAGAGAAGAAGTAAAATTCTGGCTTTGGACATGGAGATGTCTTTGTAGTTATATAGTGTGTGGAATTCTTGTTGGGTTTATGTCCTAAAGCCAATTAAATTATGGAATTATAATTTATATTTATTGCCAACGTGTTTTAGGAACCTAAAGGGTCACACACATAAGAATAACTGATTGGGTTAAAATGATATGTTATGGGTTAATTTATTGGATAAATTAACTATAAGGACTTATTGATAAATATCTATTAGGTTTCCTACTCTATTAGGTTTCCTACTGGTAATAGGTTTATACCATTCTGATATCTATAAATATAGCCCTAGTCATTGGAATGATATACAACAACAACATCTTGTATACAATGATCTAGCTGTCAATCCTCTGACTGATCAATCCTTTGGAAGGATCCCAATTACGGTTATTCGTGTGGATACCGTTAGAGGCCGGACAATTGTGCGGCTCGTGATCAGTTTCATTTCCATGCATATCGTTCGTGGATCTCCTAAATATTGCTGATGGATTTGTTTTCGAGGTAATATCTGATCTGGTACACTATATTATTCATATGATTGCAAAGTGATCTTGGCATGTTCAATCTATATTTATTCCGCTGCGCATAGATAGATTAACTTACAGTGGTATCAGAGCTTACTTTGTTTATCTATGTTTAATATATGTGCTATTTAATTATCATGAATGATAAATAGTTCATATGTGTATAATTCTTGATCAAAGTTTTTGAGAAGTTTAGTTTAACACTGTTAAATTGGGGTTTTATTGAAATTTTCCAAAAAATTAATGTGAGATTTCAAAAGGAGTCATCTTCGTTTGACTAGATGACTGAAATTAGAAATCAGAAACTGTTTTTTTTGGAAACGAAGGAAGAAGTTTGCAAGCATGTTGTTTTGCTGTCTGATTCTCTCGGGAGAGAACATGCATGTTTTCCTTGACTAAAATAGTTTTGGAATTTGGTTGCAAATTTTTTTTTCTGAAACTTTTTGGGCCCCGCGTCAATGAAACCAGAACGGCGCTCGACTTCTCCTCTTCAGGCGATCAGATTGGATCTGGTCGCGCTGCTTGGAGAAGCCACCAGCCGTGCGTACAGGAAACTTCTGGTCGTGCGCGGTGGTGAAGGAAAGCGAAACAAAGGCCCAGTTTTTTGGACCTGTTTTCGTCTCTTCTTCGGATCGGAAAATTTTCTGTTTGGTGATGGCACCGTTTCGGTTGGACCAGAACGGTGGCGCACCGCCAAGTCTTGGCCGCGACCAGATCGGATCCGGCTGCGCGACCAAGACACCACCAGCTCCGAATCGCTACTAGATGGGAGAAAATGTCGCGATGAGGCTTGAGTTTCCCGACCAAAACACTCTGGTCAAGGTGTGGTGCCTCCATTCTCGGCGGCCTTTGCGTCGCCTGAGAAGAAAGCTGAGCAGCTTCAATCAACGGCAATGGTGGGCGGCGCAAGCCGGAAGAAAAGCCCCAACCGAGCGGCGCAAGAACGGGAAGGGCCAATCCTTCACGTTGCAGAAGCGCCGCTGCGCTGCAAAACCAGGAAGGAGAAGAAGCCTTCCAGCAAACGTGTGCAGCACAAACGGACTAGGGTTCTCCCTGGCCCAATCGATAATGGGTTGCCCGACCCGGAATCAATTTGGGCCATTCAGTCCAATTTCACTTAATTAAAAGTTGGTCTTTAAAATTTTAAATCTGGGCATTTATTTATAAAATGCTGGGCTGATTCAAATTTTAGGCTGTTTTAAATTTTAATTATTGGGCTGATTTACAAAATTCATGTCACTTTTAATAAAATTTCAGCCTATTTTAAATACTTGGCCTTGGTCCATTTTTCAAATATTATTTGATTTAATTATTAGGCTGTCTTTTAAAGATTTAAATCTGATTTTCTTGTTGTAAAATTATTTTACAAAAGAATTTTAATTATAAAATAAATTAAATTAAGTGTTATATTTTAATTAGATTAAGATATAACTAGTGATTAATTTGATTGTTTTATAATTTTCTAAATTAGATTTAGAAGATTTCAAAGTATTTCAAATTTAAATTATGGGATAATTTTAATTTGAAGGACATTTATAAATTTCAATTGGATTGGAATTTAGGAATTTATTGATTTTGGAAATTAATAATTTAAATGTCATCTAATTTCAAGTCAAAATTACTTTTTACATTTATTAAATAATAAGATTGTAATTTTGATTGAAAATCTTGTGAATTTGTCAATTATCAATTGGATTGAGGTATTGACTGTATTTTGGAAACTCGTAAATTTTAAATTGGATTTAAAATTTTGAGAGTTGTTTTTTAGAAAAGTTCCATAATTAATTGGATTAATCTTATGGAAAAGGTTCTAAATTAAATTCCAAAATGGTTTTTGATTAAATAAAAAAGTGGGAGAAATGAGTCTTAGACCATGAGAGTTTAATTTTAATTTTGGAAATTTTAACTCTCAACCTACTTTATTTAGATTTAATTGAAGAAAAAGCCCTAATGACTTCTCAAAATAGTTCAAGAATAATTCTAATTGGATTAGAAATAAGTATACACATAGATCCATGATTAGATATTAAATATGCTTATGTAATTATTTAATTGTATAATTTAATTACATGTTTATATGCAACATTTAATGAAATATTTGATGTGATAATTTGTTCATTTAATGAGTTATATGATTGCATATGGTATGCCAAATTTGTCAATTATTTATATGTTGCATATAATTGATACAATTTTATAATTGTTTAAAACAAAATCCCTTAAGTTGTTGCCCCATTAACATAGCAGATTATGACATCATTGTTGGAACTAACTTGTTGGGATTCCCCAAGGTTGTTCTGTCCATGATTAATTTTTTGGCTTTTGAGATTGGATCTCAGTAAAATGGATTTAATTATTGAAACATATAGTTTGTTGAGAACCCTCAACATTTTATGTTTTAAGGCAACATATATTAAGTCATAATACCTTCCGTTGTTATAGCTCGGCTAAAATTCTTTCTTCAGATTAACTTGTTGGGATTCCCCAAGGTTAGTTTGACATCGAATTTGTCGAAACTATGAATGATGGATTCGACTTAACAAAAATATATAATTTGTTGGGATTCCTCAAGGTTATATATTTTTTGAGGTAAGGGTTAGGTTTCACATAAGATGTGTATACCAGGGTTGGTAACCTAACGATAAGGAGTTGCAAGAGTTGCAATTGATAAAGTGTATCTACCTTGCGAAATTGTTTTGATTTGTTGGGATTCCTCAAGGTCAAATAATTAGTGGGGGTCCTTTTCTCACTAAGAATTATGAGATAATTCTCGAATCAATATTTAAGGGTTATTGATTTGAACAAAATAGTGGGAGCAAAACCAAAATTTATTCATTATCCATATCTTTTATACTTTGGTTTTGTTAGATGCATAAATAAAATATTTTGATTTATTTATTTAATATTTATGTTGTGGAATTATATGAGTATTCTTTTAGAATTTACTAAGTAGATGGCCTCAATTTTCTTGATTATCGGTTGGCATAAATTTTGAGAGTATCTCTCAATCTAAAGTTATTTGGCTATTTTGATTTTATGGCTAAGATGATGTCTAGACAATTGGAATGTTTATGGTAAGCATTAAGTTTGGAATGATATAAGATTTATATCATGAAAACTTTTAATTCTAAATTGTTGACACAGGCAAATGGTTAAATTTTCTTGCTTACTTAAGTATCTTAAGTGATACATAGTGAGATTTGAAATTTAATTTGCAATCTTAGTTGGGCAAATGTTCAAATTTTATTTGAACATGCAGTAAATCGTTATTCTTATCAGACAAAGAATAAGATATGATAGTTCAGTCATTCAAAATGATGTGAGCAATCATTGATTCAAATAAGCCAAAGTGATTGAAAAATGACTGCAAAAGTTTGTACTTGGAATCAAAGAAATTGTTGAATTTCTTTTGTAGTACAAATGAAATGGATATTTATCTCTCTATTTTGAAGTTTAGACCTATGATATATGATATCAAGTTAAATATATATTTGGAATATATATGGTCTAAAATAAGTAGACTGATAAATTAATATGAAATAAATAATTATAGCTAATAAATAAAGCAGGTATTGCAATATTGGCTATGAGAATTATTGTATTTCATTTGGATTTAAAAATCATTGAATGTTTTAGTTGGACTAAAATAAATCATGTTTATCATGTAAGGATGGATTGACTCATATATAAGTGATTTTATATTGGCGGAGTCCAGTTTTAAACTATTCCTTAAATTCAATGATTTTATTAATTCTAGAAAAATCAAATTTAAATAACACGGTTTATTTGGTCGTGTGACTATATTTACATATATTCAAATTATATCATTATAATTTGAGACTTTTGGTTTGGAATCAATTGTGATATGTAAATTTCATGCACTAGTCAAATCGACCAAATTACCCTTTTTGGTAAAAGGTAGAAACATTGTAAATTATCTTGACTAATACATCCTATGTATGTAGTTTTATGATAATTTTACTAAATGTGATTTTCTTAATTCATTTTGTCTCAGGTTTACACTTATCTAAGTGTTTTGGGATTTTGATTTGTTCAAAAATGAATTTTGAAAAGTTTGATAAAAGTATTTTTGCAATGACATTGCAATAGTATATACTTTATTCAAGGATGGTGTTATCTAAATAAAATGTGATTTTCTTATAATTTATAAACACTTGATATGTATATATATCTGGTGTTGTATAAATTAAGATCTAATATATTTGATATATTTGATCAGTTGTAAGTTATGCAGTTTTCAATCAATCCATTTATGCCATTATAGTTATCTCCTACTTGTTATACCATGTTCCAGTCGACAAGTTGATACCATATGTGAAAAAGGTTAACAGTTAATCAAATTTTGAAAAATGTTTGAGTTAACATATTCACATGCAATGGTTAATTACTATTAGATTGTATTCTGACTAAATCTAATCAGTTATCTATTTGTGGGAGTATCCAAATTTGATTTGGTTACAGATATTATTTCAGGAGCCCAAGCTTTATTATGGCAAATTATCTTTCTAGTGTAAATCATTTATTCTAGAAAGGTTAGTGGGAGAAATAATATACAAATGAATTATTCATAACCACAAATTTGTAAAATCAACTTATGGAACAACATGTTTAATAACATGATGGTATGGTAGACCTAAATTTTCACATAAAAGGGTGAATCAAGTGGTCTCATGTTATGATCAAAAGATATAAAATTGCATTCGGCTTAATGAATTATATATTATAATTCAATTTTATATCCAATGATCGTAATAAGGTATACAATATAAAAGAAATTTTATATGGATTCTAATATTTTGAGTAAAATTCAAAGCATTTGATTTTGTCAAAATGATTACGAATCTTATGTATACAAATCAATTAGTGGGAGAACAAGTATTTTCAATTACACTGTGTTGGACACATTGTATATGGAGAAGGAATACCTTTAAAGTAGTGTTTATTGGTATGATAGTTCAAGAAAAGTTTTTGAATTATGGAAGCAATATAGACTTTGGAAGTCAAAATCTAGTAACATAGATTGTAAATATTGCTCGATGTACATACACTGGATGCTACGTGTAGCATGCCACTAAATAATATACAATTGTTTCCATACAGACTAATGGTTGGATTATATTGGTATATTATCGTATGTAGGCGACTATGTTATGCTCTGATTGTTGCGAACAAATTGAGCAGGTTCAAGTGAGAATCACTTGATGATGATAGTTAAGAATATTATAAATATTTTGGAAATATTATAAAATTATTTTTTTTATCATAGGCCAAACAAACTTAGTCAAACTTTATGCAATTTTATCTTGCGAAGATAGAAGGAATTTGCATACATACTCTTTATAATAGTGTTAAATGTTGGAATACTTTCACGCCAAACACTATGACTATTCTACAGCATATGCCATAATACATTAAAGAGTTTTGGAAACTGCTTGGATCTAGTTCTTCATTGAACTTAGCATAAGAATTTCTATTTTAGAAATGGAAATTGAAGTCTCATCAATGATCTAATTATGTATTAGGTATTGTCAATTGATGTTGATCAATGACAGAGTTGATATTCTCTCAAGATAAATTTATTTATTAGTGGACTAAAACAATTATTAGAAATTGATCTTAGTCCAAGTGGGAGAGTTAGTGGGATGGATAAAACTAATTGATTTTATCCTTACACTTTGTTTATATATTCAAATTTATGCAAAATTTGATGATATGGAATTATTTATCATTTATCTTATTTGTTTTATTACATTAAGTATATGATAAAGTCCCTAGAATAATATTTGTATGAAAGAAATCATAAGGGTTATGATGATGAGATTCTTTCTATACTTATATATTGTTCTTAAATAATCCCTAGTCATAGTATTAACAAGATGGGACATTGTTAATACGGATAGACTAGCACATTTTATGCTTTCTTCCTAAATGAGGAAATAGTTGATCTCATTGACTATTGTGTGGGACACAAAAGCTAATATGTGGATGCTTGTTAAGAGAACAAGTTCATTGGATTGACCCGTCTAGAGATTTTCATGAGGTGATCTATTTGAGTGCCAATGAAATAAATCTCTATATAATGGTAGTGTAAATAAATCCTTCGACTTGAGATCATAAGTGTATCCAGAGTGTAGATTATATACTTTCACTCTTTTGGTCCTTAACCTTAGTTGGTTATGTGTGCTTTAAGAGTTGAGTATAGTATGAAACATGGATGAAAGTTTATGATCAATAAAGAATTCACCACTTCCAATAGTAGGAAGAGTATATCCAGTTATGGCCACTTGTTGAAGTATAACTTAAAATGTTTGCGCAAACTAGGAGTGATTTTAGAATAGTTCTAAAATTCAACTTCATGGAGTTATATTTCGGGAACAAGCAAAGAAACAATTAGCTCATTAAGAGTTGGCACATATCCTTGCTCTTGAACTAATTGGGATATGGTTTGGTGAAAGGATGTTAATTACACGGAATCCGTTTATAGAAAGGTGAAGTCGATCACAGGACTTTTTCCTAACACTTGGGTGGTCATGATGCCTGACTAGAGGCCAATCTTGATCTATAAATATAAGTAGATTAATTCCAAAATCACATAGCCTATTGTCTTTAGGCCAAGTGGGAGTTTGTTGGGTTTATGTCCTAAAGCCAATTAAATTATGGAATTATAATTTATATTTATTGCCAACGTGTTTTAGGAACCTAAAGGGTCACACACATAAGAATAACTGATTGGGTTAAAATGATATGTTATGGGTTAATTTATTGGATAAATTAACTATAAGGACTTATTGATAAATATCTATTAGGTTTCCTACTCTATTAGGTTTCCTACTGGTAATAGGTTTATACCATTCTGATATCTATAAATATAGCCCTAGTCATTGGAATGATATACAACAACATCTTGTATACAGTGATCTAGCTGTCAATCCTCTGACTGATCAATCCTTTGGAAGGATCCCAATTACGGTTATTCGTGTGGATACCGTTAGAGGCCGGACAATTGTGCGGCTCGTGATCAGTTTCATCTCCATGCATATCGTTCGTGGATCTCCTAAATATTGCTGATGGATTTGTTTTCGAGGTAATATCTGATCTGGTACATTATATTATTCATATGATTGCAAAGTGATCTTGGCATGTTCAATCTATATTTATTCCGCTGCGCATAGATAGATTAACTTACAATTCTCTGAAATGAAGATAAAATCTACTTTAATGACTGCTGCTGTAAAATTGGACCTTTGTGTTATTTCTGAAGAAAATTCTTAAACTAAGTTGCAGAAATTATTTGGGTGAGTAAAGGGCAGTTCACTCATGTTATTAAGACTGCTACCCACTTTTCTGATTTTAAATGTTTAAGAGGTATTCAATGCGTCATATATATAACATTTTGTGTGCAGATTTTCTTGGTCACTGAAGCATCAGGATACATGGTTTTTCCCAGGTAAAATTTCACTAAAAGTACATTTACAATAGCATTTGACTGACTTCAAAGTTATGTAACTTAGCTCGTATTTATTGCATTACACAAGTTGACTGGCTATATTCTATCTGAAATCTGAAATTTAGATTAAAACAATATTTTACTTTCTGTTAATTTACATTATGAGTATCATAAACAGTCTTACGTTTAATTAAAAATATGTGTGTTAAGGTTGAGAAGAATTGTTCACCAGACGCTTTGTTTTATGTCATAATTAGCATTTTCTAAATACCACTCTGCATGACTTCACAATCTAAAAATTGTCAAATTTAATGAGATTATTAATTGTCAAATTTAATGAGATTATTTTCAAATACCAGAAAATACATTCCAAATTGCCTACTTAATTTTTTCGACTTTCTTACATGACTGTAATGTGGAAATGCAGGTGATCAGATGGTTTTCTTCATCCTCAATGTGGTCGAGTTTGTTGGCCTGCTTACGACGTTGAACCCATTCCTTGCACTTCCTGAAAGATAATCTCTCCTGTGGAAATCCTATAACTTCAGACTCGGAGCAGGGCATGATTCTCTTGACAAACCATATGATATTGTTTCAAGTTAATAGTTTGTGTTGGAAAATATTATTTCAACCAAACTTGTATTAATTAGGTAATTATATTTGTAGTACGATTTATTATTTGTATGTTTTCTATTTGGTTTAGTGTTTATTTTGGGTAACCTAGTTTTGTTAGGAAATAGTTATGAATCAGATTTATGATGGAATTCAGGAATAGTTTAGCCTATAAATAAAGGCATTGGGTGATCATTGTAATCACAGAGATAGATACAAAGATACAGGAGAACCTAAATAGCCATCGGGTTGTTTCTCGACCAAGCTTCGGCTTAGGTGCGCTGCACAGATTGTGTGCGTGCGGGTTTGTTTATTGTTCGTTATTACAAAGAAGTTATATTCCGCTCTGCGTTAATCTCTTTAATATTATTTTGGATATATATTATTTCTATATCCTACAAGTAGTATAGAGCCTGACAAAATTTATTTGTTAATAACGGTCGTGCTTTGAGTTTTATAATTTTGTTAAGGCTTAAAAGTCCTGGTATTTTATCAATTTACGTGAGTGATTTTTCTCTCTTCTGATCAAATTCGTGATCTGATTAATGTTCTTATTTGGTTCCCTGGCTTCAATTTTTTGTGCTCACGTTAATTTGTTTGGTGTGGTTTTGGAGGCTGTTTGTTTGGAGCTCGCAGCCTTGGCTTTGATTTCGGTGGATACTTTGTTTGCTTATTAGACGAAGTATTATTCTGCATCGATCGGCGTCCGGGTTTGTTTTGCAGATCAAGGTTAATTTGCTGTTTCAAGGAAGATTGTTCGTATAGCTTGCGGTAGTTATAAACTCCCTTTCGCCTTGGAAGATAGGCCTTTGGCTTGACGACAATTGAGTTTTGTGTTCGGACATAAAATTTTGATTAGAAAAAGATTTTGAGGTGTAAATTATGGATTGGAGTGCTTATATTAGACATATTCCAAAGTTAGTTGTGAGACAAAATTACCCTATTTGGATAACGCTGATGGATAGTAATCTCAGAGTATTTGGTTTGTGACAATTCATTCAAAAGAAGGTGGCAAATGATGCAGACAATGAAACAAAGGAGAATGTACGATTGACATTATCTCTCATTCGTTAATCTGTTGATAGTTCAATCTCTGAAAAAATTTGTCATGTGAAAACAGCGAAACAAGCATGGGATATTTTGGTAAAAAGTTATAAAGAGATGGATAAAGTTCAGAAAAATAATATTTTGAAATTGGAAAAGAAATTTAGAGATAGCAAGATGAGAAAATGAAAAACGATTGATGACTACTTTCATAGATTATTGAAGATCAGCGGTGAGATGATATCAAATGGGTATTTTCTCGCCAAAGATATTTTTGTGAATCATGTTCTCAATACACTTACTTGGAAGTTTGATTACTTTGTAGCATCGATAATTGAGAGAACAAATAATTCAAAGTTGAGTGATTGGGTATTGCTTAGTACATTGATTCTTGATGAACAAATGATTAATATCAAGCAGTTAGTGATCAATGAGTTACAAAAGCATGCATTTGAAAATATTGCTTCAAGAATTATGGATGAAGAAAGTCAAAGTATCATTGAGCAGAAATGTGTCAATGTGGACGAAGGCACTGAAGGTAGTAATTTGATCAAGGAAGAAGAGATCATTTGTCTCACTGAACAAGAGCGAAATATTGAAATTGATGATCACATAGATAAAAGTGATCATAGGAGTGTTGAAAACTCTGTTAAACTGGAGCAGATCAGCTACAGTGGAGTCGACTCCTTATTTGAAGGAGAGTCTGACCAAGTTAAAAATGTGACAGTGGAGCCTTGGATTTGCAAGGACATTGTTATGTTTGACGGTATTGATGAGATTAGTAATGTCGACGGAAAGCTCTATTCTAAAGATGAATGGGTAGATATTAGTGAATTCTTTGATCAAGTTGGGAAATTTGACAAGATGTGTTCAAAATACAAGTTTGTATTCAAATCAAATTTGAAGGAAATACCTCAAATTTGCGAGGTTGTTATTTAAATTTGCAAGAATGATTACAAGGTTGACGAGAAGACTTGTTCATATGAAGAATGGGTGGACATGATGAAGTTCTTTGATAAGGATGAGTTTTCACAGAAGATCCATGGCACATACAAATATGTCTCTACGATGAGATTAAAAATAAAGCTAAAGAACTACTACAAAGTGATATTGCATGTTGTCTATACTGCAAAAGAGATTTCAATGGAGATTCAAGCTCGTGATGGCATTGGAGCGGTTTTGATCCAAATTTGGTTTAAGGGAGGCTATGTTGGAAAATATTATTTAAACCAAACATGTATTAATTAGGTAATTATATTTGTAGTATGATTTATTATTTGTCTATTTTTTATTTGGTTTAGTGTTTATTTTGGGTAACCTAGTTGTCTTAGGAAATAATTCTGAATCAGATTTATGATGGGATTCGAGAATAGTTTAGCCTATAAATAAAGGCATTGGGTGATCATTGTAATCACAGAGATAGATACAAAGATACAGGAGAAACTGAATAACCTTCGGATTGTTTCTCGACTAAGTTTCGGTTTAGGTGCGCCGCATAGATTGTGTGCATGCGGGTTTGTTTATTGTTCGTTATTACAAAGAAGTTATATTTCGCTGTGCGTTAATTTCTTTAATATTATTTTAGATATATATTATTTTTATATCATACAGTTTTCAATACAAGGTCAAAAGCCATAAATAAATTATAAAAGAATTAAAAAAGGGTCAAAAGCAGTATTAATATGCCTATATTACTCATACCTTGGACAAAACAAGTAGAACGGTCGAAGATTGGTCTCCTTAGGAAACAATAAAACTACTCCCTCCCCCCCCCCCCCCCCCCCCAAAAAAAAAAAAAAAAAAAAACTATTCCATTAGTTTCATTCAAAAAGTTCACTTTATATTACTTAAAATAACAGTATAAAGTAAACTATTTAAATGGATGAAAGAAGTATATTGTTTGGATATTATCATCTTTATTGATTACATTAGTCTAGTTCAAACTATTCAAAAAATATATATATATTATAGTTTCTATAGATGTAGTAATACAAAGGGCTGTTTTTGTGATGTTTTAAAATTTGGTTTTGAAAACATGTGCTTAGAAATTGTGAATTTATTTTTTGATCACCATACTTTGTAAACATTCAGTTTTTGATTATCATATTTTAAAAATCTTATATGTAGACACAATACTTTTATTTTTGTATTTTTTTAGTCACCTGATGAAAGTTGGCCATTAAGCGCTTAACATAAACATATTTTAAAATGTATTTTCATCCAACAAGAATAACTTCATCTTCCCCACTTCTCATCTATCTTGTTCAAATCGCACAGTACTCTAAACCCACTTCCACCACCGCCATGGCCTAAACGCCTAAAGTGGTACAAAATAAAAATAGCTATTGAGTTGGCATTAAACCGTTCGAAGTTTTGCCCCGCCCCATTTTTCTTTCTCCAAACCCCACAATGGGGATAAAACCCATCAAATAATGGGACAAAATGTTCTTGTCGGAGGCGTGAACCCAGCTGCGATTACATTAATTTGACAGGCTCTTGCGCTTTCCCGACCGCTCTTGCGCTTTCCCGACCGCTCTTCGCACTCTTTCCTTTCCCGACCGCTCTTCAATATGCCAAAATTGATCGGATAGCCTCAAAGCGATAGTCGGCGAAGGATTCCTCCTTATCGGCTGTGCTAGATGAATCGACACTGACGACGGAGGAATTCGACCTGCCGGAGTTCTCCATTTGGCCACCGCCACAGCATTCCTGAAACTTCTACCACGCAGTTTGAGCAGCGGAGCTCAATTTGGTGGGAAACACCGAGAGATTGAAATCCAACATCTCTCAGAAAATCAATGCGATTATTTCCCCAAAGGAAAAACGACAAGCATCGTACTAGAATCACAGAAGAATGAGCAAATATCAAAAGGGCGTGACCGTGTGTGTATGTGAGAATGCTAAGCTGGGTTGCATAGCATGTGGGTTTTATTTTGCACTTCATTTTTTGAAGCATAGCCCCATAACAGATTACTAATGGAGTAATCATGTACTCCTTTATTGTTTCGGATACATATTACTAATGGGTATTTGATGAAGAAGAAGGAAAATTACAAGGGAGGGGGAGATGCAGATGAAGGTGGGTATATGGGGAAGGAGGGGAGCCGATGGAAATTGAGATGGACTGAGTGGCAGGAAGAGGGAGGGAGGGAGGGAGGGAGGGAGGGAGGGAGGGAGGGAGGTGGGGAGTGGGGCCGACAAAAAGTTGATCGAGAGAATGTTTGGAAATAATGTTTTAAAAAAGGCATACTATTTACAGTAACTATTTTACTATTTACAGTAACATTTTTTTATGAAAAGTCTAATTTATCTTTTTTGTTAAATTTTTTGTTTCTTCATTTTTCACCTATAAAACCAACCAAAGGTTGCAGCAGATAATTTGGATTGTGAACTTGTTTTTCATTTACACCAACAATTTTATATACAGTAATTCATTTATCACTAACACGTTTATTCAAATATGGCCGGTATACCCGAGAACGATCCATATTACACTGTAAGTAAACAATGTATATATATTTTACTTTAAATTAGTTTGCCTAAAAAAATCTCTGTATACCCCTTCATTTTCGAAAAAAACACCCTGTGAGCGGAATTTTTGTCCTGGATCTGCGATTATCCGGGCGTTTTTTGCCGTATCTGTAACATTTCGGCCGAGAAGACTGTCTCCCCGATTGGAATTTCGTGAAAATACCGCCGAACGCCGGCGGTATTTCCCCCGAGAAATACCGCCCGGTGCCTGGGGGTATTTCCCCCGCAAATACCGCCGGTGTCCAACGACATTAAGCCGAGAAATACCGCCGGCATCCGGCGGTATTGACCGAAGAAATACCACTAGACATCGGTCGGTATTTCTCGGGTCAATACCGACGGTGTCGGGCGGTATTTTCCAAGGAAATACCGCTGGCGTCCGTCAGTATTTTGCCGAGAAATACCGACCGGGCGGTATTTCTCAAGCAAATACCGCCGGACGTATTGGCAGTATTTGAGGCAGAAACACAGCCCCAGCGGTATTTTTCGGCGAAATATCGCCGGCCGCCAGAGATATTTCGCCGAAAAAAAAACCGGCGGCTGCCGTCGGTTTTTTCCACCAGAAAGTCGTTTTTCCCTCAATTTTTCAGTCTGAAATGCCCCGATATTCGCAATATCCCTCCGACCTATTCTAATCGGAATTTTGTTACAACTTCGCGTTTCGGAGACAAGATTATTGCGAAATTTATTGGTTGCAGCTAAATTTGACGGTTTAAGTATGCTGAACCAGCTTTATTGTATTAACAGAATTTCCGTATTGAGAGGGATGACATTTATGCTGACCACACCGATATATTTCAGACGAACGAAGAGTTCAGAAGTAGGGAAGATATGATTGCATGGGCTAAAGCACGAGCAGCTGAAAACAATATGACTGCAAAAATTACTTCTCTTCGAAAATGTTGAGGCTGTTCCTTACAAGAGGGAGAAAAGGTAGAGTTGAGATAGGGTGCGATAGATGAGGACAAGTTAGAGATAAGCCACCTCTACCGGAAGGGAAAAGTAAGCGGAGTAATACAAGCTGCAAGATGACAAACTGTCCATTTCACCTGAAGGGACGAGAAATTGATGAGGCAAATTGGAAGTTAGAGGCCATAAACGGTAAGCACAATCATGAATTAGAAGAAGTTTGAAATTAGCATTCAGCGCAGTCACAGTTAACAGAATTGGAGAAGAAAAAGATTGCAGACATGTCAAGTATTAACATCAGGCCGAAGCATATATTGGCCCAATTGCGAGCGATGATTTGGAAAATGTCAGCCACATAAGACAGGTGTACAACGAAGCAGCAAAAAGTAAAAAGGATGCGAGGGGAGGTATGATTAATATGCAGTATTTCTTCAAACTTCTGCATGATCACGAATACTTCTATGCGCACGCAGGTGATAACAATAGTAATGCAGTCGGGCACATCTTCTTTGCACACAAGAAGGCGCCTCGTCTACTTGTTTTGTTTCCGTACGTGTTGTTTATGGATACGACGTATAAGACAAACATGTATGACATGCCTCTGCTGCAAATAGTGGCTCATGTACCCACAACTCAGTATGTTCATATCACTTTCGTTTTCATGCGGGATGAGACTACACCGAGCTATTACTGGGAATTGGCGCAATTGAGCAATTTATTCGAGCGAAATAAATACTCACATGTGGTCATCACTGATCGAGATATTACCTTAATGAATGCTGTGCAACTAGTATTCCCACATGCTACCCAACTACTTGTAGGAGACACATTAAAATAGATGTCAAGAAACATGTAGTATCGGCTGGCAACGACAAAACTACAACGGATGCGTTTCTATATCGTTGGGGGCGAGTGGTTAAAGCCTTGACATATGAACAGTTCACGGAAGCTGTGGATTATATTGATACTAAATATGAAAATAAATCTAGATTCAAAATGTTATTTCATACTTGAAAAACACATTGTTAGATTCCCACAAGGACAAGTTTGTATCTTGTTGGACGAAAAATATAAAACATTACGGAGGGCACACCATGAACATGTAAGTTATTTATAACTTTAATTTATGATTTGTATATTGTATAATAACATGATCTTTTATATAATGTTTTATGTTACAGTCAAAGTTTTAATGCGAATTGTCTTTTAGGGTTGAGAGTGCACATGCACAGTTGAAGAAGGCAGTTGGTACGGATAAAAAAGCATTTTCAGGTATTTTCACAATATTAATATTATGATAGGGTTGCACTTCGATGAAATTCGGACTGCAATGAAATTTTCAGGCAGCAATACATACCGGAAGATCGACTACTTATTGTATAGTAAGCTTAACGGTACAATGTCTTTCGCTGGTATTACAATGGTGGAGGAAGAATATACAAAAAGAGTTGGCCTTATCGGGGAAGATGGTGCGCTGTGTGGTTGCGAACTCCGAATTAGTTGCGGTCTGCCATGTGCATGTGAGATGTAACAGTTGGTTCGCGCGTACCGTTCAATTGATCCTATCGATGTTGACACGTTCTGGAAGACGATGTATTTGAGAGATAATGATATTTCAGAAACTCAGGAGGAGAGGCAAACCGCTGAAGGGCGACTGCATGACATGTTTATTAATGTAATGACGCGTCCAAGCGCTGAGATATACAGTCATTTCATTGCTTTGTTAACGACAGGGGATGTCTTGCTACCCCCAATCTATCTGTCGTGGAAAAACAGGGCCTCAGAACAAATGCAGCTTTGGAAATCCCATTTGAAAGAAAAATTTGTTGCTTTCAGGAATAAATCGACTGTTGAGTGTTAGTATTAGATATTTTTCATATCTACTGTTTCACGTTAACTGCAATTTACTTTTGATTTTACGTTCACAACATAATATTCTCATCTTTTAACTTCATATGAAATTAATTTTAACATTATTGAAGGCAAATAAAAAATATATATATCGTTCCGAATGATATATTACTTTATACAATGCATAAAAAAAATGAATAAAATATAACCCACTAATTTATAACCGCTTATTCAGTAATTTATCTTACCAGTATTCAAAAAACAGTCAATAAGATAGCACATGGGACCTTGCCGCAATTTACTCCAGTGCCGGCATCAAATCCTCCAAATGGGTAGCCACCTCCTCTATGGCACTCTTCCTCATGTCACTAGGGATGGTATGCCAGTTTCGAGGATGAGCATAATACATTTTACTTGCTATATATTGCAAACGCTGCATTTGGAAGAAAATCGAAATGTAGTAAAAAATATTGACGAAAAATATAATTAATTGACAGAAATAAGCATAAAGTTCTAGTGCTTACCGCAACCGCGATAGCTTTTTGGGGTCCAGTGTCTCGTCCACTTCCATGTCGTCGGGACTAACACGAACGTTGTCGCGGCTGGAAGTAGTCGAGGTACTCAAGGCACGACTAATTGGGCCAATGAGCCCTCTGCATCCCCCTTATCACCTTACTCTTGTACATTTGCAGGGCCTTAAAATTTGTATTATACACGCAGGAGTACCTTTTTATTTTAGGGCCTCTGTAACAGCTCTTTGGCTATAAAACTGTGTGAGGGATTGACTGTATGAATCCAAATTATTGCAAGAACAGATTAGGCATATATGGCTCTACGACCGCAGGGTAATAAATAAAACCTTTGTACGAGGTTATTGGGTGCACTCCTGCAGGATTTGGCCTAAAAGAAAGTCAATTTACCTAGTTCATGTGAAACATAGTAAGTGGATAATCGACTAAGTCGGCTATTACACTAATAAACATTAGAAAATTTAAATGATATAGAAATATTACCTCTTCGGATTTCATTCTGTCTAGTGCGCGTCTGTATGACACAAATCCTAGTTAGGCTCGCGCTTCCTTCCGGTTTCAATGTGCCACTTGGTTGCAGTAGGCCACTCGACATTCCAGTATCTCAGCTGTGGAGGACTAAACGCGGGAAAGTACTCGTATATCCAGTTCTATTAAAAAAAATAAAAAATAAATTAGTCATTTAATGTACCGGTTAAAGTATTTAAATAATTTATAAACGATTCATACAAACCTGCAATAAGGTCAGACACCGGCCTAACTGGACACCGTCCGCCCTATAGGCCCTACCAAGATTGCGATAAAGGTTCGCCAAACAAGCTGCACCCCACGCAAGTTCGCTTACGCTTTCTACATCACGGAAGTAAGGCAGGAAATGCCCAAGAACGTGGGTTTTTTTTTTTCTTATCCACGAACATGGTGTTTCCAACTAACCACAACAAATATCCTGTGGCATAATTGGCGGCCTCCACATGTCCAATAACACAATGCTCTCGAAAGAGGGACATTTTCACACTTGCAAAATCTCGATCCCCGAGCTTGTCTTCCTCGATCCCCAACAATTCTAAAAGTAGTTCCTTCATTTCTGCTGGCTTAATTTTCCAACCAATTGGCGATCCGCCAATCGAATCCGCAATATGTAGGCCACGTCGTGGAGAGTGATACTCATATCTCCGAATGACATGTGGAATGAATTAGTTTCCGGATGCCATATCTCAACAAAGGCACTTAAGAGTGCAGAGTCTAACTCTGGATGCATGCATCATACCAAATGTGCCAGCCTGGACTGTTCCACTATACTTTTTATTTTCCCATCGCCTAAATCCCACCTTTGCAGCAGCTCGTGGCCATTATGGCACAACAATACACCACGTTCCTACGTTATTTAATAAATAAAATAACACATTTTAGGTACCAACGTATTAATCATAAATCAGAAATAATAAAAATTATATTAAAAAATATGTAATAAAGCATAATACGATATCTGTCGATGTCATATGTAGTGGGCAACATGACCCTTAAAACTCCGTAACAACTCTGGATCTGAAGGTTTACCGTCAATCGGACCATCTAGAGGCCGGAGAGCCTTCTACCCGGCATCCCTCTCGGAACCGGAACCGAACCCAGACCCTGACACTGACCTAGGGGAGTAGCCCATTAATTCTTTGCCTTTTTCACTCCTTCATTGGTTGGGTGCATTTTCCCCTTCGTTTTCATCCTCCAACCGCCCCAAATTCCCTTTCATGTACCCCTGCGACTGAGACATGTTCATCTCAAACCTTTCCTCATTTTCCCTAGCTTCCTCCTCCTCCGCATTTCCAATGTATGGTGGGGCAAATTCTGTTTTGCCGTAATCAATGTTACTTTCTCTCGTCGCATTTGAAAGGCGAGAAGAGCCATGTGCTCTTCCTGTCATCCTTCTCTGGCGCTCGGATGCAGTGGAAGGTATTCGGCCACCTACTTCCTTAGAGGAGGACTGTGTCGCCTCAGTGTTTTTTTTCAACCAAGTGCAAATTGTCATCCTTTTTGCTTTTGGTTAATTTCAATTTCCTAAATGCTTCTGCCATCTGCAATAATATAAACACACATTTCTCAATATGAAATTAATTGCTAACATATAAGGAACAAGAACACAACTAAAGTGCGCAAAAATTTAAAATATTTGCTCAAAACTCGCCCTTTCGGGCAGAAAGCCGCCAACAATCCCGCCGACCGGTGGAAAATATTTCCTGGCGGCCGACAATTTTTTTCCAAGAATACCGCCGGCCTAGGGGAAATACCGCCGGTCGCCGGTGGTATTTTAAAATACCGCCGGGAGACCACGGTATTTTTTCCAGAAATACCTCCGGGCAACCCAAAAATACCGCGGTCGCCCGGCGGTATTTCTGGGCGGTAATACCGCAGGTGACCGGTGTTATTTTCTGGAAAGATACCTCCTGGGCGGTATTTTTCCCACATATAGCGCCCGTCGCCGGCGGTATTATTGCCCAAAAATATCGCCAGCGCGGCATTTTTTCAGAATACCGCCCTTTTCCGGGAGGTATTTTGGTGTAAAACACCGCCTGGGAACGGCGGTGTCCGGAAGGGAAATACCGCCGGGCGGTATTTCCCTGACCGGCGGTATTCCTTCATGAAATACTGGCGACCGGCGGTATTTCAGCCCCATCCGGGCCGTGGAAACCTTCTCCCCGGCCTAAATTTTACAGATCCGGCGACAACCGGCCGGATCTTCACAGATCCGGGAAAAAAATTAACAATCTTGGGTAAAATAATAACAAATTCGGACATATTACAACCAAATTAATCAAAACAACAAATAAAACAATAACGAAACAAATATTAATTTTAAGCACTCACCTTTTGCTGATTTGATTCGTCTCGACTTTTATCCGATTTAGCCAATTTTGTGATTCCTTCTTTTCTACACAGCTCTACTTCCTCACCTTTGCTTCTGCACCTTTGCTTCTGCATCCTTTTTCTTTGCAGGTTTTTTATAAACTTTTGCAGGCCTATTTTAAACTTTTGCCTTTTTCTTTTTTTTGTTTTGTGTGAGGGGTATTTTAGACTTTTCACAGGAAAATGTTACTGTAAATAGTAAAAAAGTTACTGCAAACAACAATTCCTTTTAAAAAAGGAAATAGAGTGACGTGAGTAAAGAATGCATAAGGACGAAAATGCCCTTAAAAATGGTCTGTTAGCGACTTAACTGCTGATTTTAACAAAATGACTAAAAAAAAAAATGTAAAAACGAAAGTATGGTGACTACCGTATAGAATTTTCAAAATATGGTGACCAAAAGCTGAATTTTTGCAAAATATGGTGACCAAAAAATGAATTCACCCTTTTGAAAAATAATTTTTTAGTGTAAAAAGTGTATTGAAAATGTAAAAAAGTATAGCTCAATAGAAAAAAATTGTATTAAAAATGATGAAAAATGATTATGATATATTAAATTCACTATTAAAATCAAAAACAAAATCAAAACGAAAAGAACAACTACACAGGGAATTTTTTAAATGGGACAGAGACATATTGTTTCTTATCATCTTTACTAATTACAGTAGTTTAGTTCGAGCTATTAAACAAAAAAATACTATAGTCTCGACAGAGGTTTAGACGAAAGGAGGAATCACATGTTTTAGCTAAAATTTGTTTAAAAATGTAATTATTACCTATGTTATAAGTGTGGAGGTCTCTTATAAAAACAGATTATAGGTACGAAACCTCTTTGTACTGTTTCTCTTTCACCTTTTTTCATTTTCTTTTTTTAACATTCTAATACCTTTTGATGAAAGAACTAGAATATATGAAAGAAAAAGACTCCTTGTTTATTCAAGAGTGAACGAATTTTAATATACTTTACTTTTCGATTGTGTCCGCTTGGGTACCTATACTTTTTTGTAGCCACGAATGTACTTATATTAATTTAAAGGGCCAAAAATGTACTTTGCCCCTTAACTTCGGTTAGTTTTAACGGAATTGCCTTTTTTCTAGAGGTATTTTCGTCTCTTCACTATTTATTTTCTTCTTTTTCCCAAATTTCTACACCCTTCCTCCTCCGCCACCGTGCACCTCTTCTCCATCCAATTAAAGTATGGAAACATCAACAGCTAAACAACAACAACCAGAAAGAAAATGGAAAATGAAGCGAAGAAACAAGATTTCCTGGAAAGTTATGCAAACGTAATCATCAAAGGCTCGATTGACGAAGATGAAGACGACAAAGACGGAGCGGGTAGAGGACGACGTCTGCACGATTCGATTGCAGAACGAAGTTCTGCAATCGAAATTGCAGAGCTTCGTCGATTGCAGAACCGAACTGCAATTCAATTGCAGAACTTCGGTTCTGCAAATTCTGATTGCAGAACTTTGGCCAAAAATAAGAAAAAAAATTGAAAAAGAAAAATAAAAACAGAAACGGAAGATGACCGATGACGACGACGACGGGAGGGAGGAGGACGACAGAAGTAGGGAGAAAAGTGGCAACTGGCGCGGGGAGAGTCCAGAGACAGACAAAGGAAAGAAAAGAAAGAAAAAAGAAAAAGAATAAGGAAGAAGATGATGAATAGTGAAGGGACAAAAATACCCTTGAAAATTAGCATTTGATGGCAATTCCGTTAAGTTTAACGGTGAGTTAATAGCAAAGTACATTTTTTATCCCTTTAAATTAGTATAGGTACATTCGTGGTTAAAAAAAAATTAGGTGCCAAAGTGGACACTTTCGAAAAGTAAAGGTATATTAAAGTCGTTCACTCTTTATTCAATAAGAGGGTATATGAATATATACACTTTTGTACCAACTATCAATTAACAACGAGCATTAAATTCAATATCAGAATGTTCTAACTCTAGAATCTTCTAACACTTCCCCTTAAGTTGGAGTATATATATCATATAGGCCAAACTTGTTACAAATATAACAACACGGGGACTACGAAGTAGTCTTGTAAAAACATTAGCTAACTGATCATTTATGCCAACAAAGGTAGTAGTGAGTTCCTTAGCCATAAGTTTTTCACGGATGAGATAATAGTCTATTACAATGTGTTTGATTTGTTCATGAAAGACTGGGTTTGAGACAATATGTAAGGTAGCCAAATAATCACACACTAGCTAGGAGTAGATACTTGTTCACCAATTTCCACTAGTATGTGTTTTAACCAAATTAGTTCCCAAGTGGCCAGCGCCATAGCACGATATTCAGCCTCAACGCTAGACCAAGCAATAACATTTTGCTTCTTACTTTTCCAAAAAATAAGATTGTCTTCCAAAAATACACAGTAACCTGAGGTGGATCGTCGATCTTTTGGCGAACTAGCCCATTCAGCATCAGAATAGCTTAAAATCTCATTATGACCATAACTTTGATACAAAATGCTTTCCCTGGAGCATTTTTTTATGTATCGGAGAATTCGAATAACTACACTTCAATAAGGGATGTGAGGAGTTTCTAGGAACTGACTTACCACACTAACTGCATAGGCAATGTCAAGACGGGTGACAGTCAAATAATCGAGCTTTCCAGCCATCCGTCTATAACGCCAAGGATCAATATACAAGTCTTCATCTTCTGGCAGCAACTTTAATGTTGGATTCATAGGAGAGTCCCAAGGTCGTGATCCAAGCATACTGCCTCCGATAATATATCAAGAGTACTTCCTCTGGGCGAGCGAGCAGCCTTAATACCCAAGAAGTATTTTGGGCATCCAGGATTTTTGATTTGAAATGGAGATTGTAGGAAGTCTTTCAGATTTTTAATCCCTTCAAGATTATCTCTCGTGACTAAAATATCATCCACATATACTATTAAGAGAATGTGTTTCTTAGTTGGTGAAATTCTATAGAACACAAAATGATCTTTGACACAATGTTGAAGATCAAACTTCAAAACTACCTCACTGAATAGTCCAAACCAGGCTCGAGTAGATTGTTTGAGACCATAAAGTGCCATTTTTGAGGCGACGGACAACAGGACCATACTTCCCTTGAGTAACAAACCCAAGAGGTTGCTCCATATAAATTTTTTCATTAAGATACCCCTTAAGAAAAGCATACTTGATATCAAGTTGGTGGAGAGAGCCCCAATAATGAGCAGCAACTACCAGATGGATGAGAATTTGGCAACCCGGAAAAAAATATCTTCATACTCAACACCTGAAATTTGAATAAACCCTTTTGCAACCAAGCTAGCTTTTAACCGATTAATGGTGCCATAAGGGGAGACTTTTGATAGCATATATCCAGCGACATCCAATAAGAGATTTTCCAGAAGGAAGTAGAACAAGGTCCCAAGTGCCATTAGAGTGTAAGGCATTTATTTCATCAAGCACGACTGTACACCAACCTGGGTAAGCAAGGGCTTCATGAAGAGAGTTAGGAATTCAAATGAATGAGATAGAAGAAATAAAAGTAGAGCATGAAGGAGAAATGTGAGAGTAACTGAAGAAATTGTGAAGTGGGTAAGAAGTGGTGCAAGTGCGTGTGCCCTTTCTGAGAGCAATAGGTAAATCAAGGTCAGTTTTACTTGTGGAATCAGAATAAAAAGAGGCACCAGTGACTGGTACAGGAAGTGATGATGGATGGAGGAATCATCTGTCACAGTAACAGGTGGGGAGGGAATATCCACATAAACAGGTTGGGTGGCAGACGTCTGGTGGAGATGATAGGTACGGAGATTGGGTTGATCCGACCGAAAAGGAATGATGGGAGGAATAGAAGTCTTTGGCAATTGACAAGGTAGTGTACCTATAGGATAGGGAGACGACAAAATAGGAGGAGATCATTAGGGAAATAAAGTGGGTAAATGATCATGAATGTCTAGAGTATTGGATTGAGATGAAAAATATGGAACAAATTCAAAGAATGTGACATCAGGAGAGACACAAAAATTCATATGAAGCTGGTGAGTAGCATCTATAACCCTCTGAATATGTGTATATAACCGAGGAAGATGCATTTATTAGAGCCAGTTCCAAATTTATCCATTCCAGGAGATAACTGATGAATAAAACATATATAGTCAAAAACAAAAGGAGATAATAAATATAAGGGGTAAAATGAAAATAACACGGAGTAAGAAATTTAAGAATTAAGGGGAGATAATGGCATGTGATTGATTAGGTAACCAGCAGTGAGAATAACATCACTTCAAAAACACGTAGGAATATGCATATGAAGTAGTAAGGTTCTAGCTATCCCGATTAGGTGTCAATTCTTTCTCTCAGCAACTCCATTCTGTTGAGGAATGTAAGAGCAAGAAGATTGATGAATAATACCATGAGATGTCATAAATGATATGCAAGAGGAAGAAAAATATTCCTTAACATTATCATTTCGTAATATACGAAAATGAACATTAAATTGTGTACGGATTTCAGCACACAAAGTAATAATTATGAAAAATAATACTGAGGCGAGCTTTCATTTAAAATAACCAAGTCATTCAAGAACAATTATCAATAAATATAACAATATCGATGACCATTTTCGGACACAGTTTCACAAGGTCTCCAAATATCTGAGTGAACAAGTGCAAAAGGGAGAGACGCACTTTTAGCAATTCTTGGAGGAAATGAGGTACGACTATGTTTACCAAACTGACATGACTCACAATTAAGACTCAAGATGCTACTAAGATTAGGGATCATAAGCTTCAAATTGGACAATGATAGATGACTTAAGCGGCTATGGATGTGTTCAGGAGTTACAACAGTGGGACAAGCAATAGGTGGAGAGTCTCGAAAAACAGAGAGTCTATGTGATTCAGGCCTGTACTAATCACCTTGCCCGTCTTCAAATCCTGTAAAGTGACAAATGTAGCATTAAACACATGAGAGCATTGTAGCATATTAGTTAGTTTATTAACTGATAAAAGATTAAAAGGGAAAGAAGGTATATATAAGACGGATGACAAAGTAAAAGAAGGAATGGGAGATTACCACTCATATGATATGTGGCGCCACAATTAAGAACCAACCGATTTGAAGAAGTTCCAGATTGGGCAAAACATGTTGTGGAGGATCGGACTGATAGAGAAGTATGTTGTGCCGGTTGGAAGTAAAAGAATCTAGAATATTCCTCTCCAGTGATGGTCACAAAGTATTCAAAGCATATGATATGATGGCAAGATTTGCAATTTGAGGGGGTTGACCATGAAAAGCATAACATGTCCCATGCAATTTGAGGTACTCAAAGCATATTTGCAATTCGAGCCCAACTTATTGCAATGTGAACACAAAGATGTCTACTATTGTCACTAAGCCCGCGTCCACAGGAGCCTCTATCACCAAAATGGCTTTGTGAGATTAAAACAGCCTGTTCAATTTCAAACTTAGACTAATTAATATCAGAAGTTGATGGAGCAGGCTGATAAGAGACAATAGCTGCTTGATGAGGTTTTGGAGTGGAGACAAGAGTATGAGCAGAGGCGGCACACATGACTCGGCCATATGAATCAGATAAAGATGGCAGACTAGTACCACTAAACATCTTCGCTCTGACAAGCTCATAAGCATGAGGAAGAGCACGAAGGGTGTGATCAAGTACCATTTGTTTACGCTGAGTTTGCATAATCTTGATATCAGAAAACAATGGAAATATCTGATTAAATTTTGCAAGTAACACTCGAGGTTTAGCAAATAAGCCCAGAATAGACATGACAACGGGTTTAGAACCGCCAGTTACGGTTCCAAAACCGGAACCTTAGGGGAACAGTTCCAGGACGGTTCAAGAACAGCCGATTCTGGTTCTGAGACAGTTCCATATCACCGCCTCCCAGTTCTGTCAAGGTTCCGATTCCGATTCCGCCACGATTTCAGTTCCGTTCTAACTAAAAAATTTAATATAATAATTAGTTTATATTCATATATACTTTAATTTAATTTAATGATTACTTATATTAATAATATAAATAACGTTAATTAAACCATGAGTTTATATATTATTATAATATATGTAGTATAAAATTATTATGTATTTTATATGTAAATGAACATATAATAACATGTAAATGAACATATAATAATAAGAAAGAAATAATAAAATAGGAAGTAGTTTGAGTGGTTATTGAGTTTTCCTTAAGATTCAGTAGAAAGTTGAGAGCAAGGGTTTGAATATTTCCTCGTGATATTCAAGTGCTATATAATTTTTAGCCCTATAAGTAGGGAATCCACGGTTCTCGGTTCTGGCCGGTTCCAGATCCAGCAGTTCCCAGTTCTCTGAAAGGTGGAACCTGTTTAGGAACTGTAGGCCCCAGTTCCGGTTCCGAAACCGCCGGTCCTGTTCCGGGTCGGTTCCGATTTTAGAACCGTGGCCACCTTTTGCCTGGAATACCTGAATCATCCATCAGAGGGTACCTTGTTAAGTGATAACATCATACACACGAGTAATATCACTAGTAAACATTCTCGTTCAAGAGTCCAAATATGACACCCCAGATTCACTACCCAGCATACAAGGGGTTGGCTTCACCGGATGCCTGTTTGGTTCACACCAGGACTTAGAACTGGCAGAACATAATAATAATTATGTTCCTTTTATTATAATAAAGTAAAACTTACACAGCTCTATAGTACAGTTAAACCTCGATAAAGTAATACTCTTGGGATTGGAAAAAAAAATCATTTAGAGGTTATTTATTTATTGATAAATGAATAAATTATATATTTATCGATAAATAAATATTTATTATTTTAGAAAGAGTTTTTCAATGCAGTTTTAGTGAAAATTATTTGAATCTAGGGAAGTTCAAAAGTTTTAGTGAAACTTAGGCCCTGTGTTGAAGCTACTCTCAAAACATATTTTTGGGAGAAAAAAGGTGGACCCCACATTTTGTAAAACACATTCCAAACACATTTTGAATGTGGGATCCACATTTTTTCTACCAAAAACATGTTTTGACAGTAGGTACCAAAACTCAAAATTCATACAAAATACATTTTAGTTGTGGGGCCCACAATTTTACTCTTAAAACATGATTTCAAAAATGCTTCCACACAGGGTCTTAATGTCTCTAAAAACTAAGTTCATGTACATAGCAAATGAAAAGGTTTAGTATTTACCTATACAGTATATTATTATTATTATTATTTTTGAAATGAAAAGGGTGGATTATATTGATTAGAATCAAGAGAGTGTGCAGGAGGGATGCAAGGGGAAGGATGCTCCTAAAATATGAAATCTGGCCTAGTAGCCTTGCCGTGAAGGGTGAGGCTGTGGGCTAGCTGGTTCTGGGACCTTCTGATCCAGGTCACCGAGACAAAGGGTGGGGTCCGTAAGGGCATCGGGTCTTAGCGCAGAAGGCGCCGGTATCCAAACTGTCCTCGTGGTCATTATTGAGATGGTGGATGATGGTTTGGGGGTCGCCAGCCATGCCAGACAATGGAATGCCCATTCTGGAGGCCACCAAGAGGGCGTCCCGAGCTGCTGTGGCCTCGGCAATCTCAGCCGAGAGGATGCCTGGCAGTTTCTTGACAAACCCAAAGAGCCATTTAGCTGTGTTGAACAGGTAGCAGCCGGCCGCGTCGCTAGTCTGAGACGTTTTGTCCACTGAGGCGTAGAAGAAGAGAACGGTGTCGGGGGGCATGGTGGGAAGGGCTCTTGCGGGCCGAGGTTGCTCCGTGCCCAGCTGGGCCGTCTGGAAGGCATGGAGCCATCTAGTGGTAAAGTGGGCAAGGCTCTGGGGATCTTGGGGGGGCCGTCTCCTCGAAGAGGCATAGGTTCTGATTCCTCCAAAGGTGATAGATGACAGCCACCAGGGTCGCTGAAGATCTGGATGGGTGAGTAGAAGATCCTGGATCCAAATATAGGCGTAAGGCTAGCCACAAGGTTTAAGGGCTGGGCTGAGCAGCGTCAAGGCCCAGACTGCCTAGGCGTAGGGACAGCGGAAGAATAGGTGGGACAAGGATATGGCGCCCTGGTTGCAGAAGGGGCACGTGGAGCTGACGGGGACGTGGCGGCGGATGAGGTTGAGGGGTAAGGGAAGGATGTCCCCCGCCATAGGAAGTGGTGAACTTTAGGAGGGATGACAAGTCGCTATAGGAGCAGCCATACTGAGGAGGGGCTGGCGTTGCTTAATGTTGAACCACTTGAAAAAGGGGAGGACACACTAGTTAGTGATATCCGGTAGCCGAATTTGACAAAGTACAAACCATTCGAGGTCGGGGCCCAGGCTCATGTGTCACTCTGCGCTACCGGAATGAGGGGAACTGATAGGGTGGCCTTTGCTTCGGGGCTCGTGAGCTACAACTGTAGGCACTCGAAGTGCCATTGCCGCAGACTGTCCAGGATAAGATGGGAAACCGAAAGCGTAGCCAGCCTTGGGGGGGAGTTGTCGAGACCCTATGGGGAGGGGGGGTAACCAGGGGTCAAGAAAGATTTGACTTGCGGTGTTGGGCCTAAGAGTGTCCCGACCCTTGAGGATAGAGCGCCAAGCATAAGAAGGGCGGGTCCCGACCCGAGCTTGTAAGAAGGGGTCGTTGGGGAAGTAGTGGGCCTTTAAGAGGCGAGCGAGGAGGGAGTGCGGGGAGGTCAGGATCCTCCAGGCCTGCTTACCGAGCATGGCCTTGTTAAACACCTCCAGGTTCTTGAAACCGAGCCCCCCTTTCGCTTTGAGGAGGCACAGGTGGTCCCATGTTTTCTAGTGGATTTTGTGCTTGTTCCTGGTGCTACCCCACCAGTATCTAGTCGCTGCTGAGTGCAGATCGGTGATCCGGGTCTTGGGTAGTTTGATGCACAACATGGTGTAGTTAGGGATAGCTTGAATAACGGCTTTGATCAAGATCTCCTTGTCTCCGCTGGAGAGTTGCTTCGTGCCCAGTTGTCCAACTTTTGGCTGACCCGGTCTTTGATGTTATTAAAGAGCTCCTTCTTGGAGGTGCCAAAGATCGTGGGAAGGCCGAGGTATTTCTCATGGGTTACGATCTCCGTCATCTTGAGGGTGGCCAGGACCTCCTGCCGTGCGCCAGGGTGAGTGTTAGGGCTGAAGGAGATGGAGCTCTTCCCATAGTTAATCAGCTGGCCTGAGGCACACTCGTACCTACTTAGGAGGGAAGCCATGGTTTGGGCCTCCAAGCTGGAGGCTGGTCCAAGAAGAGAGTATTATCTGCAAAGAATAAGTGTTTTATTGGGGGGCCCTCTACAAATTTGAAGCCCCCGAGTCTGGTTGCAGGATACGCTCTCTTGGATGATAAGGGACAGGGCCTCGCTACAGAGGATGAAAAGGTACGGTGAGAGAGGGTCTCCCTGGCGGAGGCCTCTTCCCCGGGTGTGTTCACCAAAGTGGTTTCCGTTTAGAGTAAAGGCGAAGGACACTATGGTAATACATCGTTTGATGAGTTCCACGAGTCGTGGGTGGAATCCTAGCTTGCGCAGGACCCCGAGTAGGAACGGCCACTCGACTCTGTCAAATGCCTTGCTCATGTCGAGCTTAACAGACATTGCTCCCTTCTTCCCCTTGGAACAAGTGCGGATGTAGTGGTGAAGTTTGTGCGCTATGAGGACGTTGTCCGTAATGAGATGCCCTGATAAGAATGCACTCTGGGAGGCCAAGATTACCTCTGGGAGAAATGGTTTCATCCGGTTGGCTATGCACTTGGAGACCAGCTTATAGAGGACATTGCAGAGGCTGATGGGCTGAACTAGGTAACCTCCTTCTGGGATTTCACCTTGGGAATGAGCACCAGATTGGTCTTACTGATGTGGGAAAGCGGGGCGCCCCGTTCAGAATACTGAGGACGAAGACGGAGACGTCCAGGCTGATGATAGGCTTGAATTGTTGGTAGAAGAGGGGGGCATCCCATCCGGTCCCGAGAACTTATTGGGGTGCATTTGCTTGAGATCCCTCTAAACTTCGGCCTCCGTGTAGGGGTGGGTGAGTGCCATGTTCATCTCCGGGGTGACCCGGGGATGGATGTGATCCAGGAGGTCCTGCTGCATGACTTCCTAGGTGGTGGTGCTGGAAAAGAGTTTTCCAAAGTGGTCGATGATCAACCGTTCAATCTCATCCGGTCGGGTACACCAATAAACCTCCTAGGTAAGGAGCCCTTTGATTGTGTTCGTGTCACAGCGCTTATTGGCAAAGCCGTGGAAGAAAGCAGTGTTGCGATCCCCTTGGGCGTGCCAGTGTTGCTTAGCCCGTTGGCGCCACCTGTCATCCTCTATATCGAGGAAATTTTCCAGCTGGAGCTGTGCTCTGGCTAGTTCCCTCTTGGCCTCAATGGTGAGTTGGCCCTGTTGGAAGGCATGGATTTTTGCCAAGAGGGAGGTCATAGTTTCCCATCGATTACCAAACTCTTGGCTGCCCAGGATTGGAGTACCCGGCCACAACGACTGATAGTCTGAGTGAGGTTAGGTGATGTGGACGGTTGTACACATGCGGATAATGTTGCTAAGGACCTTGTGATTAAGCGGCGAGCTCTTATAATTCTCAAACGCACGTTCGGCTAAGAGAAACAAGGCAAAGCTTAACCTAGCTAGTTTGTTTTATAGTCGAACCAAGTGCAAGCAAGAGATTTGAAACATGCGAATAATTAGGTAGAGCAAGAACCTAATTAGCTAAGTTTCATGCAATTATGCAAACTACAACATGCAAATACATAAAGCAATAAAAGGAGGGTACTCAAACACTAAGTTTTATGATCTGAATACTCTGTTTTATTATTGAAGTTTCGGCCCCTATTTATAGACTTAGAGGGAAGCCGAAAAAGGTTACAAAAAGTAGAAGAAGGAAAGAATTAGAATTGGAAATTAACCAAGAGGTTAATTTCTTTTACAATTTCCAAACCCGGAAAGAAGTAGGAATGGTAAGAAAAGGAAGAAAAGAATTCAGTCACCCTAATTCTTTTAGGTAGCCAAAAATACAATCTTAAAACAAGAAGGAAAAGAATAAAATTCCTTCTCAAAAAAAAGGAGAACAAGAAAGAACCCTTTTTAGAAACTAACTAAAAGACTAAAAGAAACAACTTAAATAATTAAAAGAAATTCCCTAATTATTTTAAGGAGCCGTGTGGGCTTTCTCCTTGGGCTAGCCGTGCGGCTTCTCTTATGGACTCCTTGGGCTGGCCGAAACTTGTGGGCTTTGTCTCCATGAGTTTGGGTAGGCCCAAATTGTAGGGAACTTCATGAATTGTTTCTTTAAAGCCCAAGAACCTTCCGACATCTTCAAGACTTCAAGAAACAGCCTTCTTCTTTATTGTGAAGTGCTGAATTGCGCCTCTTCTTCAAGGATTGTTAGAAGAGTTGCAATTTGAACATTTCCTCCATTTTGCTCCAAGGCGTGAGCTTCTACAATTAGCTGAGCATCCTGATGGCAAGCTTGAACAAGGTTGTTGAGTGCATCTCGAACCTTCTTCGCTCTGCTTCTGGTCATGGGCCTAGTGATGTTTACAAGTGGATCCCTCTGATATGGACTTGGATCCTGAAGCATTGTCGGGCCTCGATGTAGAACTCAAACCTCCTCCTCAGCTTCTCAGGAATCACTTGCTTGTTGACTTTGACTTGTTGCTTGACTTAAGATGCTAGGGCGGGCCCTCTTGACGGGGTACCGGCCAGAGCCTGTGGATTAGGGTGAAGAGCGGGACACTGTTCGTCGAACAGGAGGACCTTTTTAGGAGCTTTCTTGCGGCCTAACTGTTGGGCGTTGCCCTGTCCACCCCCTTTGGCCTTGAAACTGTGTGCCTGTCACCCTGTAGGGGGGTCATAGGCAAAGGGGTACCTGCATTATATGTGTTTCTTTGGTTACAGCATGGTTTAAATTAGGTACATAAATTGCAGCATTTAAGTTATCATCAAGTGGGCCTGTTAGGGTGGGTTTAAGGGCCTAGATCGTTTGAGTGGCAGTGTAGCCTTGGGCTGCTGGGTTTGAGAGCTCCTGCAGGGAGGTGGGCGAACTTAGGCCCGGAATCATTGGGCCCTTCCCTTTGTCAGTTGGACCGGAGTGAGCTAACCCAGCCTCAGAGTTTGGTTGAGGGGCCTCCAGCCTAGGAGTACCACTACTGAGCAATTGCACAACCTCAATAGTGGTGAAGCTGTGAACTTGTAGCGACAGTGACACAGCGGCGGGCGGCATGGCGACCGGGGAGTACATGTTCATGAGGTTTCTAGGCATGATGGGCTGCCTTGGATTGTGCTTCTGACCCTGTCCAGTGCCGGAGCTGGAGTCCGATTGAGATTTACCGTCGGCAGGTGGAGTCCCAGCGTTCTCCGACCGAAGCCAGTCCCCATATTCGAGCACTCTGGATCGGACCTCCACTGAGGCCAAGGCAAGGGTTTCACACTTCGGGAGAGCATGCTTGAGACGCCAGCAGAAAAAGCAAAACCCGTTGAGCCTCTCGTATTTAAAAAAAAAAACCCGCTCTGGTCCGTTTGTAGTGTTCACGGTGGCGAACCAATGGAGAGGTTCCAACCACCTCAGATTCACCCTCATCCCGAGAGCGGAGCCTACATGGATGCCTCGACCACAGGTTTCAGTTCCAAGAATGTGCCAATGGTATTTCCAATGTTTTGGCCCATCTCCAGTGTCATCAAACTGACGGGAAGGCTGTAAACTTGCATCCAGATCGGGCAGTCCGTAAATATGACCTGACCGATCGGTGTGCTTGGATCCAGTGGCTGAAGGAGAACCAAACTCTTATCGAAGTTCCAAGGTTGGCCATCCAAAACTTGGGCCATATCGGTGGCAGAGTCGAACCAGAAGACAACGAGGTTCACGTCCATGGGTTTTCCATTGACGGGCAGATCCACCCTCCAGGCGTTCTTCATCACCTGGACCATGGCAGTCACGTTCTTACGGCGAACGGAGACTATTTTTACAGCAAGGTATAAGGACCTTGGCTAACTACTGGGAGGTTTCACAAAGGGGACCGGAGCAGTGATGACCGGGACTGACTTCCCGCTAATATTCAATCGGGAGTAGATGAGTTGCAGGTCGGCAGCCATGTCAGGCAGGGACGATGAAGGAGGCAAAGCGTGGACTAAGAGTTGATTGGGTGGTAGATCCGACAAGGTAGGGTAGGGGTACGTGGGTGTCAGAGGTGGGGCCCAACCTACATATAAGGAGCCGACCGTGTGAAGATAGTAGAGGATGACGGGGCAAGGCTGTTGCGGCGACATTGGAGGGGAAGCTAGAAAAGGGCCTAATAGTGTATGAAGAACTCAGTGGACCCCACGTGGCCCACTAATTGAGTTTAACCACTTCAAACTCACAAGAACACCATATTCAACACTGCCCTCTGTCACTGTTCATGGCGCACGAACAGTACACTTCGGCACTGTTCGTGACGCACTAACAGTACTCCCCGACACTGTTCAAAGCACATTGTGCTACAGTTAGAGGACACTCCCTTTATTTAGGGAGATCCTCCAACCACTCCTAAAACCATTCTCTATAAATACATTGAAGACCCCAAAGGTAAAGGGGGGACTTTCTCTTTATATCTATAATTTAAAGCTTTTACTCTCCATTTGCTCCTACCTAACTTGACTGTCAGAGACTATTCCGGGGACCCAATCCCAGAATCCTTTGACGATTTTCTTCCTTTTGATAGTTATTTGAAGTCTTTTCGCCCGAGCGGACTCCCAACCACCCTCCGACCCTGCGAGTCCGACCCTCCGGCATCACGGACGTCATCATAGGCGCATTAGGATTAGAAACCCTACTGGGTGGGTAGAGAGAGAGGCTCTCGTATCTCTTTAGAAAATTAGTTATACGGTATATTATTTGAATCTAGGGAAACTCAAAATTTAAGAATGAGGTTCATTTTGGTTTAGGTAGGAAGCAAAAACAATCAACTATAGATGCATATTTTCAAAATGAATGATTATTGTACGTGTATTGTTGATTGATTGGTAAATTTTGATCTCTCTCTCTCTCTATATATATATATATATTTTTTTTTTTCCTCAATGAAATCCAGTAATTATTACTTTATATTTTTATTGGCCCCTTAAGGATTCAATGTTTTTATTATTACGTATTTAGTGAGGTTATTACTTTAGCCCGTTGGCCTAAGTCAAGACCGGAAGAAATTATTATATAATCGAGGTTATTACTTTATTGAACATTACTTTATCAATGTTTAACTGTACATGAGTTATCAGAGTATGAGCCTAGGAAAACATGAAAATGGAATGAGCCCTTGCCCAGTGGGAGTTCACCGTTTTTGCAAATATTTACCGAATTACAAAAATTATCCATGCATAGAATTCAGGCATTTCCTAACAAATAGCATTTATGACTCATGCAGGATTCATAAACATATAACAAGGATGAGGGGTGTTCACCACCGTTCTATGTGAACGATGAACGATGGGCCAGCTCACCTCTGAGAATGAGGGGTGTTCGCCAACGTGTACAGGAACGCTAAACAATAGGTCAGCTCATCTCAACTGGATCATAAATAAAGAGGATGAGGGGTGTTCGCCAACGTTCTATATGAACAATGAACGACAGGCCAGCTCATCTTAACTGAAATATATCGTCAGCCAATTCCCAACAACTTGTACTTATATGGGTCCTAGTGGTCTGGACTGATTCGAAATCAAGAACGCAAATGATCCGGACCAAGCCCGATACTGGCTCTCATGATCAAATCGCAAACAAATAATGGATCCAACATGACTTATGCTCATACAACAGATTTAGTGCACAAAAGAAAGTACAACTGAAGCATATCATGTACATATGGGTTCCAACTGATAAGTAAACACAATTGGCAGTTCAAAATCAAAAAGTATTTCAAGCATTTTTCAGAAATATTTCAAAACATGCCGCAAACAAGATTCGGTGCAGTTCAATTATTAATTGCATTAAAATGAAATCCATTTTCTGTGCTAAATTCACCTTGGTCCAAAGACATAAGCTCATGTTCTAGCTATCTATCAGATCTGCATATATTTCAGGGTCTAGAAATTCAGTATCTATTTCTAACTAATAGTACTCTAATAATCTTTCACTTCTGGCGTAGTTCAGGAATTAACTAAACAAGGGCAAAAAGTAATTTATCTATTTTCCATAAAAAGACGTATAACATAATAAGTATTTAGAAATTATTTATATCTAACTTGAAAATAACTAAGAAAACAAAATAATTATAACTTTAAAGAATTATCAGTATTATGCCACAAAACTTAATTTACTTATTTAGAAAAATTTTATAACATTTAAATGTTATTTTTAATTTATTTCGCAAATAGTAAAAAATTTAGACAAAACTATAAAAATCATTATTTAAGAAAATAAGGGTGTAAAATCCTTAAAATACTTGCTAACATAATTTTAACAAGGATTTATAAAAAGATTTATATAAGGATTTAAAATTATGAGAAAATAAAATTTTCATTTTCTAGATTGGTTTTACCCGATTGCAAATTAGTTAAAACCATCCCAGTATTCACAGAAAACCCCTCGGATCGGTTTTACCCGATTCCCAATTTAAATCAACTGCCGAATAATGGAAAATTGAACCCTTATTTATAGTTATAGGAGGTTCGAATTTCCAGTACAAAAGAAGTAGAAAATAATTAAAATTAGAATTCAATCAAGAGATTATTCCTTACAAACTGAAACCTAAAAGAACTAAGTTTAGTTGGAGATAAGAATTCGGTTATCTATATAATTAACCTAGTCGAAATTCCTAGCTTAATTAAGAAGTAGAAATCAATCGAGAGATTGATCTCTTGAAACGAAACAAACCTAAAGGGACTAGGAATGTTTAAGAGATAGAATTTCGTAATATGAACGAAAATCCTAATTAGATTAAAATTCTACAAGCTAATCCTGAATAAATCGTATGCAAATTAGATTGCGAGTTTGCTTCCAATTTGTGATCACCGAATATTATCAAGCCATGTGTGAATGTATTTGATCACAATACTCTCTCAGCCCTAATCGATTTTCCGGTTCTAAAATCGGGAAAACCATTTTACAATCAGTTCTACCTATTTTGCAAACGGTTTTAACTGATTTTCTTGAGCAAGAAAATCGGTTTTACATTTTTCTAAATCGGTTAAAACAAATTGGAAGCAAACTCGCAATCTGATTTGCATACGATTTGCATACGATTTATTCAGAATTTGAATGTATTTATAAACCCCTGGAGTCATATAAAACAAATTCTAGGGGTGATGAGACCCCTAGACCCGTAGCTTGACCTGCAAGGGTTTAGAATTTATTTATTTTTTAGTTCTGACATGCAATCGGTTTTACCCGATTGCACAACCGGTTACAACCGATTGGAATTGGTTTTACCCGCTTGAATACCGGGTAAAACCGGTTCATAGGCGGTGAGATATTTTTTTATCTTTTACCAATCGGTTTTACCCGATTTGTGACCAGTTAAAACCGATTACCCTTCATTCTTATCTTCTCCAATCGGTTTTACCCAATTGGAGGATGGGTAAAACCGATTGCTCAATCTTTTTTACCTATTTTCTAATCGGGTAAAACTGCTCTTAGGCAGTTAGAACCTTCTATTTTTACTGTTCACAGCAGTGAAATGGGTTTTACTTGATTCGGAACTGGGTAAAACCGATTCACCCATTTTTTACTATTTTTCATTTATTTTTGAATTTTCTTATTTTCCTATTTCCTATTTTCGAAAATTCCCTAAATTTCTAAAGCACAATATTCCTAAACAAACAATACATCATAAATCAAGAATTAAATTTATCGAATTAATTCACATAGATAAAAATTTTAAAAATTAAAATAAGGACATAATATATTTTATGAATTTTATAAAATTTCCTAAACAAATAGTTTTCAACTAGAATCCCTTTAAAAGAAATTCCTATATTTTAATAAATGATCGTAAAATATTTTTAAATACCTGATGCGAAAATTCAGAGTCAACATCAAAGTCAAGTCTATTGGGTCAAATGGAATATCAACAACGGATCAAAGCTAAACGTGCCAAATTATAGTAAATGGGTCAGTGGAGATTAGATTGATCAATTAATTAAATGGCCCAGTTTGATCAATTAATTAAATGGACCAATCTGATCCAATTAATTAAATGGACCAACCCAAATGGAATTGATCAACTTGATCACATATTGACATGCATGGCCGAGAGAGTATTGTGATCAAATACATTCACACATGGCTTGATAATATTCGGTGATCACAAATTGGAAGCAAACTCGCAATCTGATTTGCATACGATTTATTCAGGATTAGCTTGTAGAATTTTAATCTAATTAGGATTTTCGTTCATATTACAAAATTCTATCACTTAAACGTTCCTAGTTCCTTTAGGTTTGTTTCGTTTCAAGAGATCAATCTCTCGATTGATTTCTACTTCTTAATTTTGATTCATTTCTACTTCTTAATTAAGCTAGGAATTTCGACTAGGTTAATTATATAGATAACCGAATTCTTATCTCCAACTAAACCTAGTTCTTTTAGGTTTCAGTTTGTAATGAATAATCTCTTGATTGAATTCTAATTTTAATTATTTTCTACTTCTTTTGTACTGGAAATTCGAACCTCCTATAACTATAAATAGGGGTTCAATTCTCCATTATTCGGCAGTTGATTTAAATTGAAGAAATTATTATCCTTTATTGAGCTTTTGTAATTTGCATGTTTTGTGAATTGCCATAAGTTTAGAAACTATAGGCTATTAGGTAATTGCTCTACCTAATTGCATGCTTTGTTTCAACTCTTTGTATTCTTGATCTTAGTTCGATTTGCATGTTTAAAATTAGCTTAGATTAATTTTAGTAGCCTGCCGAATCCGAGGTAGGGTTTCTAGAGGTTAAGAGCCGCGTGTCACAATTTCCAGACTTTCCTTGGCAAGTATTCTGCATCGAGTACTCCATTCCACATCAATTGGAATTGGAGCTCACATCAAGAGCTCGATATAATTTTGAGGTGAATTTTTAAATACTAAAATTTTACGGGGTTTCACACCAAACTTGGCAACATGACTCAACGAGTTTGAAAGAAATTCATACAACTTGTGTCAATGGATTGCCACAAGAAACAAAGCAGAGTAGGTTTTATCACGAAACCACACCTTAATAGCAATGCCCCTAGCAGAGTAGGGTTTATCAGTTAATTTTGTGGAGGAAAGAATAAGAGTGCTTGAAAAAGAGGAAAATTTAGGTAACACAGATTGCACCTCACTAACTCCACTATCACCAGACGATGTAGCCATTTTAAAGAAATAAATGTAGTGGTCTAAGGTACAAAAAAAGAAAAAAGACACCCAAAGAAAAAAAAATTGAGTGAATACATTTGACCAAATAAGGGAGAATGGAATTTCAGGAACTGAAAGAATTCCAGCAACAGTTCCGGAGAAATTCCCGTGGCGGTGAACAGTGGCGGCAACGAAGAGGAAACATGCAGTGAAGAAGCTAGAGAATTTCAGTAGGTGACTAACCGTGGTCACAGAGTAGAAATTGGACCACAGAATAGCTCCAGATCTATGTTCGAAGTTCACCGGAGAAATAAGGGTTCAGCCACCGAAGACAGTGGATTCCTAACCTGAAAGAAGCTGAAGGAGCGGTCGAGACCAAGGAGTACGGACGTGCTCTCACTTTTTCCAAACGGCGTACCAGGTGCGAAATGGGTAACAAAAGAGTACCCACCAGAGAAGAAGAAACTAGTTACCTACCGGAAAATTAAAAGAGGCACTACCGATGCCAGATTCTAGTGAAGAAACTTCTCACTAAGGTTTTAGGTTAGGCTTTGACCTTATGTTGATGGAACTAGAATATATGAGAGAAAACGACTTGTTGTTTATTCCATAAGAGGGTACATGAATATATACACCTTTATTTCAGCTACCAGCTAACAACTTACATTAAATGCAATAATATAATGTTCTAACTCTAGAATCTTCTAACACTTGTGAATAATATTATTTTTAAATATCACTTTAATGATGAAAAATAACAAATTAAAAAATATAACTGCTACTCAAGAAAAGTAGCTTAAATGGTACACAAGTGCTACTTTTCAAAAGTAGCATCAATAAAAATAAAAAAAAACACTACTGCTACTCATGATGAAATATGCTTGTGTTACATTTGAAGGAGTATCATACTACTCTTTTGTATTAAAAAAATAAAAAAGAAAAAAAAAGACAAACAAAACAAATCAATTAAAGAAAATGCAAGTTAGACTCAAGCACACATCACTCTTATAGTTTGATAGTATCACTGTTACGTTGTGAAGAGTATTGCTATTTTGTTATTATCTCTTCTTTAATCTTGGGAGAAATACGATTAGGAGGAGATAATTAAAACCCTTATGGTAAAATAAGAACAGCCCCCTACATACAAACCCCCCTTTGTACCATTAGCAAGAACTTGTTTCAGTTGCATATCATAAGGAATTAGAACAACTGCTTCAAATACAGTATCGGGAAGTACTGCCTGTGGAACCTCAATATCGACGGCCTTACTTGCTAAATGGCAATTGGCACAGACAATCCGCCCAGTCTCTTCTAGTGGATTTTTATAACCCTGTTTTATTTTTGTAAAAATAAAATGCAGTTGTAGAGTTGTGCTCCATCTCCTGTATAAATCTCATTTTGCATATAAACTTGCATTATATGAATTAGATTTACATAATATCAATCTACTTTTCACAAGGATAAAAATTGTTAAACATGTATTGGATTCAAAAGATTTTTTGGAAAAGGATTGGCTTCAAACCCTTTAGTACTGATTAAACATGTATTATCGGCTCTCCTGGTCCATGTATTAGTGGTGCACAAGCCTCCCAAATAGGTTTTGAAAGATATGGGGTTCTGTGGAGGGAGTTGCTGAAAAGCATTGGCGAGCATGGAGTAAATTAGCACTTACGGTATAAGAGAATGGGTTGGGGGTTAGAAGTTTGTAGACAGTGGTAGATTTTTTTTTCTTATAAATTGTGGTGGAAGATCCATGCTTCATCGATTTGTACGCGCTCCTTACCTCTCATGGCTAGGAGATCCGACATGGGTAAGGTACCGAGAGGTTGATGCTGTTATGTCACAAAATACAAAGGGGGATATTGGAGACAGTTCAGTGTTTTTTTGGTTTTCAAATTGGATGGGAATGGGGCATTTGGCGAGAATGTTAGAGGACTTCCAAATAGCCCATCCGACTCTCACAGTTAGCCAATTCATGGAGAATAAGCCATCTATTTTGGAAACTTTAGTCACTGTTTTGCCTCCTCCTGTATGGGAAGCATTGCAAGGAATTCACCTTGATTTTTGTGGGGGAGATAGATCGACTTGTTTGGAAACTAGAACCGTCTAGACTTTTCATGGTTAAGGCAGCATATGATTTGGTCCGATGGAGAGGGATCGGAGTCCCTATATTGGAATCCTGGCGCTCTTCCATTCCAATGAAGTTATCTGTGTTTCTCTGGCGGCTAGGGAATGAATTATTGACATTTGATGATACTCTTAAGAGAATGGGATTCAGTTTGTCCTCGAAGTGCTTGTTTTGTGAAGTTGAGGAAGGATCGCAACATACTTTCTTTTGTTGTCCATGGGTAAAAGAAATATGGAAGCAGTGCCTAGCTTTGTTTCATATACATTTAGGAAGGTTCTCATCTTGGGGAGCGGTGGCGTGTTTTTTTGGCTCCATTATAGATTTACCAATTGCCCTCCAAGGCCTAGTTCCTGTTGTTCTATTATGGGAGATCTAGAAAGCTTTTAATAGGGCTTTCCACGAAGGGGTTCTTCTTCCAATTGAAGCTGTCATAAGGGAGTTTAGCCGCAATTTGTACCAGTTGTCGAGGTTGTGCCCTCCGGAGAAGTCAGCACCTTATCACTTTTTGGTCTCTGATGGCATCATTCCCAATGGGTGTTTAGGAAGAAGAAGGTCCCGCAGGTAGTTGCTTGGTACCCACCTCCGCCGGGGGTCTACAAACTGAATGTGGATGGTACATCGCGAGGCAACCCAGGCCCGGGGGGGGGGGGGGGGGGGGTTTGTGCTCAGAGACTCCATGAGTTTTGTAGTCATGGCAGCTTCACTTGCCTTCGGTACTTTGACTAGTTTCTAGGTGGAGGCGGCATCGCTTTATTTGGGCTTGCTTGCATGTAAGCAACAGTTGGTAACTTCAATACAGGTTGAGATAGATTCTTAATCCTTACTGGATTCTCTTCAGCGAAGGGTTTGGTCTTGGATAGCATCGCCTGTACTTAGGAGGATGGTGAAGTTACGACAATTTTTTGAACATTTCAGTTTCACACACATTTATAGGGAAGTGAATGTTGTGGCAGATTTTTTGGCCAGAGGAGCTAGTCTATATCAGTTGCAGACTTTTAGTCATTCTTCTCTACCACTTATAGCAAGAGGCCTAGTTAATCTAGATGCTCGTTCTTTCCCTTACATTAGGAGATAGGCGAATTTTTTTTGTGAGTTTGAGATTGGGATCATTATTGCATTTGCACTCTTGCATGTTGTATTTCCAAGGTAAGGCTCATTACGTCCCCCTTGGCTTTCTACCATCATTAATGTTACAGATATATTGATTTTAAAAATAAAAAAGTTCGGAAAAGAAAATAGGGTGATTTTGAATAATTTCAAAACAGGCAGTTTGCATTTGTGGAATGCAAATTGCGTCAAGGAATGACATCTTCGTACAAATTTATTTTTACCGCATCTAATAGTCTGATGATTCGCGTATTGAGTTTAACTTTAAAATATTGCGTGAAATCATGAAAACAAGCATATCGATAATATTGCATATTAAGTTTAGTTTATAATGTATATATTGAGTTTATCAACTAATGTATTGTAGTTATGAGTTTAGATATTAAAATATCACGTATCGAGTTTAGCTTCATATATGCATATTTAGTTTAGCATCTAATATATCGCATATGATTTTAGCATAAAATATCACATATTGATGAAAACGCGCGTATTAAGTTTAATTGTTTAAATATTAATGTCAAACGGTCAGATAGGAAGGTCTCTCTAAAATCTATTAATTTCCTTTGTTTTTTAAAAAATGAAAATGAAAATAAAAATAAAAGAGCACAATTGAAAACCAAATAACCTGATCTGCGCTTTTTTTTTTTTTTTCTCCTCTTTCTATTTTAGAAGGAAAAAAAATTCTTAAATGAGTCATAAAAATGTTAAAGCCAAATGTTTAATTGGAGAAAGCAGAAACCTTCGCATTGTCTTCCCCCCTTTACTCGTAAGACAGCCTAGGGTTTGAAGGGTGTTTAAAGGGTTAATTAATCGGTTATTTTTTACTAATGCTGATTTAGTCCTTTTATGAAGTTTTGTGGCACCATATCTCAACCCGTAGGACAATAGATCTTATGACACCTGGCTGGAATGAACGCCATCAAAACTCTGACCTAAGCAGTAATAGAAGCAAATAAGGGGTTGGAAAATGTAACTCTCAAAATTACATCCCAAAGATTTACATCTCCAAAATCCATAAGGCTTTGTTTGTTCCCCATGGAATTGGCGTGTTCAATTCCAATTCTAGTGTTTGTTTGTGTAATAATTCTAAGAATTGGAATTCAAATGAATCCAATTCCACAAAACCAATTCTTTAGTTGGACTAAAGAATTTTAATTCTAATACTATACTATAAATTATGCATGCTTGTGTATTTTTTATTTTTCACTCGTGTGTGCATGTAAGTGTGTTATATATATATTTATATATATATATATATTGTTTTGTTTTTTAATAAATCTTTTTTCTTTTATTTGAATTTTTTTCATTTCAAATGTGTATATATTAGTATTTTTTTTTTGAACTAATATTTTTTTTCACCGTTGCATTTGAATAAGTATTTTTAAAAGAAATATTTATAAAGTATTTTGACTAGTATCTCATAAAAATAATTTTTTTATAATACATGTAATTATTTAAAATTATATTTTAATATATGCAAAATAATGATAATTTATATTGTCTTGAATAAAATAATTAAAAATAATTTTATTTATAATTTTTGAAACTAGAAAATTAAAATTAAAGTTGTAGAAAAAAATTTTGGGGTTAGGGATTATTTTTGTTCGGTGGCTTAGGAGGGGGAAGGGTTTTATTTTTTGGGTTAACTCTCAATAACCAATCCCCCCCCCCCCCCCCCCCCCCCGTGATTTAGAAACCACTTAAAGACCCCCCCGTGTTTTGCCCAAAACCATAAAGTGGATGGAAAACTAATAGCAGGGTCTAAAAACAATAAAACTAACAGTAGGAACTATAATGTAATTAACTTCAGGGACTAACAAAATAAATAAAAGAAAAGACTAAAAAAAAAGAAAAATACGATGAACAGTATTACTGTTCATCGTCTTCTTCATTCTTCCTCTTTTTTTTTCTCTTTTCTTTGCCGTCTACCGAAGTTCTGCAATTGAAATTGTAGGACCGATGCAATTAGGAAATTGCATAACCGAAGCTATGCAATTTCCGGACAAAAATAAGAAAGAAAAAAAAAACGGAAGATGACGACGCCGCGAAGACGACCACGACGGGAGGGAGAAGGAAGACGCGAAGACGACGGAAGCAGGGAGGAGGGAGAAAAATGGCAACCGGCGGAGGGAGACGGCAAAGAAAAGCGAAAAAAAAGAGAGGAAGAATGAAGAAGAAGATGAACAGTAATACTGTTCATCGTATTCTTCTATTTTTTAGTCTTTTCTTTTATTTATTTTGTTAGTCCCTGAAGTTAATTACATTGTAGTCCCTGTTGTTAGTTTTATTGTTTTTTAGTCCCTACTGTTAGTTTTCCATCCACTTTATAGTTTTAGGCAAAACACGGGGGGGAGAGGGGGGTGGGGGGGGGGGAGGGGGTCCTTCAGTGGTTTTTAAACCACAGAAGGGTTCTTCAGTAGTTTCTGAAACCACGGGGGGTTATTGAGAGTTAACCCTATTTTTTTTTGGTTGGGGGACTTGGGGTGGGAAACCCTCCCGGAGGGGGGGGGGGGGGGGGGGGGGGGGGGCTTGCGTGCGTTGGGGTTTGTAAGTTGGGTGTCATTTTGGTTGGGGCTGGGGTGGGGTTTTTTATTTGCCCAGTCATTTTGGTCTTTTTTTTTTTTTTTTTCTGTTGGGGTTGGGCTGGGGTTTTTTTTTTAATTAATTTTTTTGGACATTTTAAAGTTATTTAAAGAAAAATAAAATCAAAACGTGTCGATTTAGGTTGTGCCCCGAACTCGACCGAATCGGGTGTCGATTTGGACACGCCTATTATTAATAACACATAAAAAAAATTGAAATATGACTATTTTACAACTATAAATGAATTCTAATTCTATATAAAATTTTAAGTATCCAAATAAAAAATTAGAATTGCAATTCAATTTCTACATAATTCTATCATTTTACCAAACAAAGAAATTAAAGTGGATTCGCACTTTTAATTCTAGAATTCAATTCTATAGAATTCCAATTTCAATTCTATTCTATTCTATTCTAATTCTATTTCACCAAATTGACCCTAATAGAATTTGGGTATGCTTTCCCCATTAATTACTTCATCTGTTCCATTAAAACAGTCCACTTTGAGAAACACATTTTGTTCCATTAAAGAGTCTACTTTCAAATTTTTTTACACCTCCTACCTTTACTAATATAATCATGTGTGGTTCACAATTAGTCTATATTTAATAAGTAAGAATATAAATGGAACAAATAGTTTCAAATTGACTATTTTAAATGTTATAACTTGATATTCGTAATAAGTTACCTTCTAATGGAACGGAAGGAGTAGTAAATACCAATGTCTAACCGTTAAATCTAAAGTATTATTAATTTGGGTGTCCATGAGTCATGCCTCACAATTAAAGTCAGGCATACTCATCTAAGGGTGGTGGGAGTCATAAACCCAGAAAAGCAGGTTTATCACGCCACATCAAAAGCAAAAACCCACCCACTTATAAACCTACCCCCAGCAACAATAAACCCAGAAAAGCAACTTCATCACGGGTCCCACTAATAAACAACTCTATACACATTCATTTATACCTTTTTAATTATAATTTATCAACTATATTCAATTATAAATTTATTTTAATTTATTAAAATATTTAATTTCGTAAATTACATAATTCAATAAACCACAAGAAAAAAATTAGGTAATTAGTAAAATATTATATAAAGTACATTACATTAATTCTAGTTTACAACAGCTAAAATTACATAGGTCAAACTAAAATCAATAGTTGTAAAACATTTTAAATTTTAATTAAAACAGATTTTACATAATTAAAAAAACTAAAAAATAAAATTACATAATAAAAAAATTAAAAAATTGGAATTTTCTATTGTGAAAATCAAATATAAAAATTGATTGGAAAAATGTATGATTTGGATGACGAGTAGAGAAATATTAGAATTGATAGGTAGTTATAGAAAAAAAATAGTAAAAATTAAAAAAAAAAAAAATATTGCTAGCTGACACTGTCTGCCACCAGCAGTTCCACCCACTTGCGAGTGGGAGGAACTCGCTAGGGGAGTGCAGCGTGAGGTGCACTCCCCTGCTGGTGGGGCCCACCGTCAGCCAAAAACCCAGTTTCTGATTTCAGAAGCTGGGTTCATGATGTAGAAGGAGGGAGTAGTGGGTTCTAAATTTTACTGGGTTTGGATTTTGCTGGTTCATGATGTAGAAGGAGGGAGTAGTGGGTTCTAAATTTTACTGGGTTTGGATTTTACTGGGTTTAAACCCAGCAAAAACCCATCACCTTCAAAATGAATTCAAACAAACAAACAATTAAAGTCAAGCAACAAAAGCTATAGAAAAGATTTAGATACGTGAAAATTCGTCATAATTAATTTAAAGATGGTGATGTCACATGATTACATCATTTGATTTGGAGCATGTACCATCCACATTTTCAATCCTAGCTGCAAGGTACTACATTTTCTTGATAGTGAAATATTTTCTTAGAGCAATGGATGGTGAAATATTTGCTACTATTCCGGAATCACACCGTCACAATCTATAGAAAACGATGTCATATTGCATACGTATGGTGCACAAGTTGACTACATCTACAGAGGATTACGCACACGTTGCTTACATTTGCTTTAGTTGTTGTTTGTCAATGACTATTAGAAATAGTTTTTTTGATTAAATACGTAATATGATGAAGAAAATAATTATCCTTCCTTTATCTTTATTGTCTACCTTCTTACTATTAGAAATAGTTTTTTTGATTAAATCCGTAATATGATGAAGAAAATAATTATCCTCCCTTTATCTTTATTGTCTACCTTCTTACTTCTTTCGTCCATTCTCTTTTCACATCAGGAATCTACCCATAAGGCCGGGTGAAGGGGGGTATTAATACAAATTTCATAACAAAATACTTTACAGTGATTTGCTACGAGGCGTATTCTGAAAATGACGTAAAATTAACTCATTTCGACTGAGTCAAAATTTTATGATCAATATAAGTAACCAAACAATCATTCATCCAATGATAACTCATCCGATTTTGAATACTTTTCACAATTTTCATTGCAGAAAGTATCATTTTCACAGTTGTAGTGTCCAAAGGCAGGACAAATGCAAGCTTAATAAGCTTATACAGCAAGTTTACACATAAAATTTAATACTCATTTTAACACATGAGCTTACATAGGCTTCTTCACATAATATTTATTAGTTATATTGCATATATAAAATGTTATTTCTTGTTGAGAACAAAATTAAAATTTTGATATTTTAAACACATAAAATAAAGTCATAGTAAAAAAATAATAATAAAAAAAATCTAACTATTAAAATTCAAGAATAAAATAAAAAGGTTGTAAAAAAAATAAAAAAAATTTGCTACAACAAAAACCAACAAATTACAAAGGCAAGAAGAAAAATGTTTCAGGAATTCAGGTAAAAAAAAGAAAGGAAAAAAGGAGAAGCTAGCTGGAGGTAGGGATGATAATGAGCAGAGCCGAACGCGAGCACAAGTGTGTTCGAGCTCGGCTTGGCTCTTTTCACCCCAGCTCGAGCTCAACTCGAGGCCAAAATTTGAGCTTGAACTCAAGCTCGTTAGAAATTTAACATCTCGAACTCGGCTCGTTTCGAGCCATTTTCTTTAAATTTTTTCTATAATTAAAATAATTTTTTTCAACCTTCTACCATTTGATGAAAGGTTATTGAGTAAAATATTATTTATAAGTGCATAAGAAGCACTGCATATTTATTCAGCTTAAACCCCTCCTCTTTTTATAGAGGAGATTTATCTCCATATTTTTTTGTGAAAGCAATGTGGTATTAGGAAGCTCAACAAACAAAAATTTAATTAAAATTATATAAGGCAGAAGTCAAACCTGTGTACACTAGGGATTTGCTGAAACAATAATTCCACTAAGCTACATACATTTATTTATTTATTTTAATGTTTGCAAATTTTTATAGTTTATCTATATGCAAACTAGCTTTTTACCGAGCTGTTCAGGTAATTTGCATAGTGCATCAGAATTTCTCTCAATGAAAGCTGCTGGAGCCTAGAGGTATAGAAAAAAGATTTTAAAAAAATTTAAGATTATAAAATATATATATATATTATAAAAAAGAAAAGAAAAAGGAGTCCAATCGTACAATATTAAGTGGGGTTCATTTGTGTTGAAAGTAGAATAGAGAAAGTTTAAACTACTAATTTTATTTTTCTTTACTTTTACCCTTATTTATTTTAATTTTTAGTGGGATAAAGTCAAATATATTTATAACTTTTATACAATAACAAGGATAGTTTCTAGAAGCTGAGGCGGGGCAAATGGCCCACCGACCACAAACGGGGCTCCACCCCCTGCCCCTCTTTACATTCTTGAAAATGAAACTTATTATTCCTCAAAAAATGATTTCAAACCCTCCAATTTTACTCCTTTTGTTCAAACAAACAGTTTCTTTTTTTTTTTTTTTTTTTTTTTTTTTTGAGGAAAGGTAAATGATTTTATTCCTCGAAATATCTCAGCTAAAAGTCGGTAAGTGTCAATTACACTCGTGGAGTGTAACAGAGCAATAATACAACAAAGATGGGGCATTCCCCATATTACAAATCGTGGTCTAAGTTGCCACTACTTAGACTACGTGATTGGCATGCAACTAGCTTGCCACTAGCTAAATTACAATTGTGTCACAATAAAATCAATCCAGCAAGGTTCCGCAATTGATACACCAACGGTGCACAAAAATGCAGTGATGCTGGACCAGATGATGGCTCAGAACGCCACACAGAATGCATCAATGCTCAGAATGCAGCATCGAGGTTCCGCAAGTGTTGCACCAAAGATGCGCCAATGGTGCTCCCAAGTTGCACCAAAGTTGCGCCAATGTTGCATCAGAAAGCTACAATGCTGGACAAATAGGACGCACCAGTGATCATAAAACCTCCAGTGGTCTGTACCACCTTTCCCCTTATTAGCCAAGGGGCAGCTGTGACCGGATCAAAAGAACATGTATCAGTCGCTCAAAACTTTTGACCCTCGGACAACAATATTAGTCCCCAAATTATGTGATGCAACACTTTGCAATTTTTACAAAATTAGTCCTTGTTACCTAGTATTACCAGTCAAAAGTGTGTGTGGGGGGGCGGGGGGGTCCTCCTAGTGCTTAAGATGCCCTGAGCTTCACAACTCACACTCGTTATCTTCCATTAAAAAAAATTACGAGAACAGATCAACAAAATGCACGCAATTTAAAAGATCATGCACTATATTAGGCACCATTTTTTCAAATATGATGTACAATGCTGACAGATTTTGCATTGCCTAATCTAACTCATTTTCTTTTTAATAAGTTATATGCTGGCAAATCTTGTATACAGGTTACATCTTCCAGTGCAAGTTCACGCTCCAGCTGTGTTCTTGCTGACTTGAGAACATCCTGAAATAAGATTTTGACATCTATGAGCTCTGCAACATTAAAAACCTAATGTCCTTTTCTTTCTTCCATCTTTTTGTGTTTTTTTTTTTTTTTTTTTTCACCAGAAAGAAAAAGTTGCTTACATTAAATTCCATATATGAAGCACGCTTTGCGAGCCACTGAGCATCCAATAGATGAAAGGCGATACAGAAAAGGATATCGAAGGCCATTGCGTCTCCACTAAGCAGCTCCAAGAAGCGGAGTCCAGCCAAACTGTTTGGTGTGCCTGAAAAACCATGAAACTGGTTACTTTTCCCCCCTTACCAGTAGTAATGCATTAAAAACAACTCAGTATGATTGATATCAGGACTATGAAACAAATATCTGATAATAATTGTGTCTTCTTCATCCATGAGCAACGAGCAATACATGCATACGTACTGTCCATCAATGTGGCCTGTTCTTTTTGTTTCGTTTTGAAAACGGTTTTGGTTTCAACAGTAAATTTAATATATTTTAATCATATTCCATCATTTTCAATACAACTTTTTACTACTCAGAATCTATTTTTTACATTTTCAATACACTTTTTACATTATAAAACTATTTTCCAAAACTTGTTTTCAAAACCGTTTTCAAAACGTTCAAAAAGAACAGGCCCGTAGAGCAGTTGAAGAACACTAAACTGCTAAAGCAGATGCAAGATCCAAAAACCCAACCAAATTTAAGAACGCCTTTCAGACAGAAACATGGTCCCTGATTTCAACCACGTCAATAATCTTCTAAAAGCTTATCTGATGCAAGGGAAGACCGCTATAATATTGTCAATCTCAGGCCGACCCCGCTTACACTCATTTATTGAAATGGCAGAGGAACCGAACCCACAACAGCAACAACAATAACAACTAAATTTTTATCTCACCATGTGAGGTTGGCTATGTTGATCATTTCCCGCCATTATGTTCAATTGAAACTCATGGCTTAATTAATATAACATATCTTTTCTTATGGTTTCCATCTCATTCTTTTTAAGTCTTTCCCTTCCCCTTCCCCAATACTGGAGCATCTGAGGTCTCCTACACGTCCAGTTTCTCTCGTTTTCTAATCTATTTGGGTTGCCTCTGCTTTCTTTTTAATGCATTCGTTACTTATCAACGGACTGTAGGGCTATTTGCCCAAGGACAGCAGCTTGAACTTGAAGAGATAACAAAAAAAACCACCAAATAAAGGATTCAACATAGTGTTGTATGTCCTTTGATTAATCCAGTACTGACCAATTACATGACATCTGTTTTGAGTAGATGCAAAATCCTACATTAGTCCTCCTGGACAATCATTAATCAGGGGATGAGTCCTTTTCCCAACGATAGCACAGTAACCAAATAAGCCCTTAAGAAAAAACTCTACATTTGAAATTCAAGCTTATCAAGCCAAAGCACTCTCAAATCTCAACCTCACTCTTACATGTTTTCCCAGGGAAAAGGCATGTAAACTGTAAAATTGATCATCGCAGCAGTTATCTGGCATCACACACCTTCTCGTATTCACTAAGGAATACTAATTTGACCTTCCATTGATGACCAAAAATGTAAATGGCACTTAGCCCCTTGGTTTGATGATCCTCTGACTTCTCTTATGTGACCAAAATGTTTTATAATCAACTATTATTAAAACCATTACGTTCATAGATCCTGACCATTTAATAGTCACAAAACAAACAAAAAAGGGAAAAAGAAAAACGAAAGGAAGAAAGAACAAAAGGCATGCATAAACCAAAAAATAACATTATTTGCATACCTGATTGAAGATCCAACATTTGCACCAACATAAATGAAATATTGATGCCAGCTACAGCAAATGGATACTCCCATTCAGATCTGTTTCCTTCTCTTTTATGCAACAAGTCCTGGAAACCTTCCTGTTACAGTAGAGGGGAAGAGGGAAAACGATAAACTAGATTAAGCTAAACTTGGATTTCCGGTTTATTGAATACATTAAAAAATGAACAAGACAACCACGTCTTGATCAGAACTATGAAAAGTGAAACTCTATATTTTCCAGTTAAAGAAAAAGGTAACAAGTACAAAATGTAGATTTACAAATCTGAACCATAACTAAATAACTCAACTCAACATCTCAAAACAGGGGTGACAGTAACAAACATTTCCTTTTCATGTGTTTGTGTATAAGCTAGTCACTACTCACAGGAAAATCCTCTTTCCCTTTGCTTGAGTTTCTCAACTTTTTAGACATTCAGATTGCCATTTTGAAAGCTGTTCTCTAAGAAGTTCTCTACTGACACTTTTCTAAGGGAAATTCTGGCTGCCTCCATATTGATCATAATGCCCTTTAAATGGGCCAAATAGCGCTTACAAGAAATAGACTTCTGAAACAACTAAGTCTTTGTCCCACTACGTGGAGTCGGATATATTTATGAATCATATAGCGCCATCATGTACGGTCAAAACACATTGATTCAAATGTAACATGTCATGTTTTAAAGTTGTTTTCCAATTCGTTTTAGGTTTTCCTCTACCCCTTTTAATATTAATTAATGTCTCTCTATTTTCTACCCGTGTTACTGGGTCATCTAGGGGTCTCCTACGTACATGTCCAAACCATCTTAGGAGTGTTTTCTCTCATTTTCTCGTCTAGTGGAGCTACTCCTACTTTATTTCTGATACTTGCATTACTTATTTTATCTAACCTAGTATGCCCACACATCCATCTCAACATTCTCATTTCTAGCACCCTCATTTTTTGTTCATATTCATATTTTGTCACCCAACACTCCAAACTGTAAAGCATTTCTGGCCTTATAGCCATTTTATAGAAATTTCCTTTCAGATTTTGCAACACATTATGGCTACAAAGTATAGATGACGCACTTCTCCATTTATTTCATCCTGCTTGAATCCTATGTGTCACATCTTTATCCATTGTTCCTTTTTCTTTTATTATAGATCCTAAGTATTTAAAAATTTTCAATTCATTTAATTCATGTTGTACATAATTGCATTGAACATCTATTACACAGTAGAACTGCACAAAGCGAGAGAAGACGACAAAGCAATCCCTCTTTGAGTGCATTTAAATAAATCAAAAAACCATTCAAACAGTTCTTCTCCAATGCATGATGTGTTTACACTACCAAAGAAAGCTAATTAAGAGTTTATTTAAAACCCAGTAGGCAAGTCAAGGGAAAGAAGTCCATAACCTATAGTTGTCAACATAATTTCAGTTGGAATTATTTTGCTTAGAACAACAGAGCATCTCAATATTTTTTTCAAATGACATTGCTCCCAACTTTTTCAGCCTGTTCAACAATTTATAAAGCGTGATCAATTAAGCTTGAAAAAATTGTTTTATAGATATATAAGAAATATATTCATACTGCAAACGCTCCCCCCCGGGCCTCTTTTTCTCCCATTTTCTTCCCCCTCAAAGAAAATTAAAAGTAGGATCTTATGAAAAAGTTCAAAGATTCTCATACCGGGTAGGTCTTGGCAAAAAAGATAAGATTCTCCAGTGATATAAATCCTCCACCCCTGACATCCAACAGACTCCAAATAAACAAACAGATAGCACAATTAATTTCAAGCTAAATTAAATCGACCCAACCTGAAGTCTGTTGAAGGGTCAGAACCTTGCCATCCCATCTCTTTCCACATTTCTGATTTAAGAGGTGGGAGTTCCTTATCTGGATAAGCTAACCTCCACAACTGTCTAAGTGCATCCTACCAAAAGAAAACAAAGAAAGTTTTAATTGCATTTTCAATTACTACATTTTGATGTTACGATGGAAGACTTAATTTATGCATTTCACGTAAATCATTTTTCACTGCATAACCACATATATCTACTGACGAAAGACACCCAGTGTACCCTTTTTTTTTTATGCGATGTCCATTCTCACTGAGTAATGCATACTATGAAATACAGGCAGAAATATTACAACTTGGCACCACAATTGAAAAGTATTACTTTGGCCTACTTGCAACTAGCAAAGCACTGCTCCCAAGTACCAAAGGCAGCCGTATTAGTTACTCTATCAGTCATTTGGAAACTGAGGCTAACACCCCTCAAAACACAAATTGAACTTGAACATTGTGGGAGAGAGAGAGAGAGATGGATGGGGGACTACTGAACCAAATCGAATATTACAAATTGGACCAAGAATCAAGCCCAATGAGAAACTGAACTTAAACTAAACTAAGCATGCCCAAACCCAAAGCTATGGCGCCATGTCAACCAATTGGCAATGAAAGGAGTGGCCCAAGGATCTTGTAAGTTAAGGCTCTGAGTCTTTGGCAAAATCATATTGTATCTAACAAGGGCATTCAGTTATTGACTCTAATGCCATTCTCTCTTAAGCAGGACTTCTGTTGCATAACTTTATTCAGCAGTCATGTACTTTCAGCTCAAGTTTGTGAAAGGATATCATTTCAAACAAGAGGACTCAGTTACTGATCCAGTGTACTTCTCTGCCATCTAACTTTTCCTTAGTAATGCAGGAAAAATAACTGGGGGGAAGGATAAGAAGTTTGAATTACTGAAGTGGTAAGATAGAAACTTGGCATAGACCCTTTACGCATGATTGGACAAATAACCGGGGGGAAGGCATGGTACTCCTGCTTTCCCACGTACTGAGAAGAATACTAGAATCATTTCCAGCCCACATCTAGAAATCAAAAGTACATTCACACAAACTCTACTAAATTCCATTCTGTTTCCACTTCAACTAAACCATAAGCTATTAGACTCTAAAAAACATACGAGACCCAAAGAATTTCAAGGCTACAATATTTAGAGATCAAGCAGACTCAAAAGTTGAAAAGACCAAAAGCTGAAAACATGTATAAAGCTAAAACTTGCTAAAGGCAGAAGCAGAAGAAGCCAAGTTGGATTCATCCAAATGAAGCCCTTACTCAAATACTGCCACAGATGATACAAAACTACCTTAAGGGACTACATGGAATCTATCTGAGTCACAATTTAATTTATAAAAAACACCTTCACTTACAGGGAACAGGAAAATACATTAAGCACCACCCACCAAAAAAATAACAAATTCCAAACGTAGACTACCCAAGCATGGCTTCCAACCAGAAGTATCTTGTCAATGGCAAAACATTCATCCTAGATCTCCAAATGGTTTGTGCACAAACCACATAATAATAGCAGCAGCATCAGGTATATGCAATCAAAATGATACTAAAACAGTTTGACACATACCTGATGCTCGAAAAGTGTACCATCAAATGGAACGGCCAGCCTTTGCTTCAGATGCTTTAGTCTTTCTTCCTGTGACAAGCCATTCAACAATCAGAAAAGAGATGAAGCATTAAGCAATGGGCCATAAAGAAAACTCATGAAAAAATCCATTCACTGTATCAGGTACAAGCACAAAAGAATCATTGGGGAAAAGATATGCAGCGAGTTCTAATAAGATCACATAAAAGTGCTATTTTCTCTCATTGTAAAACATCTTGGGTATTATCAGAAACTGTTATACACATAACATCAGGTGAACGAAGGTGACTGAAGGGTCTTTTGTGTTAGAAAAACCACAAGAAATGCCTGATATATAATCCATAGCTCCAAAGCCAAGGCCCAAGATGTTGAAGCTAAGTAAATATTCAATGTTATAACAAAATTCGATCGTAAACTTATAGCTTGAGTCGAAAATTAGTAGCTGAATGAAAGGCTATGGTTTGATTTCATACTCCTACAGATAAACAAGATCTTATTCTATGTACTTTAGAACTCACAATGAGTATATATTAGTTATATTTATCATGAATAAGAACTTTGGACATTCTTTCCTTCTGGTTGTTTACTATGTTCATGGACTCATCAAAATGGTCAATAGCATGCATGTCAAAACAAGTTGACATGGTTACCAACATGAAATCCAAGTCAGATATAGTCCAAACTTTTGGACATGTTAACTTTTCCATTGCTAGTTTTCCGCATTAAAGAGGGACAAGAAGAGCTGGTTTTTTTGTTTTCCAATGGCAAAGGTTACTGAAGTCTACAAAAGGCAAGGTAAAGAGGATTCTGAAACCCAAACCTTGATTTGGCATGCTTTGGATGCAAAGACCCAGTTTGGGAACTTCAGTAATTATAGGAAATTGAAGACATTAATAATTTCCAGAATTTCTTTTAGTAATTTACTTTTTAGTTGTCGAGGGTATTTCAGTGGATTTCAGTTTCACAGGAATTCCCTGAGTTCAGTTAGATTTTTATCTTTCTTGATTTGAGTCTTGTTTCTAACTTTTACTAGGCAAGTTTACCTTTTTGTTATTGATCTAGATAAGAGTCATGTTTAGGAAAGTCACTGAAGAGTCATAATTTGAGGATTTGGACTTACAGTCTATAAATAATGTACCTCCTCGAGAAAAAAATCAGATTTACGTTCAAAAAATTTTTTTGCGACAGTCTTGTTTACTTTCAAGAGTTGTGCAACGCAACTTACCTTGGGTGTAACGCATAAGGGTCCCTAAGTGTGACACCTAAGGGTTCTAGGAGAAATTCCTTGAGGAATTTCAATTTGTTACTGTTCAAATGACATTTCAGTTTATTAGCCTATGCATTTCAGATTTCCTTTCTTCTTAGAGCCATATGATTTCTGTACGATCTGTTCTACTTTAGCCCAGACTTGTGCTGCATCAATGCCCAAATGGATGCATCAAGCCAAAAGGCACTTCATTTAGTGGATATTCCTACAGCGTTTCCCAGGTCCAAATCAGAATGAGAAATTGCAAAAAGATATGTATGTCAATCCATCTAAAAATGTTAAATTGAAGTTTAATTGATGTCAAGAACTCTGGCACAGAATATCGCGTATGGTTCCCAACACTCTCAGCAACAGTAAGTGCTTACAATTAAAATTAAAAATAAAAAATAAAATCACAGCAAGACTGCCAAAAAGATATCAGAAAATGAGACAGTACCTGCAAAGGACTCAACGAACATGGTAGAAACTTCCTCATTGCTCCATCTTGAGAAGATGAAGTAAAAGGCAGGAGCCTTCCAATAAAAGATCCAGGGCCAAGAACAATATTTGCTAGAAAAGGCACGAAATTGTCATTCTAAAGTAACAGATAGTGTGTAAGTATTAACAATAAACAGATGTCAATTCTTTATAGATCAAATGAAGCAAGTACAAAACAGATGATAATAAAATTGTAGAGATTGAAGTCCCAGGTTTTGCGAACACTAAATTGCTATAATCATTGCCACCAAAAAACTAAAGCATCTTCTATAGAGAGAACTTTCATGAATATTCATACTGCCAAGAATAGGATAGAATCTTTTACTCAGATGCCAAAATTCTCAACACGAGTGCAAAAGCACAGAATTTCTTCATAGTAAGTTTCATAAGCTATTTGAGATTGGACATGAATTTAAATGTTGCACAACAGAATATTATTTAAGTCTTAATTTGACCTTTCACACCCTGAATGCTCCAAGTAGATAATCACATGGAAGGTACTGATAGTATATAATTACTAATCTTAGTTTTGCTGAAACAAGAGATTTTTAAAATACATTGTTCTATCTTCCATCAAATAGCAACAAATATTATTTCAGTTAAAGGGGGTACTTGGTTTGAGGTTTGGAATGAGGGAATGGAATGATAGAAAAATATATTGTTCGCTTACATTCAGCCTTACATTTTGCCTCTATTTTCCACTGGTAGGTAAATCCTAATCAAACTCAATCCCTAATAGTACCAACAATGGACATGGTTATATGTTAATATACATGGTAAATTTGGAGAACTATACAAATTTCAGCTGGGTGGCTCGGGTAAGAGTCGGTAAGGGTGGGCCTAGGCATCTAGTGCTCCTATTCCCTCAAATCCAGGATACGTCAATACCGCCACAAACAAGGGTATAGATGTGGTGGTATGGTTTTGCAGCATACATAGGTTCAAATGTTTGTACTAAATAAAATAAATTGAAAAATTTTGAATTTTTAGCCTAAAAAACTTCTTACCACCTTTTTTATTTATTTATTGCATATCAGTTGAAATCCCTACAAATTGCTGGGGAAGTGGGATCCAATTAGTGGTGGTTCCAAGAAAATCCTCTAAGAGATCTTCAATGTATAACTTCTCCTTTCACTCAACCACTTCTAATCATGTTAAAAAAACTTTAAGTTTCTCGTCATTTAAGGTTACCTTTTTGCTCATGGTCTTCAAATCTTAACTAACAAAACTTTAGTCTTCTCTTATTTAGTGACAGCCCCACTTAATCAATTATTATTGATGTTGTTATTTTCTTTCTCTTCTTTAGTTTGAAAAAGACCAGCAATGAACAGTCAAAGTGTCCAAATTTATTGCACTATATCTGATAAGACCCATTTAAAATTTAAGTGTCAACTCGTGTAGATACAGGTTATATCAATCCTTCTGCCAAGTCCATGTAACATAGATTTCAACATATGTCCATATCCAAAAAATGTTCTGTTAGGATTTGACAGGATTGAAAGCAAATTTCCCTAAAGAGAAAGTTGACTAGTTCATGAACTATACATGTTGAGAAACCAGTGGCAGAATAACATGAATTTGATTAAAACATCACATCCTTACCCAAAAAGAAAATAAGGAAAAAAAAAATAATCAAGAAAAATTAATGAGAAATAGGCCATTTCATACCCAACCATTGAGCCCACTGAGCAATCAACTGAGAAAAAAGCATAGTCCAATGCATGTTTTCTCTGCTCCGACCAGTGTCCAAAAGATCAGCAAGTGTAGTTTCCTATAAAGAAAAGAAATTACAAAACATGCCAACAACAGTAAGCATTGAAGTTTTTCTCCTTCCTCAGCAAAAAAATCTGTCATTTAAAGAGTGGCCAAATAATTCTCTGCCTAAAATATTCACATTTTCTGCCCTGACTCATGGTTCAATACTTTTCCATAAAGTCCTAATTTAGGATAATTAGAGGCTTGAAAACTTGAAGTTGAAAATTGCAACTTTAAAAGCTTAATGGGGTTCATTTGTTCAGCATCTGAAACATGAGAAACAAAACCCAACAATTTTACAATTCTATAACTTCTAAAATCTTTCCGTTAAGTTAAAGGAATCTGAAATCACAAACAAACCTTAGGGATCTCATCATCATAATTCCTATTCCCAAGTAACGGTTCATTCAGGGAATCCATTCCTGACGCCTCCAAATGCTCATGCTTTTTCCCATCAACATCCCCATGGTGAAGTCTTCTCCTCAGTGTCCGAGAAGTCATTACCTCAAGTTTGATGGGAAGAAAAGTGAAGTAAAGTACTCCTGCCACAAAGCATGGTTAAGCCTCAGTAATCATCTATCAGTACATCAGTACAACACAGTAAGTTCCCGTATTCATAGTTGCTATATCATCCTTCTTCACAATAATTCTAACAAACAAACATAACGCATAGAAGTAGGCAAATTAATTGCAGGGATTAAATCTTTCTTTACCGACAACATTACTTCCATTACAATTTTAATGACTTCACTGCCACAACATACCATTACTTCCCCATACACTATTTAGTTACAGGACAACAAGCAACTCTTAGCCAGCCAGATAAAAGTACAAAATAATTACATTAACAAGGAACTTCAGAAGAGAACTCAGATTAACCTATTCCAAACAAATCTCCAGCATAATGTTTTCCCTTCAGAAAACATCTCAAAAAAAGGCCCAAAACAAATTAAACTATTAGAATGGCGAAAATCAACACGTTCTGAATCCTCATCAAAAATTTTGATCACCAACAAATTATGAACAAGTGTGCGTTCACCTCATGTCCTGGGAAGAAGAAAATGCTTACCAGATACAAACAGATGTGAATTGCGAACCCACAGCTACCTTGCATTTACGCAAGCCCCTTCGTCGCTCTTCTTTATTGACTTTGAATTTTTGGAAATTTTTAAAGCTGTCATGCTTTTGCTTGGAAAGGGAACAGGATGCCTTCGTCCCGAAGGACCACCAATCCGGAGCTCTGGGCTCAGATCTGTTGAAGTAGATCGTTTTAAAAATTAAGGCAACGTTCTGTCCCTAATGCCAATGGGCCTTCAACAAAGCCCAACTCCATAGCTTGATAAATAGAGTTTTTTACATTAATAATTTTTTGTAATGGAAAATTCAAAAAAGGATATGTTAGGACTTTTTCTTAAAATAGAGAAAAAGATTTTTCCAAAATCACTTTCTTTAAATAAAAAAAAAAGGATTCTTAGTTTGACAAGGAGGCGATTTTTCCTTAGTTTGAGAAGAAAGCGATTTTTTTAGTTTGAGAAAAAAGCCATTTTTTTCCCTTAGTTTGATGTCCACTGGATTTGTTTAATGACATGCGCATAATGCATCATGAACCAATTCATGTGACCTTCATTGCCATTTAAAATGTTTGTGCTAATGTTGGACTGGCCTCTAAAGGGTGGGGTTTGTTTTTCACTCAAATGAATCAAAGATTGAGCAATATGGATATATGGTAAAGCTTTTTGGTCGGGTTAGACATTTAGGAGATGTTTCAGCTTGTAACATGAAAGATAGACCATTACTCTATGTTATGGGAACTTTGCTTGCTGCTTGTAGACTTCATAAGACCCTGAATTTGGCATATGAAATTGTGGGATACCTTACTTAGTATAATCAGACAAATTCATGCACTTTTGTTCTTCTTTCTAACATATATGTTGCTACTGACTGTAAATGGGCCGAGCCACTCACAAGTCAAAGCTCGGCTCGAACTCGGCTTCGCGAGCCGAGCATAACCTTATTATTATAGGCTTGATGGCTCGTTGAGCCTATCAAGCCTATAGGGCTTATAATATATATTTTTTATATTAATTTATTATTATAGGCTTGATGGCTCGTTTGAGCTTATCAAGCCTATAGGGCTTATAATATATATTTTTTATATTAATATATGTTTTAACTTTAACTTTTATATTCTTTTACTAGGGTAAAGTCCCCTCATCTGCCGCTTGGCGTTTCAGCTCTCCCGTCTCCACCATTGTTCTCCCTTTCTTGTTTCTTCTGCGACCAGAGCTATGGGGGTCTAAGCAGATTCAGCAGACCAAACGTTTCCAGCTTCCACCCTTCTTCCTTTGTTCTGCGACCACACAGAACTCCAGCTTCAACGAAAATTCCATCGTGCTTGTGTTTTCAAATATTTGTTTTCCGGTTGGTTGGTTATAGAGGACTTAGATTCTCGTTCCACCATTCTAGTTTGCAAACTCTCAGGTAAGTTTTTCGTTTTTCAAGTTTCTCTTGTCAAGCAAAGTTAAATTGTTGATACCTTCCAACCAAAGTAAAAATTTCAAAATCACGTGAGACCACAATGCAAATCATACTGCTTAGAATTTTCATCAGTGGACTATTGCCCTTCCAATCAGCCATATACATTTTTTTGTCTGTTCTTTTTATCCTCTCCTTTCTTCTTGCACTGTCTGTTTGTTGATTTTAGAGATTTGATTCTTTGTGGAATTTTTTGGGCCATTGCAGAGTTATGCTTCTCATTAACACTTCCTTCTATTGAATGGTGTAGCAATTTGCGGTTCAGAGATAGAGGTGCGCATCAATTAAGACTTGAGTCTTTTCTTGAATTAGTTTGAGGGTGAGTACTATTCTTTCTCATGTACCTTTCCTATAGTGCTTAAAACATCCTTATTTAACAATGAGAGTATGAATTACTTGTTAAATGGAGAATCTGTTAGGTCCTGTAGGTGTTATATTGAGTATCTTTTTGTGAGTATCCCTTTGTCATAACGATTAGAATTTTCATCCACCTACCATAACTTTGTGTATTTTTTCTTTGACTGCTAAGCATTGGATTCACATTAAAAGTAAATTTTTGCCGCTGTTGTTTCTCTCTCTGTGTGTGTTATTTTTTAACTTTCTTTGTGTTGTCATATGTTGGATCACTCAAACTTGGATACACGTTGCAGGAAAGTGTGTTCATGCACAACCAATGTTCTAAAGCATATGCTCATTTCTTTGTTTCCACAAATACTAATGTTAGAACCTACTACAAAAATGGGTGATCTAGCAAACTGATGCACAAGAAAATGATATGGGTACATAAAGCCAACTACAAACGGGAAATCAACCAAAACTCAATTTCAAAATCCAAAATTCAAAACAACCTTGCCCTGAGGGCCTGAACACCATTTGCATGTTTAGTTTTATAATGAAAATAATATATTATTTAATGCTTGCATTATGTGATTTGGTTATTATTTTAGTGATGCTTTGGAATTTTTTATTTAGGCTTTCTTAAAATTACTTCCTAGTTTAGATTTTATAAAATCTTTAGATTATAGTGCACAAGTGATGCTAAACTTTTATTAATGCTGCTCAACTTTCTTGGTACTGAATTGGGTGATTGATGCCATTGTTTTATTATTTAAGAAGTCTGTCGATACCATTCACTTACATTTGTAACATGTAATTTGTTTCATTTTATAGGAGAGGAAGGCATTCATATATATTTATGTCTATAGAAGATTCATCTATCCCAGTTACAATATGAGTGTTGTAGCTGAAAGCAATAAGTTAAATAATGAACTTCAAAAGCAAGTTGAAGCACAAGGACTGGATTTAACTAATGGTGATGATGAGGCACAACAACATGTAGGAGAAAGAGAACAAGTGGGTTTCAAAACAAACAAAAGGAAGAAAACTTCGAATGTTTGGAATGATTTTGAAGAGACCAAAGTGAATGGAGTTCCAAAGGTAAGATGTCTTCATTGCAAAGCCCTCTTTGCACTGTGTAAATCAGGGACTACGTCAACTTATAAGAGGCATAGAGACGGTTGTGAGAAAAGAAAGGATAATTTAAGAGAAGCTGAACTACAAATGAAGTTAATCTTCTTGCCAACTGATTCAGATTCACCGTGCATTCACTACTACAAAAAGGGGCTTTAACGGCGGTTTTTTCCAACATTTAATGGCGGTTATTTAAGAATTTGAACCGCCATCTATCTGGCAGCCGTAGAAAGTTTATGGACTATCTACGGCGGTTAAAGCGGTTTTTTCCAACATTTAATGGCGGCGGTTATTTAAGAATTTGAACCGCCATCTATCCGGTAGCCGTAGAAAGTTTACGGACTTTCCCAACCGCCGTAGAAAGTCCTAAATTCTACGGTGGTTTCCTGCAGTTGGAAACCGCCATAGAAAGTCCTGAACTTTCTACGGCGGTTATACATAACCACAATAGAAAGTGAGCACTTTTTAAGGCGGTTCGTTGAAAACCGCAGTAGAAAGTCCTGAACTTTCTACGACGGTTATATATAACCACTACTACAAAATAGAGTTTTAACGGCTGCGGATTAACGGCGGAAAATAAAAAACCGCCGTTATAAAAGAAATACGGACTTTCTACGGCGGTTTTAAAATAAACCGCCGTAGAAAGTCCCGCTGTAGAAAGGGACCTTCTATGGCGGTTATAATCAAACCGCTGTAGAAAGGGACCTTCTACGGCAGTTTATAATCAAACCGCCGTAGAAAGTCCGTCCCAACCGCCGTAGAAAGCCCACTTTCTACGGCGGTTGGGACAAACCGCGGTAGAAAGTCCCTTTCTACGGCGGTTAAACCGTTAACCGCCGTAGAAGGTCTCTTTCTACGGCGGTTTGATTATAACCGCCATTGTATTGACGTATTTAACCCTAAATAATAACGTGTATCTCCATATCGCGGGCGAAAGTCTTGCTTTCCAAACTTCTATACGGTTTTGCACCTTTGATGTAAAGAATCGTCATTTGAAGCTAAAATTTACCACCTTAAGGTTAGAAACTTCTAAAATTTCTCAGTAATTGCTTATTCTTGTACTGTAGATATGTGTATATTGAATTTATTTTTATTTATGGTAGAGTACTGAAAATTAAAGTTGCAATCCATGTATATGGTGAAACTTAGTATTGTGGAACCCTATTTAGTTATACTATGTAGTTTCTAGGTGATGTGATTTGATTTATAGTGTTTGATTTTTAATGGATGATGTTCATATAATTAGCACTACTTAGAGTGTGTATTAATTTTTAATGCATTGCATGTGTTTGATGAAATGCATAAATGAAAAACTTATGGGTTCTTCTTCATTTGATTATGTCTATTGCGCATGTGTTGGTTATGCATTATTTTTTTCATTGAGGTATTGTATTAGTTTTGATTATATGAGTAACATTAGTATGACATGTGTTAAGACAAGCATGCAACTTGATACTTTCTACATTGTTTGTTGAATTATTATTTGAGTTTTTTAATTATTTGAAGGAGTTAGTTACACATGGATCGAAATATCTTGTTGTATGGTGATCGGACATCCGATTTTTATGCGAAAGAAGTTGAAAATTTCATTGAATTGGCTTATAAGAATACAAAGTACGTCCATTGTCCGTGTAAAGCTTGTAAAAATGGTGCGCGTTTTGATAACTCAAATACAATAAGATTCCATTTATATCGGAACGGATTTGATCCTTCTTATAAATTGTGGATTTGGCATGGTGAAAGTATTGATAGTTTACCTGAGCAAAGAAAACTCATGCAAAAAGAGATGATGGGATTACTAGAGATCGATTAGATGACATGATTGAGGATGTGGCCGAGGATTTTGCTGATAAACCGGAAGTTCTTGCTTCCATTTTGGGTGACAATGAGAAGCCTTTATACAACGGTTGTACTAAATATACACGCTTGTCTAGTGTTTTGAAGTTGTTTAATTTGAAAGTGGCAAATGGGTGGTCAGATACTAGTTTTACAGCCTTATTGAGGGTATTGAAAGATATGCTCCCAGAAGATAATGAACTTCTAGATCGAATTTATGAAGCGAAAAAAATATTGTGTCTAATGGGTATGGAGTATAAGAAGATCCACGCTTGCCCAAACGATTGCGTCCTCTACATGAATGAGTATAAGGATTTATTGCTTTGTCTTAAGTGTAATACTTCACGATACAAAAACAAGCAGCTGTGTAATGAGGTTGAAGACAGTTCTGATGCGCAAAAGAAGGGGTCGCCGGCTAAGGTTCTGTGGTATCTTCCCATAATACCGAGATTTAAACGGTTGTTCGCTAATGCAAAAGATGCAAAACTTATGACATGGCATTCAGATCGGTGTATTCCCAGTGATGATGACAAGGTGATAATGCATACATCAGACTCGTATCAGTGGAAAAAAATTGATTCAATGTATCCTTCATTTGGGGGAGAAGTTAGAAATTTGAGGCTTGGTTTGTGTACTAATGGAATGAACCCGTTTGGCAGTCTGAGTAGCACATATAGCTCATGGCCGGTGATGTTGGTTATTTACAATTTGCCGTCTTACTTGTGTATAAAGCGCAAGTACATACTTATGTCTCTAATGATTTCAAGCCCACGGCAACCAGGAAATGACATCGATGTGTATCTTGCTCCTCTTATTGAAGATTTGAAAAAGTTATGGGATGAAGGCGCACTTGTGTTTGATGCATACCGTGAAGAAATGTTCACATTACGTGCCATGTTGTTCTATATCATTAATGATTTTCTTGCATATGAAAACTTGTTTGGGTACTCTGTTAAAGGCTATAAAGTATGTCATATATGTGAGCAGAGTACAGATTTTTGTCAGCTTGCACATGGGAGGAAGACATTATACCTTGGGCATCGCAGATTTCTTCCCGAGACTCATCCGTATCGCCGTATGAAAAGAGCATTCAATGGATTTTAAGAGTTTAGAAAAGCTCTAGAACTCTTGAGCGGGCCAGAGGTGAAAGCTCGTGTGACGGACATTAATGTGGAGTTTGGAAAACCTTCGGAGTCCAGCAATAATGATACATGTTGTTGGAAGAAAAAATCCATCTTTTTTGAACTTTCATACTGGGAGAACTTGGATGTCAGACATTGTCTCGACGTTATGCATATTGAGAAAAATATTTGTGAAAGCCTGTTAGGTACGCTTTTGAACATCCCTGGTAAAACTAAGGATGGTTATAACGCGATACTTGATATGAACATAAGATCAAATTTAGCATCGGTAGCTCGAGGACAACGCACATATCTACCCCTGCCTGTCACACTTTGTCCAGAAAAGAGAAAAAATAACTGTGTTCAAGTTTGCGTAGCATCAAAGTTCCATCCGGATATTCTTCAAATGTAAGTAGACTTGTTTCCTTGAAAGATTTAAAACTGGTTGGTTTGAAGTCTCATGATTACCATGCCTTAATGCAACAATTGTTGCCTGTAGCTATTCGCTCGATATTGCCCAAGCATGTTAAGTCCAGTATAACAAGACTTTGTTTCTTCTTCAATGCTATATGTAGCAAGGTTATCACCCGCGAAAGACTTGATCAGTTACAAGATGAAATAATTGTTGTCCTTTGTCAATTAGAAATGTATTTTCCATCCGCCTTTTTTGATATTATGGTACATTTGGTGATTCATTTGGTTAGAGAGATAAAAATCTGCGGGCCTGTTCATTTGCGATGGATGTACCCATTCGAGCAATATATGAAAGTATTTAAGGGGTATGTTAAGAATCGTTATCGTCCTGATGCTAGTATTGTTGAAGGTTATATAGCTGAGGAGGTAATTGAGTTTTGCACTGAGTACTTGGCCGATACAGCATCAATTGGAATATCTAAGAATCGGCACGATGGGAGGATTATAGGTATGGGCACAAGGGGAGGAAAAATGTTTACGCCTTCTAATGTTGAATTGATGAAGGCGCATCTCTACATACTGCGCAATTCTGAAGAAGTTGAGCCCTATTTGAGAGACCATATGCGTTCAATAAGAACGTCTTATCCTGCTTGGACGGATCAAAATGTGCTCAATGAACATATTCGGACATTTGTCTATTGGTTTGATAATGCTGTCATGGGCAAAGACGTTTCGGAGACATTGAAATGGTTGGCGTTTAAGCCCAGCCACGCGGTACAAGCATTTTCATGCTATGACATAAATGGATATTTATTTGCTACTAAGAGACAAGATGAGAAGAGTACGGCACAAAACAGTGGTGTTACATTAATCTCGGAGGCTTTACATGTTTCTAGCAAGAAGGATAAAAATCCAATGTATGCAAGCATGACATATTACGGGGTGATGTGAATATATTTGGGAGCTTAACTATGTTTGTTTCAAAGTAGCTGTATTTCGATGCAAATGGGTTGATAACAATAATGGGGTTCGAACTGATGATCCATTGGGTTTTACCTTGGTGGACCTTAATCGAGAGGGTTTCAAGGGCGAACCTTTATACTTGCATCGCAGGCGAAACAAATTTTTTATATCACCGATCCTTGTGACGAACATTGGTCTGTTGTTCTTCATGGTAAACAACATCACGGAGTGGAAGGAATTGATACAGAAGAAGGGCTTTATGAGGCGGGCCCTTTCTCTAGTGGGTTACCTGAATCGAGAGCAGATTAAGAGATAGGGAACTTGATAAATACATACTTCGTGATGCCACAGCGAATGATTATGGTTTGAGGATCAAGTGTCCCATAAGAGAAAGAGAATAAGTTAAGAATCATTTTCAGGTATATTGTTTGTTTTAATTAATTTTTTTTTCTATGGGTGTGTGGGTGTGTGTGTGTGTGTGTGTGTGTGTATTTGTATATGTTTATTTGATTTTAATGAAACGAGGTGGATATAATTTTATAACAACATTTATTTTTATCCTCGTACTGTCTGATTGAAACAGGTCACAACTTGGATGAAACCGCGCAAGCAAGGGATAAAATTTCCAGGGAACTTCATATAGCGAAATGTTTATAAATGAATTTGTTATTGTTGGAAATTGTGTGAAGCTTTTGTGTTGATGTTAGGATGCCAGAGTGTTTTGGTTAAATTTACAGGGGAGATTCTGTCGGAATTGATTTGAAACTGAATTCCGTATTATTTGAAGTAGTTGGAATCTTAATGAAGTATTTAATTATGTGCATATCCTTGACAAGGAGTATGTTACATTTATAGGGGAGATTTTGTCGAATTTTCTGGCAAATTGATTTCCTTGTTTTTCATTTATGAATAAATGTCTCATGTATTTTTTATTTTTTTTTCAAGGAGTAGTACTTTTGGTAAAATTTGCAGGGGAAGCTGTACAATGATTTTTGTTTTGATTTTATATTTAACTCTTCATAAATTACTTTTTTGTGCATCGGAAAAAAGATATTCATTTAGCGAAGTTGGCTATTGACAGCTAAATGAATTAATTATTCGTTTATCGATTAATAAATCTTTATTATTTTATAGAGATTCTTCAATATATTTTATATTGAGGCGTGCTCCGTACCGGCGGCAACCTATTTCTATATTTTGCCTCTTAACTAGCATGCATGTGTACGAGATATACAGCAGCGCTAGAAAATTTTTAAGACTATACATGAATACGACATTGAGTACTTGTATCCAATTGTAAAGAGTATTAATTCTTTCAAGCTATTTTTATTTTAACTTAACATAATTGTAATTATTGATTGCTTTTAATTATTAAAATAGAGATAATTATTTAAGAACAAATAAACTGAATTTTACGCGTTTACCTAAAATTATTGTGTAATAGTACCTGAAATGGTTCGGTGGAATGTTGCATGGGAAAATTTGAAATTTATTTAGTAAAGCATTTTTCATGCAAGGCTTGCTTCTGTACATAATTAATAAATATAATGTAAATTGGGTATGTAATATTATATTTACAAAGTTTTGGGGTTAATTTATGACCATGAAAAAACTAGAAATTTTTAGGGTCTATGCTTCATAAAATGAAATAAAAATAGAAATTTATGCGCGCTCGGGAAAAGTTTCTACGGCGCTTCAAAAACAACAGCCTTAAAAAGTATTTTCTACGGCGGTTCTTCCTTGAACCGCCGTAGAATAATTGGAAACAATTGGAGCCAATTCCCGCGCGCGCATAAATTCAAATATTTTGGTCTAATATCTACAATTTCCCCACAGTTCCCCTGCTTCTCCCCTGCATTCCCCTGTAATATTGGATATGCAATTTCATAATGATCAATCGGTGCAAGTAAATAAAATACATTATATTTTGCAGCATACTAAATTTAATGTATTTCACTATACATATTTAATTAATATTATCGTCCTTAATTCCAAATATATATATATATATATATATATATATATATAAGCTAATGAAATCCAGTAAGTATTTCTTTTTCTTTTAATTGGGCCCTTAAGCATTAATTTTTCTTATACTACGTACTTAATGCATTTATCGATTTGATTATTTTATTCCGTTCGCCCAAGTCGAAAATGCAGAAAATTTAGGACTGATAATGAAACTTATTACTTTATCACAGCTTACATGTAATTTTACGAAATTTATTAATTTTGAGCTTTGACCTAAAATTATTGTGTAATAGTTCACTCAATTTTTCGGTGGAATATTGGTGCACGTGCGGGAAAATTTGAAATTTACCTATTAAATGTTTCATAAAAGGCGAGCTTCTGTAATTAATAAATATAATGTAAATTGGGTATGTACTATTATATTTACAAAATTTTGAGGTTAATTTATGAAAATGGAAAAAAAAATTAATAGGGATTAGGGTTTAGGGTTAGGGTTCAAAAAATGAAATAAAAATAGAAATTTATGCGTGCGCGGGAATTGGCTGCAATTGAAACTACTTTTCTACGGCAGTTCAACCGAAAACCGCCTTAGAATCAACTTTCAACGGCGGTTCAGTGTGCAACTGCCGTAGAAATGTGGGTTTCTACAGCAGTTTATTTTTGAACTGCCGTAGAAAGTATTTTCTACGGCGGTTCTTCCTTGAACCGCCGTTGAACCAACCCACCGGTCTAAATTCAAATTTTTTGGTCTAGGGTTTAGGGTATGTTAGGGTTTAGGGTTTAGGGTTGTGGTGTAATATCTCTAATTTTCCCACAGTTTCCCTGCTTCTCCCCTACATTCCACTGTAATATTGTATATATGCAATTTAATAATGATCAACCAGTGCAAGTAAATAAAATATATTATATTTTGCACCATACTAAATTTAATGTATTTCACTATACATATTTGATTAATATTATCGTAATTGCAAATATATATATATATACGTAAGGTAATGAAATCCAGTAAGTATTTCTTTTTCTTTTAATTGGGCCCTTAAGCATTAATTTTTCTTATACTACGTACCTAATGCATTTATCGATTTGATTATTTTATCCCGTTCGCCCAAGTCGAAAACGTAGAAAATTTAGGGAAGATAGTGAAGCTTATTACTTTATCGACGCTTACATGTAAATTTACGAAATTTATTAATTTTTATCTTTCACCTATAATTATTGTGTAATAGCACGTGAAATTTAAATGCAAATGGTTCAAGGGAAAATTTGAAATTTAATTATTAAATGGTTCATAAAAGTCGAGCTTCTGTACATAATTAATAAATATAATGTAAATTGGGTATGTAATATTATATTTACAAAATTGTGGGGTTAGTTTATGAAAATGAAAAAAAAAATTTAATATCAAAATATGCCCGAGCGGGAATTGGCTCCAATTTTTTTCCCCTCTTCTACGCCGGTTCACGAAAAACCGCCATAGAAGAGAACATTCAACGGTGGTTCAACTGTGAACCGCCGTTGAACCAACTTTCTACGGTGGTTCATTGTGAAACCGCCGCAGAAAGGTTACATTCAACGGCGGTTCAACCGCGAACCACCGTAGAAAGTTGGTTCAACGGCGGTTCGCGGTTGAACCGCCGTTGAACTAACCCTCCGGTCTAAGTTCAAAATATTTGAACTTAGACATCTTTTCCCTTATTCTTTTCCCCTTCTTCTCCCCTGCTTCTCCCCTGTTTGGCTCTCCCTTCTCCAGCCGCGGTTCGGTTACTTCACGCCCGGGACCCGTCGCCGGTGCAACGTGGTGAACTCCGCCCATTTCCCGCACTTCCCGATGGCTGCTTGGCGTGCTGATCGTACGTCGAGGACCAAGGTCCGATCTTTGTGTGTCCCCGGCCAACATTTCTTCCATTTTCCCACTCCAATATTTTCGGCCTTGGATGTAGGAGTGCAAACATAAGGTTTATCCAACTTCCATTCTTGCATTTTAAAGCTTTTGCAATGTTACCTTTCATTTTGTAATTACTTCCGATTCCACTAGGGTTTTTGTGCCCAATATAATGTTGATTTCGGGTTTGATGCTAGTGATGAATGATTGGATTGCTTTGGGATTTATCGATTGTTGGTTGCCTTGGTTTGGTTGTTGAATTTCGTGTTTTGTCCTACATAAGTTGAGAACCTAGGTGTTTGTTTGGGATTTCAATTAAGTACCCTTTCAATTCGGGTTTCCTTCACTAAAATGAGAAACACAAATGTTGATTTCGGTTTTGCTTGATTAATTTGAGAACATTGGTGTTTGATTTCGGTTCTTAGTCGATTTAGTGTTCCTCCTTTAGTGATAATGACGAAAATGCTTGGTTGTTGAGTCCACTATGTGGAATTTAAGCTTTATAGGGTTCCTTCTTTGGGGCTCCCTTGTTTCAATGTCTTGAATGCCCCTTATATATTGAAAGTAAAGCTATCTTTGCATAATGTAAAGCATTTTTATTGCACAAACACAAAGTACCTTTTGAGTGTTGCTTCTCTTGTTTTAGGGAACTTGATACTTTTTAGGCGTGAAGTACACCTCCTTTACGCTTTTACCTTTCTCCCTATATTTTGGTTTTTCCCTTTAGTAGACATGATTTTTCTCATTAGTTGTTGGTTGTGAAATGTGAAGTACTTTATCAATGGTATCCTTTATAAGTCCACTTTTTTTGGGGCTCCTTTGGTTTAAGTTGGATAATGGCACTTGTGTATTGCAAATATAACTATCTCCTCTTCGCTTTCCATTATCTTTGTTTGAAATGCGTGAAATATGCTTTGTGAGTCGTTCTCCTTGATGAGGGGGATTTTTTTCATAAATGTAGAGTTTGAAATATCACTTCTCCTTAAATCTTTTACCTTTTGCGCTTTAGTATTTCTCCTTTAGTGCTAAGGAGGATAAGGCTTTGTGGTTGAGGGGACGGTGTGTTCCTCCCTTGGTTTAATGTCATGAATTCCCCTAATCTATTGAAAGTGAGGATATGGTTGCATCAATGTAAAGCTTCTTTATTGCAAAAGCACAAAGGACTTCTCTTGTTTTAGGGAAGGAGAGTATTTTTTAGGAGTGAAGTACTCCTGCTTTAAGCTTTCACCTTTCTCACTAAATTTTGGTTTTTTCCTTTAGTAGAAATTAATGATTGTTCTCATTAGTTGTTGGTTGTGAAATATGAAGTACTTTTTCAATGGTACCCTTTAGAAGTCCACTTTTTTGGGGCTCCTTTGGTTTAATTTGGATAATGGGACTTATGTATTGCAAATATCACTATCTCCTCTTCGCTTTCCCTTATCTTTGTTTGAAATTCGTGAAATATGCTTTGTGAGTCGTTCTCCTTGATGAGGGGGATTTTTTTCCATAAATGTAGAGTTTGAAATATCACTTCTCCTTAAATCTTTTACCTTTTGCGATTTAGTGTTTCTTCTTTAGTGGCAAGGAGGGTAATGCTTTGTGGTTGAGTTGAAGGTGTGTTCCTCCCTTGGTTTAATGTCATGAATGCCACTAATATATTGAAAGTGAGGCTATCTTTGCATCAATGTAAAGCTTCTTTATTGCAAAAGCACAAAGTATTTCTCTTGTTTTAGGGAAGGAGAGAATTTTTAGGAGTGAAGTTGCGAAATGTACATTGCCTTTTAAATTTAAACATTACAAGCATTCTTGTTTTTTTGTCTCCTTTGCTTTAAAGTGTTCAATGGCGCGTGGGTTTTGAAATTAAAGCTTTTCTTTAAATGCAAATATGTTATCTTGTATTCTCTTTGTATGTACATGAAGTTTAAGGTAAGCTAATGGCCCGAAAAAGAAAATGCAATGAGGACCATAGTGATGAGGGAAAGAGTAATGGAGATGGGTCTTATACTAGAGCTAAAAGAGGTAGAGGGCCTACAAATTGAACGATCTTTTGGAAATGCGTATGAAGGGGAAAACTCTTGAGATTTCATTTGATTCAAAAAATGAGCCTAAAAATTATCATACGAAGTGGATTACATTTGTAGCATTCACGGCCCGGAGCAAAGTGGACATTATGGAATATGCATCATGGCCCAAAGTTCCCGACGAGATCAAGAAGAGAGTGTGGATGGAAATACAGGTATTCTACAAAATTATAATGCATTCTTTGTTTACCCATTCATACAAATGAACCCAAATTTATCTAAATTTGTATTTCTATTGTTTACTGTAGGCATTATTTGTTTTTGAATCAACCGAAGAACTCGAAACCAAGTGGATTTCTTATGCCGGTAAACGTTGGAAAGATTGGAAATCCTTTTTAGGTAGATATGTACATGGTGACTTGCAGGGTGAGGACCCATGCCTTGAATATAAATATCTCCCTAGGGAGACATGGCTTAAGTTTAATGCTAGCCGCGAAACAGAAGAATGGCAGGTGGGTTTTTGAAATTTATTTCCTTCTTCTTTTTTGATATTTGAAATTGCTCAGTTTATGGATAATCACTTTTCATTGTATTTTTCTATAGGCAATTTGTGAAAAAGCGCAAAAGAATGCCAATTTAAATTATTTTTACCATAATTTATCTCGCGGTGGATACCGATTGCTAAAGAAGAATTTGCATGAAGAGGCTTTGATTGCAACTGGGAAGAAGCCTTTAGAGGACGGTCCGTCCGAAGAAGAAGGGGAAGAATCTTATGCAGGGCCAGGCCGGCATCTACTTTGGAGACAGGCTCACACAAACAAAAAAGGTGAATACTTCACCCCAGAGGCTGGTCGTGTTGGAATTGAAATTGTAAGTTTGCAACATACATTTTCTTATGTTTCAGTTCTTTAAGCTACACATATAATAAAACAATATATAATTGATCTATTTACATTTCATATTTTTGGCAAAACGTTTAGGAACATCTATGTTTCCACGAGTCCCAAGGGGAGAAAGTTGCAGAGGGTAGGAATGACATTCTTGTCAAGGCAACGGGAAAGACCGATCACCCCGGTCTTGTTCGCGGCCATTCTACCAGGGCACGTATCACAGAGGTTTTTCCGAAAACAAGCCCGTCGCTTAAAGATGAACTAGAGTTAACTAAAAGAAAGCTTCAGAAAACCACTGCCCAGCTCGATGAATGTCAAACACATCTTAAGATGATGGCTGGGTTTATATGTGGTAAGATGGGGACTGACTATGATACAGCAAGAGCCAATGTCCTCAATAGTGCCAAAGCTCAGAGCTTGAACCTAGAAACCTCCGGAATGACCCCAGAGATGTTTGAGATCCATGGTAGCAATGTTTCCCCTGTGAGTCCGATGCTACACACTAAAGAACCTCGTAGGCAAAATTTTTCTCTTCTTATCCCTACAAGTTTGCCTGAGTTACATACGATACCTGTTTCATCTATGGATCCAATCAAACCTCTGAGGTTCAGAATAGCCCTATTGCAACAAACTTGGAAGATGTGAGTTCTTTAGGTGAATACAAGGTACTTAATGTAATTTATGTCTTTCATATTTGTTTGTATAATTTCTTTCATATTGTCACTTCTAAAGAATCTTTATATTGCTTTTCATTATTACACTTGGTTTTTGAAGTTAGCGGAAATAGTTGAGTAATGTTCATTCGCTTGCCTATTATCTCAGGACGGGTGTGAATGTCATATGTTCATCTCTGAGGATATATGTAAGAGACATAAGCTTGTGGCCAAGGGAAATGTTTATAAGCAGAGAAAGCACCACGGCCGCGAGGTAAGGAAAGGTTGCACGAGGGTTACAATTAAAATTTCATATGATGACTTTGCCCCGCTACCATTTCCTGAGGAAGAGGCTTCAACTTTGGGAATGTCCCGATCATTTTTCGTGGAATGGCCTATACATTTGATTGAATTTATTCCGGATCCAGTAACACAGGTATATTCTTACATTTATTTTTGAATTACTTAATACCGTTTTGTATATTTAATGTTATTTCAAATGTTGTTAGGTGGATAAATGTTTAAAAAAGAAAAAAGGTCGTTTGAATTCTATGCATGATATAAAATCTTCTTCGACGATTCCAAATGAAATGGCTTCCTCTTCGACATCTGATCCACTGCACGAGTTACAACTCTGAATAGAGAAAGATTCGAACTTCAATGGCTTCTTGTTTCAAATGACAAGAGATATCATAGGTGTGGATCATCCTATTTCGATGGATCGAATGGATGTCGGTGAATTATTGTCAAGAGAAAGCATGGTCACAAACTGTTTGATGCAATTGTTCACCAAGTGAGTTTCCACTTAATTTTATAACCTATTTCATATTATTATTATACATAGTATGCATTCCATGTGCCTAGACTAACCAATGATGCATGATAATGTAAATTCTCTAGAGTTTTACATGATTTGGTTGAAAGGAATGACCGGAAGGGGATAGGGTTTCTCTCAACTGATCATGTCACGGCACTAGGAAACACATATGAAGATAGGGTACACTACATTGCACGAAACTTGAAGGATCGGAATAAAGAAATTTATCTGGTGCCGTATCTTCAGGGGTAAACACTGTAAGCGTTTCTCTAATTTTTAAGAAACACTGATTTAAAGCTCTGAGCTCATTAAATTTTTGGTTTGCAGTGAACATTGGATGCTTATAGCCATTAGACCGATTGAAAAGGTTGTGTACTGGTTTGATTTTTTACAAAACCCACAAAAAGAGGAGGCAGTAATACTTATAGACGAGTGAGTTATATATATTAACTAATGTTAGAATGCATATATAATTTCTAATGCCAATCATATATACATATGTTGTTAATTATTTTCATTCCGCTTTCATTTTTATAGGGTGATGTTCAATTATCAAGCTTTCTTAGGATTGCTCAGAAATGTGCATATGCAACCTGAATGGATAGTAGTTAAGGTAAAATTGGTTCTTATTGAATTTTTTATTCTACGATGTGTTGTATAAAATTGTATGATCTTCTAACTCGTATACTATATTCATTAGCATAAAAAGCAAACGTCTAACTGAGAGTGTGGCTACTATGTCATGCACTACATGTACCAAATCGCAATGAAATCCGACACATTAGCACTCGAAAAGGTATTTGATTTCTCATAACTTACTTGACTGTATTTCATTTTGCTACTCAATTACTTTTGAATTTATACTCTGTTGCAGTACTTCAAGTTCGACCGCACTCCATTAAGCAATGTGGATATAGATGCTATGAGAAAAATATGTGCTAGTTATATTGTGGAGCATTAGCCGTACTTGATGGATACTAATGAACCTTATTGATATTATAGTTGTACAAATATTTTTGGCTATGCCCCTGTAATATAATAGTGATTTCAATTTGTATCTTGGTGATATTTGTATTAATTTTAAACTTTTAGCTGTTGGTTTTGCTTTAAACCAGATTAATTTTCACTTTCTATCGCGGTTTGGATCTGAAAAGTGGCCACTTTCTACGGCGGTTTAGCAATTAACCGCCGTAGAAAGTGGTGACTTTCTACGGCGGTTTAGATCAACAATTAACCGCCGTAGAAAGTGGTGACTTTCTACGGCGGTTTAGATCTAAACCGCCGTAGAAAGTGGTCACTTAGAAAGTAACCACTTTCTACGGCGGTTTACTTCTAAACAGCCGTAGAAAGTCACCACTTTCTACGGCGGTTCTTCCCTACCGCCGTAGAAAGTGGCAACTTTCTACGGCAGTTTAGTTCTAAACCGCCATAGAAAGTAACCACTTTCTACGGCGGTTTAGAACTGCCGTAGAAAGTCTGCTAACTTTCTACGGCTGCCAGAAAGATGGCGGTTCAAAACGGCCAAAAACCGCCGTTAAAAGGCCTTAAATACCGCCATTGAAAGCCCTTTTTGTAGTAGTGAACCGCAATAGAAAGTGAGCACTTTCTACGGCGGTTTTGTTGAAAACCGCCTTAGAAAGTTTCTATGGCGTTTTCCTTACCCGCCATAGAAAGTTCTGAGCTTTCTCTAGTTTAGAGCAAACCTGCTTCTGAAAGTTTAAAATAAATATATAAAATATTGCCAAGATAGAAGTAGAAATCATTATTACATTACAATGAGATATCCACAAAAATTCATACAACTATAATGTCAACAAGTTTCATTACTATGAAAACAACCATCAAATACTACATAGCTAATGCTCCACAATATAACTAGCGCATAATTTTCTCATAGCATCTATATGCTCAATGGTTAATGGAGTGCAGTCGACCTTGAAGTACTGCCATAGAGAATAAAAACAAATTTAATTGAGTAGCTAAATGAAATACAATCAAATAGGTTATGTGAAATCAAAATAAAATACCTTTTCATGAAAAGAGCCACACAAAAGATACTAACAACTTTTCTTAAAAAAGATACCCGAAAATGAGGCAACAAAGGTGTAACTTCAAAAAACAAGTGACATTATACACTCTAAACGAAAGGAGACATACAAAAGAGACTAAGAAAGGTAAAAATTTTAAGAAAAAGTGACATTTTACACTCTCCATGTATAAAAACAAGAATCCTTTTCATGAAAAGAGCCACACAAAAGATACTAACAACTTTTCTTAAGAAGATACCTGAAAATGAGGCAGAGAAATGTGTAACTTCGAAAAACTAGTTACATTATACACTAGACAAAAGGAGATGCACAAAAGAGACTAAGAAACGTTAAACTTTTAAGAAAAAGTGACATTTTACACCTTCAATTTATGAAAACAAGCATTTCACTCATTATCAATAAAGAAGACACACAAAATAGATTAAGAAAGGTAAAACTTATAAGAAAAAAGTGACATTTTACACTCCATGTATAAAAATAAGTATCCTTTCGATGAAAATAGCCACACAAAAGATAATAACAACTTTTCTTAAAAAGATATCCGAAAATGAGGCAAACAAAGGTGTAACTTCAAAAAACAAGTTACATTATACACTCTAAACGAAAGGAGACACACAAATTAAAAGAGACTAAGAAAGGTTAAACTTTTAAGAAAAAATGGCATTTTACACTCTCCATGTATAAAAATAAGCATCATTTCCATGAAAAGAGCCATACAAAAAATACTAAGACCTTTTCTTAAAAAGAAACCAGAAAATGGGCCAAAGAAAGGTGTAATATCAAAAAACAAGTGACATTATACACTGTAAACAAAAGGAGACATACAAAAGAGACTAAGAAAGATTGAACTTTTAAGAAAAAGTGGCATTTTACACTCTCCATGTATAAAAATAAGCATATTTTCCATGAAAAGAGCCACACAAAAGATACTAAGACCTTTTCTTAAAAAGAAACCCGAACAAAAAACAAGTGACATTATACACTATAAACGAAAGGAGACACACAAAAGAGACTAAGAAATGTAAAAATTTTAAGAAAAAGTGACATTTTACACTCTCCATATATAAAAACAAGCATCCTTTTCATGAAAAGAGCCACACAAAAGATATTAACAACTTTTCTTAAGAAGATACCCGAAAATGAGGCAAAGAAATGTGTAACTTCAAATAACAAATAACATTATACACTAAACGAAAGGAGACACACAAAAGAGACTAAGAAACATTAAACTTTTAAGAAAAAGTGACATTTTACACCTTCAATTTATGAAAACAAGCATTTCACTCATTATCAATAAATGAGACACACAAAATAGACTAAGAAAGGTAAGAATTTTAAGAAAAAGTGATATTTTACACTCTCCATGTATAAAAACAAGAATCATTTTCATGAAAAGAGCTACACAAAAGATACTACCAACTTTTCTGAAGAAGATACCCGAAAATGAGGCAAAGAAAGGTGTAACTTCAAAAAACAAGTGACATTATACACTAAACGAAAGGATACACACAAAAGATACTAAGAAACGTTAGACTTTTAAGAAAAAGTGACATTTTACACCTTGAATTTATGAAAACAAGCATTTCACTCACTATCAATAAAGGAGACACACAAAAGAGACTAAGAAAGGTAAAAAATTTTAAGAAAAATGACATTTTACACTCTCCATGTATAAAAACAAGCATCCTTTTCATGAAAAGTGCCACACAAAAGATACTAACAACTTTTCTTAAGAAGATACCCGAAAATGAGGCAAAGAAAGGTGTAACTTCAAAAAACAAGTGACATTATACACTAAATGAAATGAGACACACAAAAGAGACTAAGAAACATTAAACTTTGAAGAAAAAGTGACATTTTACACGTTCAATTTATGAAAACAAGCATTTCACTCATTATCAATAAAGGAGACACACAAAATAGACTAAGAAAGGTAAAACTTATAAGAAAAAGTGACATTTTACACTGTCCATGTATAAAAATAAGCATCATTTCCATGAAAAGAGGCACACAAAAGATACTAACAACTTTTCTTAAGAAGATACCCGGAAATGAGGCAAAGAAAGGTGGCATTCTACACTATCCATGCATGTATAAAAACAAGCATTTGGCTCTCAAAGTTCTCAAAAGTGAAGTACTAAATAATGACATAGCTTATAGTCAGCAACACTTCTATCAAAACATCCAGCTTCATAACCACCAATCAAAACCAAACAATTCAATCATTCATCATCTCACAAAAATGAAATTTAACACTAACAATAAACCCTAGGCCAATCTCAATAATCAAGTAACAATATAATTTATAAAGCTAAACTAAAGTTGAAACTATTCGGTATAACCTTTTTTACGATTTGAAGCCTACAACAATGACTGATTGTGGCGAAATTCTGGTGGGGGATTAACTCCAAGAGGTGGGTGATGACCGATTAAGAAACCATCTCCAGAGTTGGGTGACGGCAGGTTTGGGAATCTACTCGCCGAATGAAGAGCTTCGAGGGAAGACAAGATGGAAAATTGGCGGTGAGAAGATAGGCGCCGACGACGATCCTCTCAGAAAATGAAGGGACTCAACGGTAAGCTGGAGAGGGAAATAGAGGAAGCTAACAATTTTGGCCTTAAAATTCAAACACCTTATTTGAAATAAATTAATATGACCTGCCCAACCCACATAAGTTTATATGGCGTGTTTTGTTAAAACTGCGGTGAAAGTGTGTTTCTACGGCGGTTTACCTTAAATCGCCTTAGAAAGTGTCAGAAAAAATTGAGATTTCCACGCGCTCCTCTATTCCTATTAATTTCTAGTTTTTATTTTTTGTAAATTAACCCCAATTTTTTTTAAAATTTAATAATAAATATGCAATTTAATATTTATCAATTTTTATAGTAAAATTCATCATATTTATTAACTATATACAAACTCCAGCCTTTATGTTATGATAAACAATAAATAGATTTCAAATTTTTAGTTAACCAATCCATTATTTTAGGCCCTCAAAAAATTTTGAAGTATTGTTACATAATAATTATAAGAAAACTTCAAACATAGCATTTTTCATTGAATTACTAATAAGATTTTTACTTCTGAATTTCTATCTACTTATCGCAATTTAAATAAAGTAAATCAAGAAATTCAATTATGTGAAAATAAAAATTCATAGCGGCACTTAATACATTTCACAACTGGTTACAAGTATAACTCAATGTCGTATCCATGTAAAGTCTTAATTAATTGTCGATCGTTTCTGTATCTCTCATATTTAGGCTAGTTAGATCTTCCCTTGCATCTATACCTTCTTTTATTAGAATTAAGAGTCGGAAAAATATAAAGAGGTGAACGTGCGTAATGCGCCTTACCTGTATACAAAATTTGGATGATACAGATAATATGCTTAAATTTGAATATTACAAACATCAACATTATTGGAGTTTTAAACAACTCTGAACAAAAGAAATTCAATTTTATTGACGGTTATAAATCATAAACCCTAAACCCTATGCATATATTCAATGGCGGTTATAAAAATCCCGCCATAGAAAGCAATTTTCCATGGCGGTTATTTGAGAACCGCCATGGAAATGATCTTTCTATGGCAGTTATTAAGAAACCGCCATTAAAAGTAGCTTTCTATGGAGGTTCTCAATAACCGCCATAGAAAGTAGGGACTTTCTATTGCAGTTTCAGCAAATCGCCTTATATAAACTTTCTATGGCGGGATTTGTACAGCCCGTTGAAAAGGCTCACTTACTATGGCGGCTTTTTTATAACCACCGCTGTAGAAAACCCGTACTTTCTTTTTAATGGAGCTTTTTGGTCTTTTTCGCCGTTAAAGTACCGCCGTTGAATCTACTTTTTGTAGTAGTGATTTCTGCTTTGCATTCTGGAAAATTTGACATGGAGAAAATGAGAGAAGCCACTGCTCAATGGATAATGATGCATGAACATCCATTTCTCATTTTAGAAAAGGAAGGATTTAACTTGATGATGAATCGGGGGATGCCTGAATGGAAAAAAAAAATTAGTAGAAACATAGGCAAAACAGATTGTATTAAAATTTTGAAGCTGAGAAAAAGAAGTTGAAAAAGAATCTTGCAGGTGTTAGTAGAATCAGCCTGACAACAGATTGCTGGAAGTCAAAAAATCAAAAGATAGAGTATATGATCATTACTGGGCATTGGATTGATTCTTATTGGAAGTTGCAAAAAAGGGTCCTGGATTTCATTCACCTTCCACCAACAAGAGGGGACCTTCAAATTTCTGATGCTATTTTCAAGTGCATGAAAAATTGGGGAATAGAGGCAAAAGTTTTTACTGTTACGGTTGTTAATGCTTTAAGCAATGATACAGCTATTAAGACCATGAAAGAGACAGTTCAAATGTCTAGAAGATTGCCATGTAAAGGGGATCTATTTCACGTCCGTTGTTGTGCACATATCTTGAACTTGTGTGTTCAAGATGGGTTGGATCCAATTAAAAACATTGTTAGTAAGATAAGGGAAAGTGTGGAATATGTTAACCGTTCATAGTGAAGGAGAGTGCAATTTGGAGAATGTGTGCAACAATTGCAACTGAAAGACAAAAAACTGATTCGCGATTGCAATACTAGGTGGAATTCAACATTTGAAATGCTAAGTTGTGCACTGAAATTCAAAGAAGCATTTAGAATGTTTCATGACTGCGACCCATTTTATAATTGTTGCCCCTTGGAAGAAGATTGGGACAAGACTAAAAAAATATGCTCATTGTTGGAGAATTTTTGGACAGCCACACACATCATTTCAGGTAGTGAATATCCTACTTCAAATTTGTCTCTTCAAGAGGTTCCAAAAATAAAATCAGCATTAGATAGTCGTGTAGATGATGAAGATTCTTTTGTTAGGGAATTAGTTGGACAAATGAAAACAAAGTTTGACAAATATTGGGATAACTACAATTTTTTGATGTCTATAGCTGCAGTGTTAGATCCAACAAAAAAAATGATGGCAGTTAACTTTTGCTTTCCTAGCTGCCACCGGTAATTGGGACAATGTAGCAAGAGTCAGGCCAGCTCAGGTAAAGACCACAGGCTGTGTTGGATATTCTGAACAACAATAGGACTTTACAGCACAAAGAACCACATAAATTTATTTTTTCAAAGAACAAAGAACACTAATCTATTGCAAAACAGTACAAAAGGAAATGCGTCTTCAAATCGTGCACTTTCCTTTAGGCTTTATTAGTCCCCTTAGGTGTGTAAAAAGTCCAGGACTAATATCCTTATGGGATAAGATGAAAAATTGTTAGAAGTCTGCACTGACTTAAACAATATACAAAACATGCAAGTGTAAAAAGTGCAAGAAAAATACTTGAAATGATTTCACATCTGTAAATCCATTCAAATAGAGTCTATTTATAGACCTTCAAAGAGTGACATTCAATAACCATAACTCTTATGGAAAGATAGAAAAAAAAAGGGACTCAATTCGGATAAGAATTGATCTCAACATCTCACTTTTCGTGAACAGGTGCAATAGATCAGGAAGAAAGAAGAACACTGGAGCCCCTGCGGTGCCTCGTGAGATTGGCACGAGCAGTCGTACACAGTAAAACTTTTGCTTTTGCCTTTAGCTTTTGCTGTTGGATATCGTGCGATCCGTTGTGCGAATCGCACAATCAGTTGCACAATAGTTGCTTCTTAGCATTGCTTTAGCTTTGCTCTTGTGCTGCTATGCAATGCACCGCTCAACCCATCTTCCAGTTTCTTGGCCTCAGAATTTTCCCACTGGACCATGTGCAAAACTCCGTGCGATTTCACATGAGTTGTCGCTCACTTCTTTTCATTTTTCTAGCAAATTATTGGAAAATTTTCAACAATCCCTCGTCATCTTTCAATGATTTGGAAAATTGTCTGCATCTCAAAGTCAAGAAAGTTTTCTTAATAACTTATGCATCAATCTTGGTGTCTTTCTATTGAATCAAAGCATTAGTGAATACACCTTGCAAACCTGTCGAATTAATTTGGTAGAAAAGTTTTGAACCAACAGTACATTGACAAGCATTAATGTACTCACACACAAGTTCGCTTTTCCGCAACATGTTATAAACAACATATAACATCTACGTGTCTCAATCTCTTTCATGAATGCGTCCAAGGTCTTATTAAAGAATCTTTTATGATTTTTCACAAAGCATTCATATAGACAAGTTTCAAAATACCCCGCCATTGAGAATTTCTAGCATTTTTGCATTTTTCTTATTGGTATTTAAATTGAACTTGTTAAGAACTCAAAAGTTCAACCTTGAACTCACTAGCGAGTACTAACAGTAAATTGTATTAGTGGTTCAACCATTTAGACAATGTACTTTTCACTACATTGAATTCGGAACTATTAGTTAAACTATCAATGAATTGAGGTTTTCACTGTAAATGGTCTAGGACAATCCCATCTCGATAGAAGTCTTTTCTATCATGTCCTTTGTGAGTCCTTTTGTTAAAGAATCAGCCAAATTGCACTTTGACTTCACATAGTCTAAGGTTAGAGAGTCACTTGAGATTAAGTCTCTAACCACACTATATCTTACACCAATATGCCTAGATTTTTCCTTGTACACTTGAATATATGCTTTGCAATCATAATAGTGCTATCACAATGAATGGATATTGGTGAAATTGGCTTTGGTCAAATTGGAATCTCATGCAAGAGATTTTTTAGCTATTCTGCTTCTTTGCTAGCCGAGGCTAAAGCAATGAATTCAGAAGCCATGGCAGAGTCTGCAATGCAGGTTTGTTCCTTTGAAGCCTAATAAATTGCACCACCACTTAAAACAAAGCAAGGCCTACTAGCATGTGATCAAGGCCTTGACTATTTTGACACGCTAGTAGCTCTCCATTTGAATGGAACATTCTTCTTGACTAGGTCGTTGAGTGGAGCGGCCTTTGCGGAGAAGTCCCTTACAAATCGTTGGTAAAAGCTTGCCAATTCGTGGAAAGATCTTAGCTCTAAGGCACTCTTAGGCGTGGGCCAGTCGAGGATGGTCTTTACCTTGGCATTATCAACTTTGACGCGGTCTTTAGAAACAACAAAACCAAGGAAAACAACTTGCTCGACACAGAAAGTACACTTTTTCAGGTTAGCATACAATTGATGTTCACGTAAAGCAAGATTTTAACATGAGTTGCTTCATCATGACTATATATGAGTATATCATCAAAGTAAACAACCACAAATTTGCCTATGAACTTATGTAACCATGGTTTATTAGGCACGTGAATGAACTTATGTAACCATGGTTTATTAGGCACAATTTAGTTTTAAAGCGGTTTTCTATTCATTCTCTTCCCTTACTCTAATTTAATGATACCCTTGAGTTAAGTCTATTTTAGAAAATATGCATGTACCACGTAAATCTTCTAACATATCGTAAAAGCTAGGAATATGATGCCTATACTTAATGGTTATTTTGTTTACAGCTCTACAATATGCATGCACATCCTCCAACTACTATCTTTCTTAGGGACAAGAATAATATGAACAACACAAGGATTTAAAGATTCTCTTACCCTACCATCAGCGAGCAGCTTATCTACCTGTAGTTGTAGTTCCTTTGTCTCATCAGGGTTAGCTTTGTAAGCCAGACGATTCGGGATCACTGCGCTTGGGATCAAATAGATTTGGTGTTCGATTCGCCGAATTGGTGGAGTGCCGCCAGGGAGCTCTTTGGGAAACACATCTCCAAAATCGGTCATGACTTGTTGTGGCTCGGGTGAGAGATTCTGAAGGATGTTGTCAGAGGGTTTATCTGCATCAACATGGATTACTATAAAAACCAAACCCCCTTGTCCCAATCTTTTTTCGACATCCTAAGCACTAGCGTACAGACTAGTGTGTTTAGCCGGTTTATCATGTACTGGTTTAACACTTACAATGGAATCCCTACCCCCCCCCCCTCCCTTTTTGGCGTCCCATTGCTCAAAAACGATCATCATTTGGGTATTTTGGCTTTGACTTCCTGGGGCAGCATCAGGTAGAGAGTAAAAGACTTGGCGTTCTGGAAGATGGTGTACGTGTTGGTCACGCAGTCGTGTTTGGCCTTTTGGTCATAGAGCCATGAGCGCCCTAGCTGGATGTGACTGGTGCGCATAGGGACCATGTCACATAGAGCCTCGGCTTGGAAATGCCCTATCTCTAGACTTACTGTTACGTACTGCGTAACTGGAATGCTGTCGGCATTACTGAATCCCTTCAGTTCGTACGGGCGCTGGGTGATCGCAGGGCTGTAGCAACAGTTTCTCCACCAGAAAAGTTCTGATGAGATTGGTGCAGCTACCACCGTCGATCGTGAAGATGGCTACTTTCCCATTGATATTAGCTCGGGCATGGAAGACAATAGTCCTTTGAGTAGAAGCCTAGAAATCGCTCGAGGCCATGTCTGTTTGAGTGCGAGAAGATCCTGTTCAGACAAGTTTAATAGATGAAAATAACCTCATCCCCTGTCCCCCTGGTGCATCGCTCTTGGGTAGGCTTACCCTTGTAATGATTTACACTCGGCCTTTTACCTCTCTATAATCCCTCCTCAAGATGATTCAAACTTTGCACGAAATAATTAAGCAGACGTTAAAACCACACAAGTAAAACTTAGGCAACAACATAAAATTCTCGAAAGTAAGGATGCTGGAACCCTACTTTCTGTTTTGAAGATTAAGAAAAGATGTTTTGTAGATCAATTCAGATATGAAGTGCAGAAGAAAGAAATTTGGGGATAAGCCCTCAATTTCAGCAAATTAATGTAATGTGCACGAAGAAAAAATCCAAATTGATTTTAAGATCTAATGTTCAAGTAGTATAAAACAAAATCAGTTTAGGCAATTTTGCAGGTCAAATTCAAGAATGAACAGAAGCAAAGAATAATAGCGGGTTTGAACAAATTAGGAAACTACCCAATATACGATTACCCACTAAAGATTTGCAACTTCCAATTGCATAAAACTGCACAATACTTTTTGGCCAAGTAAGAACAACCATAATTTCAGCAGTTTAATCTCAAGGCATGCGATTTCTAGCTTTGTACTATTCAGACAATTCAATATATTTTCAAGAATCACCAGATATGCAGTTTAAGATACCAAAATTGAAGTACAACACAAGAATAGGGAATAGCTATAAACCCTAACCCTAATCTACCGCGCACAACCCTAATTCGCAGGCCAAGTCATAGGACCCTTGCGATTAGCCCTCAAACCTTGATGAGACCAAACTTTTCCTAACAGAAGCCTAGAAGTAATTTTGAAAACAGCCCTAGGGGTCTAAACTAGAATTGCGATTCCACAGGACCCTATTTATGCGATTATTTTTGAATTGTTTCTTTTTCCGTATCTACTAACGTTCTTTTAAAAAAAAAAATCCTCTATCAAGAATGATAATTCAAAAGAGATCCACAATATACATAGTTGAATTATCCATAGCAAAATCTAAGTGCTACTAACTTAAACACTTTGCAGGCAGGAAACGTCTACCCCCCCCCCCCCCCCCCCCCAATTACCTTGTTCGAAAAACAAAAACAAGAATTGAAAGAAGGAAGAAATAACTTGATGTCAATTTGGCTAGGGTTATTCTAGCCACCTCCTCCCAACAAAAATTCTCCTCGACTCTGATACCAAAATTGATGTGAGTTATTTCGAAGAAGACCTCACGATGCGGAAATTGGAGCAAGGCATATAGAGCAATAAACTACTTTAGCTATAACCTAGTAAAAATAAACGAATTGAAACCAGCGAAAATTAGGTGAGGTAAGAAACATAACTACCCTATAGTCTCGCTTATGTTATGTTAACATGAAACATGCAAATTGCATATGTGCAATGTAAGAACTCTTAAGCTAAGGAATAACCTCACAAGATATATCAATCTGAATTTTATTATTGTTGTTTTCCTGTTCTTTTAGGAAGGTTTGAGTTTTGGTTTGAGTTTTAATTTTGGAAAAATAGTTTTATAATGCAAAAAGTGTATTAAAAATGTAAAAATGTATAGCTGAATAGTAAAAAGTTGTATTGAAAATGATAAAAACTGATTATAATATATTAAATTTACTGTTGAAACCATAACCAAAACTTAAAGAATAGGCCCTTAAGATTTTCGCCAGCTCTTCTTAAATAGAAGAAGTTGCGTGCCTTTTACAAGTAAGAAAAGAAAAGGAAATTGTAAAACAAGAGAAAGTGGAATCCAACTAGAGTTGCGAATCCTACAAGAAAACTAGTTTCAGAAAAGAGCATGGAATACTTGGGAAAGAATTTGACCACCTCAAAGAAAGAGGAAATCCAAAAATTCCTTCTGGAAATAAAAAGAAGAAATTATTCCTATTGCAAAACCTTAAACCCTAAATTATTCCAAATTATTCCTATTGCAAGTAATTTAACTTCATTTATTTATTTATATAAATAATGAATTTTTTTATTTTAAGAATCCCATTTTAATGCATTAATCATTCGTTGTTTTAACTGTTGATGATTTTAAATGGATCTTCAGATATCTTTCTGTCGTGTGCAAGTAAATGGCCCAATGATATCAATTAATGGATCTTTTTGGTATGGACTTTGAGCAGCCAGGGATCCATCTTCCTGTGACTAACTTGTGGATGAATCCGTATCGTTGGGGATGCCCTCATCACTTCTAAAATAAAATAAGAGTAGATTATGAAACATTCACAAGTCCTAATATCTTACTCAACCCTAACCCTAACATGGAAGGAAAACCCTGTGAATGGGCCTTAGGGCTTGTTTGATAGCACCACTTAATGTTTAAAATTATTTATTTAAGTAATAATAACTTTTAGTGTGTTTGATAATGAAAATTCAAACCTCTTAATCATTTAAGCACTGCTAATTTCCTTTAGAAAAATTGAACTGGTAAAATTCAGCTTATTACTTATCTCTTAATGCTCCACGTAACATTCTGTAAATAATTCATAATTAATTTTTGAAACTACCGATTTTATTTATTCACATTGATTTAACTACAAATATTTATTTTTGATTTTTTTTTCTTCACTGGCATACCACGTATTTTATACTCATCATAATATTGTCAAATAAACTTTGATTTATTTTTTATTATTGTATTTTGGCACTAAAAATTTATTTGATAATATATATCATTTACCTGTCTCTATAAATCTCATATGTACGATAAGTTTTTATATTACTTATATAATTTTATTAATTATATGTGAGTTTTATGATAAAATTTTTAATTTCTTTTACACTTCAATAGGTGGATATGTTTCTCATTTTTAGAAATTTTAATAAATCATAATAAATTATTATTTTTTGTATTTTAATCATTCAATTTAATGTGTTTTATCTTATCTTGTTCCCTTATGGTTTTCATTATGTTGTATTATAAAATTTGATATTTTGTATATATAAATATAAATTCAACGTAAGGGCAAAATGATACATTTCTAAGATTTGAGCATTAAGATAAGCATATTTATCAAACAATGGGCATGTTCTTCTCGTTTTGGTTTTGGTTTTGTTTTGGTTTCAATAGTTTTAATATAAATAATCATTTTTAATCATTTTTTACAGGCTGGTGTTAATGCCAGAACAACTTTTAGTATCCGGAGCAAAATTATTATTCTTCACCCAAATTGCCCTTATATTGACAATTAATAATGATTCATTACTTGCGATGATTCAAACTAATGCTTGTAATGGTACAATTCGTGTTGATTGTTCTCCAGATTACTCAATTTGATTGTTTGATCAACTCATATTAAAATCCTTAATTCTAGATATTCATTTAGATCGAAGTAAAATTGAACAACCATCAATGAATTTTACTCTTGTTTATCGTATATATTTTAAACTAATGAAATCTATGATTCCTACCGCCTTAAGACTACCAATCTCAGATCGGGATCAATCGGTATTTGTGACTACAAATTCAGACAGGACTTTGACAAGAACTCAAACACCTCAGCTTTTACCATGGGATCAAATAACAATCCCTCGGGAATTCCTCATTGACAGACCATAACCAAAACAAGAACCAGTTGAACAAACAAGACAATCTGGACCAGCAATAATTGAAGAATATTCAGATAGTGAACTTTTAGTTCGTTTTCCTAACACTACTCCTGTTTATCCAACATCTTCTTTTAGCTCTTACAGGTCAGCATCTTCCAGGTTTCCTCAAGATGAAGATGTTCCTTCCTCATCTAGAGCTCCTCCTCCTAGGTACTCCTTTTCAGGACGGTCAAGGTACTCCTTTTCTGATCCTTCTACTAGTTCACAGGATCCTATTTCTAATCGTCAGGATACTCAACTTAAATTCAAAGCTCCCATGCCAGATATAGTTCCTCCACCTCGTAGACCTTCTTCACCAGAATCTCCAACTCAATCCCAAATGAAAATGTCAGAAATTTTGGTTTTAACTAAAGAATTTAAAATAAATTTTGACTTATTAAAAGAAGATTTTCAAAATAAAACATATGAAAGTGAAAGACTATGGTTTCAAAATTTAGATTCAAGATGTCAAGATAAATTAATTTCAGAATGGGTAAAAGAAGTTGAAAAATTAAGATTTAATTTTCCTTTCTTTAAGTGGTTAGATTATTTTTTGCAAAAAGAAAAATTGAAAAAATTTAACGAAACTCCAACCATTGAAGTTCAAACAAATTTATAAAAATGGAATTTAATTTTAGGACAAGTAGTTACTTCAATCCATCCTCCATTATCAGCTTTTACTATTCCAACTTCGGAAGGCAGCGTTATTGCTTATCCATTTAAACAAGGAAAAGAAAGAACTGAAAAAATTGATTCAGATGATTTTAAAAAGGTTTATCAACAAAACAATTATACAAATCATATTTTACATACAATAGCGAACAAGGTTGATTTGATTTCTACCAAACTAGAATCAATAAAACCAAAAGAGAAATTTCCAGTAGAAACGGCAAAACCATTTTTTCAAGTTTCTAATTTATCACGAGAGTTTGAAAAGAAGCTTTCTTTAGCTCCTAAGTATTCTGATCCAAGTTCTTCAAAACGAATCTCGACTATAGAGCAAACTACTCCATACCTAGATTCTCAGTCTGATACTTCAAGTTCTCTATCATCTTCCGATGAAGAACTAGAAAATCAAATAAATCTGGTAGAAAAACAGTTCGATAGTCAAGCTCCCTTAGAACTCAACAAGATCTATAGGAAACCAAATAGATATAACACAAATACTGATAAAAAATAGCAATCCGGCCCAATTAGGAATTACTACTCTCGTCCAAGTCCTCCAGATATTCTTTTCGAGGAACGATCTCAATTTATAGCAAAAAATTATGATGGTAGTTCTTTATATGAATGGAATATAGACGGTAAGTCCGAATATGAAATTCTTAATACACTCCAGGAAATGGGCATGGCAAGACTAGCCTATAAGGCAAAAACCAATGCTGAAGAATCCCATATTGCTTTTTGTTTAATTTCTGGTTTCACAGGTCAATTAAAAGGTTGGTGGGATAATGCTTTAACTAATGATGAAAAGTTAACAGTTATTAATCATTCCTCTGAACAAATAAATGAAAATGATGAATATATTCAAGTTCCAGATGGTAGTGAATTTCTTATTTATGCTATTTCAGTTCATTTTATTGGAAATCCAAAAGAAGAATTAGCTAGTACAAAAATTTTCCTTACTAATTTATGTTGCCCAACTTTAACAGATTTTAGATGGTATAAAGATATGTTTTTAACTCAAGTTATGAGACGACCAGATTGCGGTTCTGCTTTCTGGAAAGAAAAGTTTATTACTGGATTACCAACTTTATTTTCAAAAAGGGTAATGACAAATCTTCAAAAAGAAATTGGAACAGATCATATTGATTTTTCTAATATTTCCTTTGGTCAATTATTTGCTTTTATTAAAAAAGAAGGACTGCAGTTATGTCAGGATCTCAAAATTCAGAGTAAATATGGCTCGGAATGCAAAGAGATGGGCTCCTTCTGTCAAGCATTCGGTATCACAGGTATAAAAGCTCCTTCAAAAGAAAATAGGAAATTTAGAAAATACAAAGGAAATTATAAAAGAACTAGACCTTCACGAAATTATAAAAATAATGATTTCCAAGATAATAAAAAATTTTATAAAAAGAAAAAATGATTTTCAAATAAAAAGAATTTAAAATGTTTCAAATGTGGAAAGATAGGTCATATAAGTCCAAATTGTAAGACAGAAAAGAAAATTAATTCTTTATTTTCTGAAGAACAGGAATTAAGAAATAAATTAATGTCTTTAATGATGAATAGCTCGGATGATGAAAATATTCAATTTTCTTCTGACTCGTCTTTTACTGAAGACGAAAAAGATTTTTGTGAATGTAAACAAAAAACTATTAATATGATGACTACTCCAAAGAAATCAAATAATAAAGATTTTTTATTTGATATAATTGAAAAAATTGAAGATAGTGAAGTAAAGACAAAATATTTGAAAAAAACTAAAATCATTAGTCTTAGATAATGAGGTTACTCCAAAGATTTCAGAACCATTTAGCTTATCAAAATTGGTTGATAAATTTGAAAAAACAAGTAAATTTCAAAAAATTGGAGAGACTAATGATATTTATGAGGAAATAACGAAATTAAAAAAGGAAATAAATGAAATAAAAGTCGAATTGACTAAATTAAAAATAAAAGATTTAGAGCTAGAAACACAGTTAGTTGTTAAAAAACAAGATAGTAATTCTATTCAGGATACTCCAGAATCCTCGGATAAAGGAGTAAAATTTTCCGAAGAAGAACCAAAAGACGAACAATTTTTTAATGTACTAAATAAAGTAAATATGGAAAAATGGTACTCATTTGTCACTATAGGTGTTGGGGATTTTTCTACCACGGTGGTTGCCCTGATTGACAGTGGAGCTGATCAATCTTGCATCCGATCAGGTATAATTCCAAATATTTATTTATCCAAGTCTCGAGAACAATTACTTGTAGCAAATGGTACTCCTATGAAAATTAAAAAAGAACTCCCTAATGGTTTTGTTTGTCAAGATAATTACTGTATAAAACACTCATTTTTAATTTTAGAAAATATTTCTTACGATGTTGTTTTGGGAAATCCATTTTTATTCCAAATAACTCCTTTCAAAAAGACTACTGAAGGTATTTATACAAAAATTTTTGGAAATAAAGTTTGGTTCCCATTTATTCATCCCACTAAACAAATAGAAATGGATTTACTACAGTCAAACTCAATTTATAAGCAAATTCATATTTTACAGTCAAAAAAGAAGACAATAATGTTTTTAAAAGAAGAATTAAGTTTTGCAAAAATTGAAGAACAATTACAGCAAATTGATATTCAAAGAAAAATAAAGGAATTAGAAGAAAAATTTAAATCCAATATTTGTTCTGACCATCCCAGTGCCTTTTGGGATCGGAAAAAGCATGTTGTAAATTTACCATATGAAAAAGATTTTGATGAAAAAATGATAAAAACTAAGGCAAGACCAATTCAAATGAATTCTGAATTACTGGAATTTTGTAAAAAAGAAATCCAGATCCTTTTAGAAAAATCACTAATTAGAAGGTCGCAATCTCCATGGAGTTGTCCGGCTTTCTATGTCAATAATCAAAATGAAAAAGAAAGAGGTATACCAAGATTGGTTATTAATTATAAACCACTCAATAAAGTGTTACAATGGATTCGATATCCAATTCCAAATAAAAGAGATTTACTTAATCGATTGGTATCAGCAAAGATCTACTCAAAATTTGATTTAAAATCAGGTTATTGGCAGATTCAAATTGCTGAAGAAGACAGGTATAAAACTGCATTTACAGTTCCATTCGGTCATTATGAATGGAACGTTTTACCGTTTGGTTTAAAAAATGCACCCTCTGAATTTCAGAGGATTATGAATGATATTTTTAACAATTACTCATCTTTTGTTATTGTTTATATTGACGATATTTTGGTTTTCTCAGACTCATTAGAAAAGCATTTTAAGCATTTAAATACTATTTTTTATGTAATAAAGAAAAATGGTTTAGTCTTATCAGCAACTAAAATGAAATTGTTTCAAACAAAAGTTAGGTTTTTAGGTCATGATATTCATTTAGGACAAATAAAACCAATTCAAAGATCTTTAGATTTTACTAATAAATTTCCAGATGAAATTAAAGATAAAAATCAATTGCAACGTTTTCTTGGTTGTTTAAATTATATTTCTGATTTTTTCCCGAAATTGCGAATTTTGTGTGCTCCTTTATTCCAGCGACTTCAAAAAGAACCGCCAGCATGGACTAATGTGCATACTAATATTGTAAAAGAAATAAAGGAGAAAATTAAAACACTTCCATGTTTAGGCATTCCTCATCCACATGCATTCATGATTGTCGAAACTGATGCATCCGATATTGGGTATGGGGGCATTTTGAAACAACGATTACATGAATCTACTCATGAACAGTTAGTTAGATATCATTCGGGTGTCTGGTTAGGACCACAGAAAAATTACTCAACAGTCAAAAAAGAAATTTTATCAATTGTTTTGTGTATTTCAAAATTTCAAGATGATTTATATAATAAAGAATTTTTACTTCAAGTAGACTGTAAATCAGCAAAAGAAATTTTGCAAAAAGATGTAAAAAATCTCGTTTCTAAACAAATTTTTGCTAGATGGCAAGCAATTTTATCTGTTTTCGATTTCAATATTGAATTTATCAAAGGCTCATCTAATTCTTTACCCGATTTTCTTACTCGTGAATTTCTTACAGGAAAACAAAAGTTCAAAGGCTTCTGCACTTACTCCACCCACTCCAAAATCCGTAAAAGACTATGAAATGAAAAGGGAAGTGATTCCCAAACCCCTCACTCCAACTACTTAAATTCCAGATTTTACTCCACTGACTTATATTCATGCTGCTCAGACTCCTTATGCTAAATTCCAAAATACTCCAATTCAAAAACCATCTGCTACTCCTTATGTGACCAAATCCAGTACGAATATCTTGTTCAAACCCCGTACACTACTCCACCAGATATTCCCACTCTCAAGAACTTTACTCAAAGATTATTTTTGCCAAATTGTCAGTGGTTTGCTGATGATATCTCCAAAACTCAAACATACTATGAACTCATTCTTGTAGATACTAATTCCGTTGATATCACTCATATTCCATATAAAAATAATCCAGATCGAATTTCCTACTCAAAGTTTATAATAAAAAATATTCGCCATCCCAGAGAATTTGACTCAATTCATACACGACACTCCTTTTCAATTAATTTTGCTCCAGATGGGTTTAACTACTTTGATTACATTCTTGCCTGGTCTCGGGCCCTTTACTACAAAGGCTTTGATCACTCTTGGTTTATTAATTTTTCTTCAAATTGTGAAAAAACTAATTTCCCTGATTGGTTCTATGACTGGTGGGATTACTTTGGTCCTACTAGTCAGATTTACACTCCAATGGCGGAAAAAGGCTTGGAAATCTATGCGAGGAATATGTCTTCTCGTTTAGGTTTTCGTATTCCAATTGCTTTCCATGCAGAATTCAGGATTCCTTGGATTTTTGCTTGGAGTTTTCAGATAAAGCCAATCACTCAGGGACGTCCATGTGCACTCATCCGTGATTACCGAAATGGTGGACAAATTTCAACAGAGATAATTGCGGACTTGACTTGGTTCTCAGTTATCTTCAATCAATTCCAACACTCAAAAAAGCAGTCAAAGATGCTTCAAAGGCAAATCCATCACCATCAATTACTCATGACACTCCAACTAAGGCTCAATCCACCACTCCAGTTCCAGATAAGCTGTTACAGCAACACCTTACTCAAATAACTCAGTCCTCACAAGACTCAACTGCTCGCACTCCTGAGAAAACTCAAAAAGAAAATGATGACGAAGATTTCAAAAAATTTTATAAAATGTATAAAACAATGAAACAAATTGAAAAAGACGAAAAACTCCCAGTAATTATTCTTTCGGATTCTGATGATCCTTTTGGGGGTCCTTTAGCTCAGGATCCATTTGAAATGTTGTAAAAAAAAAAAAAAAAAAAAAAAGAAAAAAAAGGTACAAAAGACCCGCAAAAATAATTAAAGGGGCATTTTGGTAAATCTACAGGTACTAAATGACGCATGCAGTGACGCACTCAATGACGTAGGGCGGCAGACTCATAACCCTGGACTCCAAAAGAAGACGGACTCAAAGCAAAAATTAAATAGAGTTTTCACATCCACTCTATAAAAGGAGAAGAACACCAACACTTGAGGGCATGGGTTGAAAGCTTTAAGCCTAAAATCACCCTCAATCTCTTGTAAACATTTTCCTTCTTCCATACTTCCACTTGTAAACTTCCATTTCATCTTTGTATTTCTTCCTACTCATTAATACAAGGTCCGATTTTACTCCTCTATTCTCTTGTTTATTTCCTTTGTTTATTTCCTGGGTATATTTTGGATGACAAATCTTCAAAAAGAAATTGGAACAGATCATATTGATTTTTCTAATATTTCCTTTGGTCAATTATTTGCTTTTATTTAAAAAGAAGGACTGCAGTTATGTCAGGATCTCAAAATTCAGAGTAAATATGGCTCGGAATGCAAAGAAAAACAAGAGAAAGTGGAATCCAACTAGAGTTGCGAATCCTACAAGAAAACTAGTTTCAGAAAAGAGCATGGAATACTTGGGAAAGAATTTGACCACCTCAAAGAAAGAGGAAATCCGAAAATTCCTTCTTGAAATAAAAAGAAGAAATTATTCCTATTGCAAAACCTTAAACCCTAAATTATTCCTATTGCAAGTAATTTAACTTCATTTATTTATTTATATAAATAATGAATTTTTTTATTTTAAGAATCCCATTTTAATGCATTAATCATTCGTTGTTTTAACTGTTGATGATTTTAAATGGATCTTCAGATATCTTTCTGTCGTGTGCAAGTAAATGGCCCAATGATATCAATTAATGGATCTTTTTGGTATGGACTTTGAGCAGCCAGGGATCCATCTTCCTGTGACTAACTTGTGGATGAATCCGTATCGTTGGGGATGCCCTCATCACTTCTAAAATAGAATAAGAGTAGATTATGAAACATTCACAAGTCCTAATATCTTACTCAACCCTAACCCTAACATGGAAGGAAAACCCTGTGAATGGGCCTTAGGGCTTGTTTGATAGCACCACTTAATGTTTAAAATTATTTAATTAAGTAATAATAACTTTTAGTGTGTTTGATAATGAAAATTCAAACCTCTTAATCATTTAAGCACTGCTAATTTCCTTTAGAAAAATTGAACTGGTAAAATTCAGCTTATTACTTATCTCTTAATGCTCCACGTAACATTCTGTAAATAATTCATAATTAATTTTTGAAACTACCGATTTTATTTATTCACATTGATTTAACTATAAATATTTATTTTTAATTTTTTTTTCTTCACTAGCATACCACGTATTTTAAACTCATCATAATATTGTCAAATAAACTTTGATTTATTTTTTATTATTGTATTTTGGCACTAAAAATTTATTTGATAATATATATCATTTACCTGTCTCTATAAATCTCATATGTACGATATGTTTTTATATTACTTATATAATTTTATTAATTATATGTGAGTTTCATGATAAAATTTTTAATTTCTTTTACACTTCAATAGGTGGATTTGTTTCTCATTTTTAGAAATTTTAATAAATCATAATAAATTATTATTTTTTGTATTTTAATCATTCAATTTAATGTGTTTTATCTTATCTTGTTCCCTTATGGTTTTCATTATGTTGTATTATAAAATTTGATATTTTGTATATATAAATATAAATTCAACGTAAGGGTAAAATGATACATTTCTAAGATTTGAGCATTAAGATAAGCATATTTATCAAACAATGGGCATGTTCTTCTCGTTTTGGTTTTGGTTTTGTTTTGGTTTCAATAGTTTTAATATAAATAATCATTTTTAATCATTTTTTACAGGCTGGTGTTAATGCCAGAACAACTTTTAGTATCCAGAGCAAAATTATTATTCTTCACCCAAATTGCCCTTATATTGACAATTAATAATTCAATTTGTTTATCTATTCCTTATACGATATGTCTATTTTTTTCTCCGTTTATCCCATTTATTTCTCTTTCAAGCATATCTAATTCTTTAACTATAAGAGTCCTCTCCTCGCTATATGGAGATCTATAATATCTGTTTCTCTGAAGAGACTTCCATCCAAAATCATTAAAAGAGCATAAACTGGAATCACGATTACCATCTTCTTAGTGTTGTTGAATAAGGTTAACAATTTTGAACATAGATGAAAGCTTTTCCTCTCGTATAATAGAAAATTTTAACCCAACTCAATACAAAACTATCATGTTACAGGATTTGAGTTTGAACCCAATGAACGGCAATATTTTTCTCCCGAAAGTAGTCGAGGGTGCTGTAGCCGAGTTGCTGGCACTGCGGGAAGTTTTTTCTCTCTGTGAAACAACGAAGTTGCAGCGATAGTAGATTTTCAGAGGAAGAAGCCAATCTGTGGTGGTGTCCACCACACATTAATAAAACCACATATTTTACTCTTAAAAAAATATATATATACAAAGTTGTAATAAAGTTTTGATTCTTTCATCATTCTTGTTCAGATGGAGCACAGCCCAATGGAAAATCTCTCAAGGTGAAGATAAAGTCTTATTGAAGTGATGAAGTTCATCTTTTCGCCCCACTAAATGTGGGTAAACGCTGCTATTGATTCAATGAGAATCTTTTATATATGTTTGATATGATCAGGAGTTAATATAAAAAGGTGAGAAGATAGATTACAGATAAGTTTGATAGAAGTGAAAGATATAAAATTTGCTTTGGTTGGAGTAGAAAGGGCAATTTGGGTAAAAAGTCATATTTTTGCTCTGGATGCTAAAAATTGCTTTGACATTAACACTAGCCTTTACAAAATAGTATTGGCCATTGGAAATGGTTTAACCTTGATATATACCTGATCTGCATATGCCTTAATTTAATGCCTATCTAGCCAAACATGGTATAACCCAACTACTTTAGATGGGCATACGTATTCAGAGCGGTTTTATCAAATACTCAAAATTGAAGAGGCCCATTTTCCCTTAATTAACTATTTTGAGCTTAAAAACGGTCCACAGAAACGCAAGAAAGAAAGGAAAAGGAAAAAACTGCAACATGCTTGCGTTTCAACGATGTTATGCATATACTGTTTAGAGGCAATCAGGCCCCCAAATTTTGTACCCCTACCGCCTACTGGACTCGTGTATACGTTGCACGCTTCGACGCACAACGACGATAGGAAATCGCATAGCAACATCACCCATTTGATCATTTAGACTAAACAAACCAACTTAACGGTTATACAACATCAAGCGAATTACTAAAACGGAGATGTTACCTTCTTCTACAAAAGGATCACGATGGTTCTCCCCCGGCCCTCTTCTTCTGAATTTTTTTTTTTTTCTTCTCTTTTTCCCTTTTTGGGTGCTGCAGCAGTCCAACGAACGAGAGGGTGTGAGAGAGAAGAGGATGCAAGAGATATGAGAGGAGTTTCTGTTCATTCACGATTAGAGGGATCGATTAGCATAACTTCTTGAGATCAGCATGGTCATTCAGGTGAAAAAGCGGATTTGGTGAAAAGTGAGAGAATACGTGAGCCAGAAAGGCAAGAGGTGGGGGATGGTACTTAATTCAAAATCCTCTTTTTGTTGAAGAATGAAGTCCAACACTATTCAAACTCTTCGATCCAGTTTGGAACTTCTTAGGTTGTTGAACCCTTTTTTTCCGGTTAAATTAAATAAGTGATTTCATTTCTCATAATAGATAAATAGACCCTTAAATTTCCCATAAAAAAAGGGCAAATGACATAAACCCCTTATGGTTGTGTTTGAGTAAAAGTTATCTTTTCGTAATTTCAAAATATCATGTTACCTCTCCTACTTTAGCACTAAAGTGTCACATAGATGGAAAACCATCACACTAACTGTGCGTGAACTACACATGCATTCTTCTGCAAGTTTAATATGAGGCCAAAATTTTGTATGATGAAATTACAATTCTTCTCCAATCAGACTTAACTGTTGAATAATCCTACCATCCGATGAATTTTGTCAAACAGAATTCTTTCGGGCTTGTTCTTTATCTCATGTTTAAAACTAAGTTTGAAAACATGTTTTTGGAAAATAGTTTTATAATGTAAAAAGTAGATGCTGAATAGTAAAAAATTTTAGAAATGATAAAAAAATGATTAAAATACATTAAATTTACTGTTGAAACCAAAACCGTTTTCAAAACCAAAACCAAAAGAACAGGCAAATACAATGGAGAATCAAGATCCACCCAGAATTCCGTAAACCGCAAAGTAAAAAAGAAAAAATACAAGAACCCAAGTAAAAAAAATTACAGCAACAGCCAAATTTTCAGTCAAGAAAACAATATCAAAGAGCAAAAAAATAAAAATAAAATCGTAGCAACATCAGGAGCTATTCTAAAATTTCAGCCAATTTTTCTTTTTAAAGACAGCAACATCCAATATCCATGAAAAACATCTTCGCGCTTAAAAAAGAATTCCAATATTACCGATAACCAGAAGAAGAAAAGGTACAAGTGGCAACGAAGAACAGAAGGAGAGAAAAACGAAAAATATTACACAAAACAAAATACATCAGTTGGTGAAGATGGTCTCATGTGATTCTCATGGGTTTAACTAAATAATGGGGATTGGATTAGGAATTATGCGTTCCTTGAGCAATAAAACAATCTCTCATTGAAGGTGAACAAATAGAAGATAGTAAAAATTGTGGTCTACAGGGTCTTTCAAGTGTTGACCGGAACTGAGGAGGTGTTTACCGGCGGTGGAGAGTTATCATTCGGACCCCATGAACCGTTGAAGAGGATGGATTACTTTTTTTCATTTTATATTTTTCCTTGTTACAAGGTTATTTTAGACTTCTTTTTTTTTTTTAATATAACAATGTTAATGTATTTTTCTTTCGTTAATGTAACACTTTAGTCCTAAAACATGAGGTAACATGATATTTTTAAACCACGGACAAATAACTATCATTAGAGCAAACCACATCGAGTGTTAGGTGGGATTTGTGTCATTCGCCCAAAATAAAATCACACACGCTCTTATTTCATTAGGCATACATCGATGTATCCAATAGTTTACATATATTTCAAAACAATAACAATATAATAATAACAAATGGATATCATTATTGTTATTCAGATATAATACACACAGTGAATTTTCACAATATCACAATAACTGACGAGGCAACCACATAGAACAATTTTATTGAATACTTATAATTACAATTACTAAGTGGTCTCAACCATATTATGTCACATTAATCACTAAATTTTTTCTTCACATTTTTCATTCTCCCAATCATTTCTCAATACCATCAACAATCGTCTTTATTCCCCTATATATGAGGTCGTATGTCCCTTTATAGAAAATCCAATTAATTATGATACAAAGTTTCATTACAGCTCCACGTAAATCACATACATGCTGTCGAACTGATATGCGAACAAGAACACATTAAATATACAGGAGTAACATGACAGTCAAGTTCCTGTGTGCAAGTATACACAAAAGCACCAGCCTATGAGAAACGAATGAACTTCAACTATGTGCGTACCGTAGGAAGAGATCCCATATTTGAGTAGTTTGCCACTACAATCACTTCATTGTTTATCTTTTGCTGCTTTGGCTTGTTCAATTGATCCCATAGCTTCTTCAAATGATTTCTGCAATTGAGCAAAGTAACTGATGTATAAGGTCAAAAATAGAATCCCAAAAACTAGAATAAAATAAATCTTTGTTGCTGCAATGAGCATAGGTATCTAAAACAAGAAGGTGATTATACAATACTGAGGCCCAGCCTTTGATTTCTCATCAAGCATGAATGTACAATCAAAAGTATCTGTTTATGTACATGCATATTATATGTTTATACAGCTTGCATCAAAAGTAGAATTTTCATTTTGATCTTTGAGACAAGTATAGCTGGGCATATTAAAATTATGTGCATGTTGGTAGAAGTGACAGAAGCAGGTGCAAATTAGTGTCGATCTCAAGTTTGCCCGATTTAAATCACCCCTAAGCCAAAAGAAAGGGCTTTCCTAACAAGTATGCAGCATTCTTGCAAGCAACCAAGAGGTAAGTGGACCAAGTTCAGAAGTCATTTTGACCAATAGAAATCGGACAATAATACAGTCAAGTAAGAATACAACAAGAGGTTTGTAACAGAAGTTACTTCCCTAAAGCAAATGCATAAATAGTCAAGAATTATGCAGAAACCATAACAGACCCGTATAAAAGCTGAAGGCAGAGAAAAATAGATTGAAGTCTCTCATTGGAGAAAAACACACTGTGAGTAAGTGTACAGCCCAAAGAGCGCATTTCTATCAAAGCTAAATGGCGCAAGTGGACAAAATAATAATGCTTTAAGAATTATGAAGTAATTTACTTTAAGGCAAGATGTCATGAAACAAACCACAAAATTTAAAGATGAATCACATAAGGATTGGTTGGATGGATGTCTAAGAGGAAAAAGAGGAATTTATGTGAGTCCAAATAACATTCCAAGGAATAGGACTTAAATGTTTTGGATGAGGAAAGAAAGTTCACTGTTTTTGAGTAGATAAAACAGCAGACAAACAAGAGAAATGAGAGCCAACAATTCAAGACAACTTGCCACGTAATTACGCAACAAGATGTATAAAATCTAAAACACCTGCAACCACTAGAAAAGTGATAATAAATAGAACTATATTACATGACTTGGCTATGGGTAATTAACTAGGTGTTAGATTGGTGAATTTTGTAAAATCAGATTACAAGGGACATGGCCCAAATGTAGGATGCAATGTGTAGGCACACCCAATAAGATGTTCCTTAGTATAGAATAATTCTTAAAAATATATACTCAAAAGCTGCTACTTCTATTTCCTACGCAAAATATCCATCTAAATGTTTTGAAAGGAGGTTGGGGATAGTTAGTTTTGCAAGAGATTCAGTAGCTTAATATAAAAATATTTACACTACAAAATCAATCAGAGTTGTCTCAATGCTTTCACAATTACCTAATTGTGTATTAATGTAAGATCATAACAAGCAGAAACTTTAGACTTCTTCTTTTGGAAGCACTCGAACTCAATCGTCCTTACTGGGTACTCATTCAAAACTTTGAGAAACAATCAACTTTAGTGAGATTTTAACTCAAAATAAAAAAATTAACCACCAACATTCTTTTGACCAGATCTGGTATGATGCAGTCTTCTTAGGGGAAGTTCACTATCAGGATTGTTCAAGTTGATGATCAATTTTAAGGCAGATTCAAAATCAGCAGCACAGCTATCAAGGTAAATGGTAGTCATTATTTATTGCTTTAGTAGTTAGTAGTCTTTCAGAAGTTGTTTTATGTTGTGTGTCATTCTAGTAGTTACTTATTGTTCACTCGATTTGTTTCAGGAGTCATTGGGAAAATAGACTTATTCATAATAGGATTCTATTTTCTGAAATTAACGTCATAGTTATGAAAAGCTAGTAATGTTTCTAGTTATCCATAGACAATTGATAAACATGGGTTCAGATTCTACTATTCAATTTAGTCCTTCATCCATTTTTAAAATTTTGATTTCCAAATTTCTCTCTCTTTCCCTTTCTACTAGACATCAGTACTCTTCGCAGGTCTAGAACAGCACCCTAAACCTCCGTAAATTTAACGCCGGACCGCCAGTGTATGCGGACAAGATCTTCTTCTTGTCCTCCATCAATTTGGCATCAAAGACAATGATATGCTCTTGAGCACCATAATATCCCTTCATTAAAGCCAGTTTTTCTTTTCCTTTCAAGTACTATGGTTTCAAATGGTGAACTCAACTCCATGTTTGAAAATTAAGAAAAATATTATGAGGGTACAGAAACATGTCACTGGCCATCATAATCAAGTCAACACATGGAAGAATCCAACATAGAAAAAGACTTGATAGTATGAAGGTGAAAAGGCAAAAGCTTGATGAACATATAACTTGTTCATGGGATCAGCGACCTATTGATTTAGAAACAAAGTATGTCTTCAAGCTCTGAATTGATAGTATTTTCATCAAATCTATCTTTTCTAAAATCTTTACTACCATATTCAACCAAGGATTCAAAGAACGTTATGCTTCAAATTTTAAGGCATATAACCCTCAAATAATAGAATTTCTAGAGTCGAAGATTGAGCAATTCAAAGAACAAATCCCAAAGATGTTTTCAGTTTTGTTACCTCCAGTAATTCACCTCATACTTAGAGAACTTCACGATTATCAGCCTTTGGAATCCCAAACTTACATGTACTTAGCTTGCATAGAGCAGAATGAATTATATGGTAATAAAGCTTATTCTTTAAAACTTGTTCTTAGTGCAACGTCAGTTTACTCAAACCAGGGGAAGAATGGCATAGATAATTAAGAGGAAGATCATTTACAAGAAGAAGTTGATGAATGAAATTTAAAAAGATTGAAATTAAAAACACAGCTATAATTCTTGAAGTGAATAATTATCTTTAAGTATCAAGCTGTCTTTTAGAAGTTGTTTTGAGTGTCATTCTAGTACTTCACAAAATGAACTGTTTTAGAAAAGTTATTAGAAAAACAGAATACTTACCATAATAGGATTCCATCTCTTTAGGTAAAGTTTTAGGTTATACAAATAAAGCTAGTATTTTTAATAAATGCAATTCAGATTTCAGTCATCAATTAAATTGTTATCAGTCCTGTATAACTTTTTCCGGTTTTCTCTTATTTGTTTTCTATCCTTTCCCTTATTTACCACTCCAGGTACTGTTCTCAGGCCCAAGAACAGCATCCTAAATCTCTCTAAACCCTCTAAACCTTCTACTGATGCTTGTAGACAGGATATCCTTCTTGTCCAATATCAGGTACAACCCATAGCAGTACTCATGAATTTTGTGTCAACACAGGGACTTTAATTCTAAATGCCAAGTCCAGGAGGTAAGAGGTTCAACAGAAGAGCTAACAACAACAACTAAGCCTTTATCCCACTATGCGGTGCTGGGTATATGGATTATAACTCGCCATCGGGTTGAAACAAATTCTTTCATTTATCTTTAAATATAACGTGTCATTTTTTGTAGTTTTTTTCAATTATTTAAAGGCCTTCTCCTTCCACTTTTAATATTAGTTAATGCCTCTATGTTTTCTACCCGTCGTACTGGGGCATCAAAGGATCTCCTACACGTGTCCAAACTATCTCAAGCGTTTTCTTTCATTTTTTTCCATCTATTGGAGCTACTTCAATTTCTTGTATTACTTGTTCTATCTAACCTAGTATACACACACATCCATCTCAACATCTTCGCTAATGAAATGTTAAGTCCATAAATCAAAATGAAATGTTTCCCATGACAAAGAAAGGCAAATATTTCTCAACAATCTGAACTTCCAATAATATCCCTAATAGTTCGGACACTCTTTGAAGCCAATTTTTGTTCTTTCCATTAATTATGAAAGGTCTTATCTGGTAAGGATATGAGTATAAAAAAGAATGAAAATAATGAAGTATAGGAGTGATATACACTAGAAGAGAAATGAGTCTAGCATAACGAAAATGCCATGATTGATGTCTGGACACACAAGTCTAAATAGAATAAGTAATGAATGTGTAGAACAAAGAAAGCAGGGATAGCTCCAACAGAAGAAATATGAGGGAAAGGAGCTTAAATTAGCTTAGACATGGGTGTAAGAAAATCATTCAGCATGCAGAAAACAAAGAATTATTAACTCAAATTACAAGGAAGAGAGAAAGACCTAAAAAGACTAGGAAAGAAACTACTTACAAAGACGTGATACGCTAAATTTTTCATAATGAAAATGTATTTTAATAGAACATAGTTGCAATATATGATCCATAACCAATTTCATATAGTGGGATAAAACATTAATTGTAAATAATATATATACTAGAATAGACAATGAAATCCAATGCCAGTCAAGCTGGCTACTTGCCCTATTTTCTAATAAATGAATTAGGTTCTCAAACCTATAAAAATTTACAAGCTTGATAACCAAAAATGAATTAGGCATCCATAGAATTTTCAATTTGTAAAACAGTGTTATCCAATTTGTTCAAAAACAGTTGGAAAAACACAATGAACCTTTGTAGGACCCATCACCGAAAAAGTAGTGTACCTCACACCAATAAATTTCCCTCCAAAATGAACTCAATAACCATTGGAAACAGGACAGTTACAAGGTAACTAGATTTACTACTTTAGTTATCAAACCACATCATTAAGTAAAGGAAAGAAATAGATTCTGACTCTTGATGCAACAAGGATCTCATTGCAAACAAAGCCTAGAGTTCTGGTCAGCCATTAGAAAGGAGGATAGATGGTCTAACTCGCTTTACTATATTGGTTGCTCTCCATATTCACAAACCCAACTATATTTCTCATTTTTACTTTCTTTCCTTGCTCTCAAGTCCAGCCTGATGATCCCTTCCATTGTTCTACTCATTAAATGCTTCCATTTTACAATTAACTTCGTGTTACGTTTTTTAACATAAATGAATAGATGTACCACGATGGCGAGATATGATACATATAGCTGACCCCACATAGTGGAACAAAGGCTTAGTTGTTGTATTTTTCTTTTCCATGCTCATGCCAGAAGAAAATGAGTGAACAACCTCACTAGCTATAACTACATACCCCACTGTTCATTGTATTCCACAGAGCACCTCCTCCAGCATCAACTAGATACATCCCAGCTATCAAAATACTGCATAAAATTCACATTAGAACGAGGGGAAAAGAATTGAAAAAGAAGTGCCAAAAATCAAGTAATTTGGATAAATACGGCTACATACACACAGGCTTAAAAGTCACTTGATCCTGCAGAAGGAAAAAAAAAAAAAAACAAATAATCCGGTACAGGAAACTTGTTCAAACTACATTGACTGGCAGGAGAAGCTTAATTGCCTACCAGAAGCATAGGATAGAAACGCCATACTTTTAACGCCTGAATCTAGAAAAACATAACAATAACACCTATCCTATTCTTAAACTCATAATTTTGTTCAACATTCTAAGCACTTGATAAGAACTAAAAACTGGAATCACCATTTGGAAAATCAAGGGACAGATTGCAATGAAAAGTTAACCAGAGTAGCCTAAAAATCCAAATGAGGTATCAGCATGAGAATCCACTGGACATACTAAAATGGCAGCTTAAATCAGAGAATTAGAAACCAATGATCCACAGGAAAGCCTGAACTACGGTTCTGTAGTTGCAGTAGAAACTGTGAAACAAACCATTAAGTATGTGCTGACCCAGATGTAACAGGAATTACTTGTTATTGAATTCATCTCAAGTAGTAGCCATTTCAAGTACAGATCCACCATAAAATGGGCAGGAGGTCTTCAAAGGAAACTATCTCAAAAGTAAAACTCATTGTTTAGATAAGACACGACCTCTCTCAGGGAGTGATTCCTAACAAATCCCAGGAGTGACTCTTATTTTCTTTGTTCTTATTTTCACTTTGTTCTTAATTTCTTTTTCTCCTTCTCAATTCCCACATAGCAGTCTGTTCCTGCTTTAGTTAGAACTTAGCTATTAGAACCCACTCAGCTGCTGCATACTCAATCACCATTATCACGACTCAACAGAGTACAACCTTCCGTCTACTTCTTTATTTGAATCCTGAGCACACAACAACCTCCATTCTATTGCCATTGTGTTCAGTGACACTTCATTCCATCATCCAGAAGGGCTTTGACACTTCTTTCAAAGCTGAACCCAATAAGGAAACATAATACCACTTTCATTCCCCAAGCTGATCGAGGTGTACAAATCCGATTATCAGCACAATACTAAAAAATCCAGCACCATTACATACATAATACTAGCTCTACACTCGGTTGATAATGGAATCATCAAAGCACCACGATGAATCAATACAAAGAAATTAGGGAACTTTACCAAACAGGAACATTTTTGAATAAAATAGACCCCAGAAAGACAAAAAAATTTTAAATACAATCAAGCGATAGGCATAGAAACAAACGAAAATAAAAAATAGAGGAAGATTACCCGGCAAAAGTAGCATCGCGAGCAAAAGCCCGAGTTGAAAAATACCGAAACAACCGCTCAAACGGAATTTCCATACCAGCACTTCTACCAGCTCTGGTATACCCGTAACCATATCCATAACCCTGTCTACCCTCATAGCCACTACGCCTTCCAGTATCATAATAATTACTCCTCGACCCAGAGCTCCAGTTGCGGCCGAGGTTATAATCAGCGCGTTTGCCGTCGTCTATAAGAATCTCGTAGGCTTCGGAAACTTTCTTGAATTTACTCGTGGCAGCATCTCTCAGGTGCTTAGGCGATTCCATGTGCTTGTCGGGATGAAACTGCATGGCCAATTCTCTGAAGGCCTTCTTAATTTCTTCTTTGCTTGCGTTCCTCTGCACTCCCAGGACCTTGTAGTGATCCATGATTTGATTCCTTCAGAACAGCGGTGTGAATGGCTATGTGCCGGGAATTGTACAGTTTTCCAACTGAAGATACGGAAACTGAGGAGACTCTGGAATCAAAGTTCCAGCGAGGAAGCAGAGAAGAGCGATGAGAGGAAAAAGTCATTATGATGGTCACTTTAGACACCACCTGTGCGCTTCTATTACGAATGGGCACAAAGTTGCCACATAAATAGGTAAAATCGCACCGCACTCTTTAGTTAAGCTGATTGTTAATCCTATTTTATCCTCACTTCTTTAAAAAAAAAAAAAATTTAAATAAAATAAAATCATAAGCTGATTGCATAATTGTGTTACACTACTTATATTATCGCCACGTGTCATCTTCCTTAACCCAACATAACCATTTAAACTCTAGTTAGAATAATTATTGATTAAAACATAATAATGGTAATAACCTACCCATGATTCATTTATCCAATCTTCTCTCCTTCTTCATCTACTCTCCTTGCCGGCATCACCTTCTCGTTGGCACTAGCGTCAACAAAATTGGGGATTCCATGGTAGAGTTGAGGATTCAAGAGGTTGGGACGATGGAGCTTCGGATTGCGGCGAATCAGGCTCTGGAGTGGAAATTACAACTATTTTCACCTGAATTACAGCAGCCCACTAGAGATACGCATACTTTACTTATTTAAGATCGACACATGGAGTGTGGATTGCTTCAGGGATTCAAAAATCGGGGGAAAAAGTTGGGTTCTTCTTGAAATCAAGAAGGATGAGTGAGAATCATCTAAGTCGAAAAAATGATCTTTTCCACAATTTCGATACCCTTAGACGATTCTACATCTAAGTCGAAAAAATGATCTTTTCCACAATTTCGATACCCTTAGACGATTCTACACTCATCCCTTTTGATTTCAAGAAGAACCCAACTTTTTCCCCCGATTTTTGAATCTCCGAAGCAGTCCATACACCATGTGTCGGTCTTAAATAAGTAAAGTATACAGATTTTTGATGGGCTGCTGTAATTCATAGTGAAAATAGTTGTGATTCACTCCATAGCCTGATTCGCCTCAACATACTCCGAAACTCCGTCGGCCCAACCTGTCGAACCCTCAACTCTACCCTGGAGTCCCCAATTCTAGTCTTGCTTAACAAAAAGGTTTGGAGTTGAAGGAAAATGCAATTGACGGTACAGAGGTTTTGAAAAAGATAAGCCCTAGCCTAGGCATTACTAATGGAATGATGGGTCTTTCGGGGAAAGATTATTTTCAAATCTCGTAACAAGCATAAGCAGAAAATTTTGGGCAACAATGGTGATGATGGCCGCTTGGTTTGAACGGGGCGGAGAAGACGAAGAATATAGGATAAAAAAAAATTGTTAGGAAAGAAAGATGGGAAAGGTATTTAGAGTAAACAAAATTGTCTTTTTTTTTTTTTTTTTTTTTTTTTTAGAAGAGGTGTAGATAAAATAGATATAACAATAAATAATAAAAAAAAGTCATGAGAGTCTTTATAGTGTTTTTTTTGGGGCATGTTAATTGCAGGACATATTTTACTAAACACAGGACACTTTTTAAAATTTTAAATGGTGAAAAGACAATAATATCCTTATACATTTTTACTCTCCAGGCGATTTAAAATGAGAGAATCCCTGATCCAGGCGATTCTTTCCCAAAGAATCGCCCGGTTGGGGCGATTATATGTGAAAGAATCGCCTCCCCGGAGCGATTAAATAGGAATACATTGGTGTCCTGTGGCGAAAAAATCCCATTTAATCGCTCGGCGGAGGCGATTCTTTCGCCTCATCAAGGCGATTATTTGGGAAAGAATCGCCTGGATGAGGCGATTATTTTAAAAAGAATCGCCCAGTTGGAAAGAATCGCCTAGATGAGGCTATTCTTTCCCATAGAATCGCCCGGTTGGGGCGATTCTTTTTAAAAGTTATTTTTTCCTTAAAAGTATCTTCAATAATCTCCTATCCAAAGCGATTCTTCTTAAAAGAATCGCCAGAGGGAGGCGATTCTTTTAGGAAGAATCGCTTCGTCCAAGCGATTTTCTTGACAGTTCGCCGGAAAAATAATTTTCCGGCGAACTAATACAAAATTTGACATAAAATTTACACAAAAAAGCCGAAAAACCCACGAAACAGCCAAAAACATTGCTAAACACATTACTAATATAGATGGAGATGGAGAAGGAAGTTGGAAAATAGAAAGGGCAAAAAAGTAATTTTAAGTGTATAATTTTTAAAAAGTGTCCTTCAATTAACAATTCCATTTTTTTTTCCCTTTAAATACTAGTCAACGGGGGAAATGTGTATATTTATGAAACACATGGGGTAAACACATGGGGAAATGTGTATATTTATGAAACACATGGGGTAAAAGCGTTAAAACATAGGGGATTAAAAATTTGTTAAGCATTTAAAATTTTAAATTACTAAATCAATTTTAGGTGTTTGAGTTGAATTGGAATTCAAATTGGATATTTATTATTTTTATCATTAATTTGAGTCTAAATGTTATTCTGTTGTTTGAATTAGGAGTTGAATATATTACCATTGATAAATAATTAGAAATTCTGAATTTAGGAAAAAATGTTGAATATGAATTTAATTTTGATACTAAAAGGCTTATCAGAGTTCGCCTTAGGACAATTAGAATTGGAAACCTTACAAACCAACACCTAAAGGAACTAGGTTACTGGGGCACATTGAAAGCTTGAAAGCCGAGGTACTTCGAACCAATCGACATGGTAGGTACAGAGATAGACATATTCGAGTCCAAGAAGTCCAGGATGGAGGTCCGAGAAGAGTTAAGCAAAGAGGTACTACTAACTGTTTTAATTGTTGAGAGAAAGGGAATATTGCTTCCTATTGTCCTAAACCAGTAGTATGTAAAAAGGAAGATGGTGGGGTTAACAATGCCACTGCTGCTACTACAAAACCACCCTTCCATGGAAAAGGCGATGGTGGAGCTAAGGATAAAGATGCTGCTCCTATAACACTACCATCACTGTGCCCTGACGATGATACACGAAAGACAGAAGTTGAGCTCTATGAGGCTTACTTGCGATATTTCAAACAGACGTTACCACCCTTAGATGGAAAAGCGACAAATACTTGTCCTAAGGCTAACTCCGATAAGCCTCCTAGAATAAAAGATAATCTCTACAGTAGGGGGTTGATACTAGTGATACTAGGATGTAAGGGTTGATACTAGTGATACTAGTAAACTGCCTGTTAAAGTTGTTTTGCAGGAAGTTCGATAGGTAGACACGAAGCCAAAGAACAAGACGCTTACTCCAAAGGGCCACATGACTGAATCCGGCAAAATATCAGATTCGAGGTCAAATCTTTTCAAAAGGAAAGGGGATGATGGAGGAATGAAAACTCGATCTCTTGTGTCAATGCAAGAAATCAGATTCGAGGACGAATCCTTTCGAAGTGAGAGGGATTGATGAGGTCATCCAAAGTCAACACTCGACTTTCCAGAATGGCACAAGTCAACAAGTGGTTGAGAAGGTTCAAAGTCAACAGATGAATTCTCACAAATCTACTGGAAAGAACTTTGATCCAAAGAAGGAGAAATGGGTCGTTAAAAATGGAGTTAAGAAGAAATATCACGACATACCATTTTTCAAGTTACTAGCTGATATAAGAAGATTCTTGAGTTTTTAATAAAAGTCTTGAAGGTAATTAAATCTCTTGATTTTAATTAAATTATTCTTGAATTAATTTTATTCCGAAATATTCTAGAAGACTCAAGAAGGATTTAGAAAATTCACGAAGAATGAAGGAAAGCACACAAGTGGGAACACTTACCAAAAAGAAGGCAAGAAGCGGCTTGGGTTTCTTTAAACCACTTAGCAGAAAAACACAAATATTAAGGGAGTGTGTGTTTGTGTGTGTTTTACTTTTCCTTCCTTGTTTTGGATTTGTTTATTTCTATTATTGAGATTTTCCTTTAAAGTTTTGCATGATTCTTCTAAAGAATTGGTAGATTTCCCTTAATGTTTTTAGTAGGTTTTTAAATACATTTTCCTTATGTTCTTAGGGATAAATTTCGTCCACCCTATTCTCTCAAATGTGACCAAATTTATCTTGCCAATTAACCAGTTCTTTAGGTGTTGGTTTGCAAGTTTTCCAATTCTAATTGCATTCCAATTTTAATTCTTTTGTTTCCTTTTTACACTTGTATTTTCTTCCACCACCTACTTATAAATAGGGGTGTTCTACAACCATAATATACAATTGAGATTTGAGATTATACATTGAGATAAATTGTGGGTTATATAATCTAGAGTGAAATGTACAACTAGTCGCGTAACTTTGCAAAAATTTCAAAAATAATCAAACATATTTCAAAAGTCGATTTTTAATTACATAACTTTAAAAAACGTGTAGAAATGGTCATTCTGTGAAGGCCAGCTGTTAACTCCCTAATGGTGGCTTTAAAGCGGGGGCAAAATCGTCCAAAGATTAAATTTACAAATTGGCCCCTATTATTTTATTTTTCTTAAATGGGGTCCCTAGTTTATTTTTAAGGCTTTATCACTTTTTACACACCCCCCCCCCCCAGGGTGTTCACCGAGGCCCACCTATGTTTCAGGATCCAAGTCCATATCAAAGGGATCCACTTGTAGATATCATTGGGCCAATGATGCGGAGCAGAGCAAGAAGAGTTCGTGAGGATCTCAACAACCTTATGCAAGCTTGCAGACAAGATGCTCAATTGATAGTAGAAGCCAACGCCTTGGAGAATAAAGCCGGAAATGTTCAAATTGCAACTCTCCTTACAATTCTTGAAGAAGAGGCGCAATTCACCATTCCACAATGAAGAGAAGGCTGTTTCTTGAAGTTCTTGAAGACGCCGGAAGGTTCTTAAACTTTAAAGAGACGTTTCTTAAAGTTCTTGATTTTCTTGAAAATCTTGAATTTTATATTTTGCAGAATCTTGATTCCGAAATAATTTCGGGAGATTCCAGAAGATTCCGGAAGCTCCCTACGCCATTCCACAATGCGCCATCAACAATTGGGCCGACCCAATCCATGGAGTCCATTCCACCAAGAATTCGGCCAAGCCCAATCCAAGAAGCCCATGCGCAAGCCACTTGAAAATTCGGTTAGGGGATAGGTTTTGGGGAAGGATAAGGATTTGTGCATGTTTCCTATTCCTACCCTTAGTTTGTTAGTTTCCAAAAAGGATCCCTTCTTGATCTCCTTTTTGGAGTAGGATTTCCAATTCTTTTCCTTCTTGTTTTCAACTTGTAAAATTTGGCTGCCTATTCCTTTAAGGCACACGACTTTAGTTTCCTTTTTCTTTTACCATTACCTACTTCTTTCAGGTTTTGGTATTGTAAAGGAAATCAATCTCTTGATTGGTTTCCAATTTTAACTCTTTTCCTAGTTCTTTTAGGTTAAGATTTCGGCTGCCCCTACTCTATAAATATGGCATCCGAACAACATAATAAAGCTAAGTATTCTTATCTTTAAACTATTAGTTTGAGTAATCTCCCTTTATTGCTTTATCTATTTTGCATGTTTGTGATTTATATATTGCATGAAACTTAGCTTAATTAGGTTATTTGCTCTACCTAATTAAATTCGCATGTTTCACCTCTTTTCTTACTTGGTTCGAATTCCTCTAAGTAAATTAGCTTAGCTTTAACATAATAAAGCTAATTATTCTTATCTTTAAACTATTAGTTTGAGTACTCTCCCTTTATTGCTTTATGTATTTTGCATGTTTGTGATTTATATATTGCATGAAACTTAGCTTAATTAGGTTATTTGCTATACCTAATTAAATTCGCATGTTTCACCTCTTTTCTTACTTGGTTCGAATTCCTCTAAGTAAATTAGCTTAGGTTAGTTCGAATCTAGCATCTTCGTTTTCTAAATTAAATTTTATATAAAAAATTATAAAAAATAAATAAATTTCCTTGAAAAACGAATTTCAGGGATTCGTTTTCAATTCCCCTAAATTCGTTTTTCATTTATGAGCAATTTGTTTAAAAAAATTAATTTCCTTAAAAGTCGAATTTTGGGTTTTCGTTTTTCTATGAAAACGATTCCCCCAAATTCCTTTTTTGAGGAAGACGATTTTTTTTAAAATTTAAATTAATTATTTCCACAAAAATGTATGACTCATCAAGAAAAATAAATGCATACATCCCTATAAATCCCTATGAATGAAAGGCATTGTGCAAGCATTGAAGGTTAAAATACTGAGGCTCACTAGATACAGACTTGCATATCATTTTAATAACTGTCTAAATCGATTGTAATAGAAAAGAATTCAGTAAAAATTAAAATCAACACAAAAAATTAACAAAAATCATGAAAAATGATAAAGAATATGATACGTTTAAGAACCGTTCAAGAGTCATTTTTTAAAACATGTTTTTTTAATTTAATTTTAAATGTCTACTAGGATAGTAAAATTTTGTCTTAAAAATGATGAAAACAGTTAATTAATATATTAAATTATTTTGTACAAAATGAATTATAAATAATTATTAAATCCCTATGCTCATTTAAACTAAAAAAAAATTACAAACGGAAACATCAACATCGATCTAATGTGATTCCTTTTTAGGAAAACTAATTTTTGAGATTCGTTTTAAACGGAATTTGTTATTTTTAAAACTAAAATGCGTGATTAAATTTTCAAAGATAAACGAATTCCCCAATAAAAAAAAATTGTGTAACTTACTTCCTCTAAAATTTTATTAAATTACAAATTAAATTTTCAGTTAAATAATTACCTTTTTTATTTTTGTTTTTCGAAAAAACTGAAAACGAATTTGGAAAATTCATTTTCAGTGAAAAATATTAAAAAAAAGAAAACAAATTAGAAACAAATTTAGTGAATTCGGCAAATTCGTAGAATTCGTTTCTAATTGAATTTAATTTTTTTTCTATTTTTTTCTATTTTTAAAATTTCCTAGAAAACGAAAGATGCCAAATTCGTTTTTTATATAATGGGAGTTTTAATTTGTTTTTGATTATTTTGATATTTTTATGTCCAAAAGTGAATATTAGGGGAAAAAAAAATCATACAAATTGTATTTCGCCAAAAAAAAAAAAAAAGAAAAGAAAAAAGAAAATCCCTTTCTTCACTCATATTGGCAAGGATAGTGGAAACTACAAAAAGCAACAACAGCAGCCAACCCAAACCCAATCTTTCCTTCTCTCTCGGTCAAGTTATCGCAAAATACACACCTGCACATTCAACCAGGAAAAGGAGGAAGCAGCAGCAAATTCGGCGAGAAGAGGACAACTGCGGTAACTTTTTTTCCTTTTTAAAAATAAGTTGTTGAACTGGAAATGTATTACTGATGAAGGGGTAGTTTTATAGAAGAAAACTAAAACAGGGGTTTCGATTGAGCTGGTTTCAACGTACATGATATCAATTGAAGCCTTTATTCTAGTAACTGATATTCACTTTGTATTCTCACCATGGCTCTAAAGCACCAACTGATTAGCTTGGCTTGCATTTTCTGTTTTTGCACTGCCTTAATCTATTTTTTTCTGCCATTGATAGTTTATAAATGGTTGTAAACGACTCATGAAACAGGACTACTACTTAGTCTCAGATATGAATTCTGTTTTTTCCGCCCTTTTGTATGGTGATTCACTTCTTCACTTCCATTGCTCTTGAAGTACTTGTTTGTGGAGACATGGATTGCTTCTGCTGCTACTGACTATTCATGTTTTATTTCACAACAAATAAAATTATATTGAAATTTCATTTTTTCCGTCCGAACTGGGTTTTTAGATCATGATTTCAAATCGCAGTTATAAATATGGCATTGCAAATGTGATTTCAGATTGCGTTTCCAAACATGCTTTGAAGTCATGATGTCAAGTTGCAACTGAAATCCTGGTCCATATGCAGCTCAAATGAATTCATAGTATAATCACAGAGCAGTGCCGTAACTGTGTGAGAGGGTAGAAGAAAGAATGAGTGGAACCTCAATCATCTTGCAGGAGTTATGGCATATTCCTCTATTCTTCCGCCATTCTAGGCCTTCTAAAGGTTCTTCATTCTTATATTCTCTCAAGTTATTCGTTATTCTGTTCCTTTCATTCATATTGCTAATTGAGTTATTGGTTATTCTGTACTGTTCATTATGTTGATAATTAAGCTATTCAACATTGTTTGCCATATCTTCATTTATATTGCTAGTTAGATCCCTTTCAGGTTTTTTTTATTTTATTTTTTGCCATTGTGAAAAGACTATGATTTCTCAGAAGGAGTTTATTCAATCAGTCTTAGAAGCATAATGGTGGCTTTTTATTTATTTACTCTTTATAAATAAATTTTAAGTTGACTGATTACTTGGTTGAGGGTAAAGGCTATACATTCTTTCTTGCTTATATATCAATCATGAAGATGTGAACTTAATGATTAGTTGAGGGGGCCCTCTATTGTATCCACCTACGATTACACTCAAAACTTCGCACCTTTTAGAGCTTGATATGGTGATGTTTTAATCGACCCTATTTTTATGAACTTTCTTTCCAATTGTTGTATTGCACCTCACCTTTTTGTCTCACTTTAGGCTGTGACATTCCTTTTCTTCTCTCCTGGACCTAGTCTTCCTTTTCCTCTTATATGTTTTTGGGCTAGTTGATGTTATTGACCTCTTACCAATTCATAGCTCTATTCACAGGTTTGTTCCTGGTGCCCAAAAAGCTCGTCACACCATGCTTTTGCAAGCATATACAGTCTATTGCTTATGATGCTGTTGTGCGTGGAAGCTATGTGCCTAGTGCAGATACAAAGCAAAACAATGACTTGAAGGTGTTTCCTTTCTGGTGAATGCTGAAAATGTAGCAAAAAGAGTATAGAAGATATTTAAGTTTTTTAACTATGCTAAAATCTCTCGTTGTCAGAGGATTGTGACTCTCTGGCTTCTTCTTGTTAGTGGATATCTCTCTTTATACCCAACTCACAGCACACATTTCTTGAGTTTAGATTTCCATAAGTAAGCTTATCTTCTTACTTCTGCTTCCATTTCTTCAGGAAATAAAATCAACCACATCTGAAAGCGTTGGTGCATTTCAAAAGCTTCCCATGGTGATGCCCTCGGTTGATATCTTATATTCAGCTCTGCGGAAGGCTAAGAGAGTCTTGCCTACAAAGGGTAATTATTTCACTTTATGACTTGCATGGTGAACTTCTTGGTAGTGATTGGACAAATATGAATGATTGAAACAATTCTTACTTGGTTCTAAGGCATTGCCAATGCTGCAAAACGAGAAAGAAATCGGGGTGCGAAGCAACTTGATGCGTTAATGAAGGTGATATCTTGAGCACAATAATGTTCTTTCTTTGAGCTGTCTTATCTGATATTTGATGCTTATATCCTTTCTGTCTGCAGGAACTAGCCATTCCCTTGAGGACTTATAAAGAAACCTTCCCAAAAAAGAAATATTTGCACCCATATGAGAGATCACTAGTGGAGTTAACACTTGGAGATGGAAACTATGAAGAGGTAAATTTGAGGTTTTAGATAGCCTTAATCAAAACATAAAACTTCATCTTATATTGTGTTCTGGTGTAAGATGTGGTTATGAGGTATAGTTCTTCTAGTGATCTTCTGAAAATTTTCAGGCGAATCAATTTTTTTTTCTGTTTGTTGTTTAACTTTGCTTAACAATACTTTAAAATGTAAGCATTTGGAAAAGTTTCAACTGCATCTTTTCACTGTCCACATGAATAATGTCTACTGCTCTAACATCTTATACTTACACCATTATTCTTTATTTTTTGTCTACTCCCTCTTTGCCTTCTAGGTTTTGGGAAAGGTTGAAGAATTGAGAAAGAAGGTTGTTTCAATTGGAAAGGAACACGCTGCTATTTGTGCTAAGGTTGGGATATGGTTCCTTGAAGTCTGCTAACTGTTATCTCATATGCATAGTGATCTGTAATTTTCAATCTTGCTTTGATTTGGATAGATCCAAGTCATGAAGGAACAGAGAACTGGTTCATTTCTCGTTATTTGTGTTAATGTTGCCATAATGAACATCTTGTGTTTTTCTGTGATGAATCTTGGCAGTCATTGTCCAAGCGAGAAGCTGAGGAACGATTGACTGAGGTAAGCTACTGGCTCAAGAGGACACTTCTTGGAATCTAGGATCTTTCATTACATAATATGCATGATTCACCTGCAGGGAATGAAAAAACTTGAAGAATTTTTTCATTGGGAGGGAAAGGTGGTTGATGAGTTGCTGAACATTGCTAAGGTAATTTTGAGATAAAATAGAAGTCTAGTCGAAAATAATCTTCATTCGTGTAGGAGCCAATGCTACCTTGTTGGTTTCATGCTTTCGCAGATATGAGTGGAGAGTTTGCATTCAGTTGTTGTGGTCTCGCTAACTGAAAAAAAATAATGCACTCTTTACACAGTTAGTGAATGTTTAAGATTTGTAGATCAGCTTGATTCTTTCCTCGTCAAATCAATTTATCTCAGAATTTCTGGATATCCTGGAACTGATCAAGTTCTGTGTTTGTTGTTCTCCTACAAGATTGGAACTCTAAATTAGGGTTTTTTTCATCTGTCTTTAATGAATTTGCTTAATTTTCTTTTCTGTTTCGGTTGAGATTATGATTGGCGAAGGTTTATTTATGTGCAGAAGCCTCAATCTTTGTTTCATATATCTTCCAAGGCAACAGTAATACTGTAAAGTTTCATTTGGGGTCTTATGTCATGTCCATTGTTGAGTTGGAACATAAATAATTATTGTTTGCTCTCAGTGAAAGTTGAGCAAAATATTATGCAGGCTTTTTCGTCGGATCTCAAATTGAGACTATTCTTAGTTGTTTTATTGATTTTATCTTTTCTCCCTTCTTTGATTTACTTGTCAGGATTTTTTGTGTTTGACTTTCTATATATCACATGTATTGATTAGAAGTGTGCAGGAAGATCCCCACTGAAATCATCATTATCTTTTAAGGGTTATTATTTTTATTCCTAGTAATTTTAGTCGGACCTTATGAAATGAATATTAACTACCCCAAAGAAAGAGGTCAGGGGTTTCAGCCACTTTGTTCACTCTTCAGAACTGTTATGCTGTTTGCAGACTTTACGAGCGATGCCAGTTGTTGATTTGGAAACACCAACTCTTTGCCTTGTTGGAGCTCCAAATGTTGGAAAGTCTTCATTGGTCCGTATACTTTCAACAGGAAAGCCTGAGGTATATGCAACTGGTTATGTGGAGTCTTGTGCATTGTCAATCTATACTTCTCCAATATGCACTTTTAAATTGATCTAGTTTTCTGCTCTGGCCTGTTATAATGTACTGAACTAAAACAGATTTCCCCTATCAATGGGTCTCATAAGACATCATGCCTGTACATTCACTATTCGTAAACATTCAAATGGAAACCTAATCTTAATTGCATTTGGAGCTTATGATGTCCTACTGATATACTAAATGGAGTTGTGATGTTTAGTAAATCTTAATCTTTCCAACGGTTTCAAACATATGCTTGAGCTTAGTTCACTAAAGTTTTGTTGGACTGATTCGTTGAAATCTTCAAAAGCATTGTGAATTCATGTTGCGTGTTTATATTTCTCATTTTGCACAATTGTTTTATTTTTCCCACACTAAGTAAAGGAAACAAAATGAAAGAATCCTTGATAATATTATATTTTTTGTTTATGTTTTATAGCTACAAACTGAAATAGTAAGTTGTGGGGATATGTTATAAGAAGGGCATCTGAACTGTGGCAGTCAGATTCTCAAATGATATGCAACTCAGTGCATAAATAAGATCTTTAAATGTCTCGGCAAGGACCATTGCTTCTCTACGCTGGCTCGTGTGTAGTGCAAACAATGCAAGAGTCCTTATATGCTAATGAGAGAGATATACTGAGGAAAATTTTAAGAAGAAATTGACTGTTATAATTGGTGGTTTAATTATTGAAATTACTGTTAAAGATATAGAGGTGGTGGATAATATCGGACATGAATAAATATTGTGTCCCCAAAACAAAATGGGTGGGTGAGAAAGTAACGGTATTCGGTACTTCAAGCTGTATACTTTAGTATTGTAAAAATGTATGGAACTGGAAATGAGTTGAGCATTTGGGTTCATTGTTCATAGAGCAAGTAGTTGGAGTAGTTAGAAAAGGTGTGAAAATTATAAATCTTCAAAAAGAATTTAATCCTAAATACCCTAAGGCAAGAGAAATCTATTCCTTATAGGCTAGAAAAATAAGGTTGGCACAACAGCTTCTTCTATCAATTCGGATTCGTGAAAGCTTTTGTAATTCTTTCTATTTGATTTCTGATTGTGCTTGTTCTATCAGTGATATTCTTCTTTTTTTTTTTATTTATAATTTTTTATTATTATTATTTTTTTCTATTAGTGAAGAATTTGTCCAATGTGGAAATTGAATTTGATTAGATTGTTGGAGCAAATGAAGCTAAAATATATTAGTGTAGATGTTGCTCAAATAGGATTAGAATAATCTATTAAAATTAACTTTATAAATACTTTGAAGATTTCCAGACAATCCCTTAAAATTAAATTATTATCACTGGTTCTTCGAGAATTTATTTTTTTTATTATCACTGGTGGGGATTTATATGGGTATGTATGAGAGGGTAATGGGAACTAGGATAGGGATCATAGGCGTTACGGTTTTGGGTTGCAAAGCAAGAAGAAGAACAACAAACTTAGCTTGCAACCCAACACATAGTCTTGGGTGGCAAAACAATGTGAGTAAAACCATCTTAGACCTTGCACTAGGTTATGATTTTGTTACACGTAATAGTTTTGAGAAAAGAGAGGAATACTTAGATTTAAAAGTACTTTTAATAAGCTAGATATAGATTATTTACTAATCAAAATTGAAGTAGAAAATTATGTAAAGATTGTAAGATAATACCAGAAAAGTCTTGTGACTCAACATAAGTTAATAGTTTCTATAATTATTTAATAAAGTTATGAGATTTAAGTCACATTAGTTGAGGTGGACCAATTTGAGCAAAACAGAAATTTTCCTTGTTAACACAAACCTTGGAGGTAGAATAAGCATCAAAAGAAATGAAAATGGTAAAACAGGTGGAAGTGTCTTGGAAAAGTTGGTAATACATGGCTACAAATCTATTTAATTTAATTATGAAAACTGACAAAATATTTAATCATGGAGAAAAAAGTGTATTGGTATCTGCATATAAGAATAAAGAGGATTAAAACATTCAGCAAATTGTGGGGATATTTTCTTAGTTGGAAAAGTTGGATGCAGGCTTTCTTCATGTTGTTTTTCTGTAGGGATGTTATTAAACTATTGAGTAATAGTATGAAACTGCTGGAAAGAGTAACAGAATGGAAAGAAGGTCAATAGAAGATACCATTACATTGGAAAGTCAATTGGTTTTATATAGGGATATCTATAATGGAAGCTATACACCAATAAGAAGATTATAAGAGCATTATAGTGAAATCTCAATTCAAATATGATATATATTGATTTTGAAAAGGAATGTGATAAGTTAATGGAGATCTAATATTGTGTGGATTAGATGGGTATGAAAAAGAGAGTTATAAAAAAATATGTATAAAGTTGTAATAACATGTGTAAGAATGTCAATAGAGATATCAGGTGAATTATCAAATACTTTTGATTTTCTTTTGGGATCCTCTAGAAGTCATGATTTTTCCTTAGTGATGGACAAGATTATTAGGTAGAAAATAATTACTGAATGTGTGCCTTAATAATAATAGTGAATGTTAAGCTAGAAGTTTGAAGGGAGGCGTCGAATGGTTCTGTTATAAGCTAAGCTAAGCTTGAGTATATGGAGTGCTGTGATAAGTGTGAAAATTATGGGAACGAATTAGATGTGTCAACTAAGTACACGGTAATTGGGTTTTGAATGATATTCTTCTCATTAACATATCGTATACATATATACAAGTTTGGGTGCTCCTATTTTAGGTAGGAACTAATCACAAGGATCACTATACATAATTAGACAATCAATTATCCTTGATTGTATCTATCTAAATATACACAGCTAGCATTCCATATATATAACTCGTAACACTCCCCCTCAAGCTGGAGCATAGATGTTGATCATGCCTAGCTTGTTACAGAGGTAATCAACCCTTCCTCCATTCAGAGCCTTTGTGAAGATATCTCCTAACTGTTCTCCAATTCTTACGTATCCAGTAGAGATTAAACCTTGTTGAATCTTTTCACGAACGAAATGACAATCAATCTCAATGTGTTTCGTTCGTTCATGAAAGACTGGATTAGAGGCTATGTGGATTGCAGCTTGGTTATCACACCACAACTTAGTTGGCATAGAGACTTCTAAACCCACTTCTTTGAGAAGCTGATATATCCACATTATCTCACATACTGACTTGTTCATAGCCCTGTATTCAGATTCTGCACTTGAGAGTGACACAACCTTCTGTTTCTTGCTTCTCCAAGAAACCAAATTACCTCCAAAAAAGACACAATACCCTGTGGAGGACCTCCTATCCATTCTCGATCCTGCCCAATCAGCATATGACAAACATTCAATTCTCATGTGACCATGATTCCCATATAAAATTCCACGTCCAACTGCTCTTTTCAAATAACACAATCTGTTCCACTGCTTTCCATGGTTGGAGATGACATAAACTGACTAACCACACTAACTGAGTATGCAATATCTGGCCGAGTCACTGTGAGATAATTCAATTTTCCAACCAAACGCATATATCTCTCTGGATCATCGAACAGTTCACCCTTTTTTGTAAGATGCACATTAGGAACCATTGGGGTGGTACATGGTTTAGCCCCCAATTTTTCTGTTTCGGACAGCAGATCAAGCACATACTTTCTTTGAGATAAGAATATCCCTTTCTTACTTCTGTTCACTTCAACTCCCAAGAAATACTTTAACAATTCCAAATCTTTCGTATGGAATTGAGTGTGCAGAAATGATTTAAGAGATATAATCCCTGTAGTGTCACTGCCAGTAATGACAATATCATCCACATATACGACCAGCAAAATGATTCCACCACCTGATTGTTTGTAAAAGACAGAATGATCGGATTTACTTTTCTTCATGCCGAACCTCTCAACTACACCAGTAAATTTCCCAAACCAGGCACGGGGACTTTGCTTTAGACCATACAGGGATTTATGGAGACGACATACTTTCCCTGACTCCCCCTAAGCAACGAAACTATGTGGTTGCTCCATATATACTTCCTCCTCGAGATCACTATGAAGGAATGCATTTTTTATGTCCAGTTGTTGGAGAGGCCAACAATGGGAGGCTGCAAGAGAAATGAACAAGCGCACAGAGGCGAGTTTGGCAACAGGGGAAAAGGTATCAAAATAATCAACTCCATAAGTTTGGGCATACCCTTTGGCAACAAGGCGGGCTTTCAATCGAGCGAGAGAACCATCCGGATGCACCTTAACTGTGAACACCCCATTTGCAACCAATAGTCCGTTTTTCACTAGGTAAATTGACCAAGGTCCATGTACCATTGGTATCCAAGGCTGCCATCTCCTCTATCATAGCCTGACGCCACCCAGAATTGGCTAAAGCTTCATGAACTGTATTAGGAACATGAACAGTATCGAGAGAAGCAACAAAAGAGGACGAAGTAGGGGACAAATGGGTATAAGATACAAATGAAAAGATAGGATAAGTGCAAGTATGTTTACCTTTACGGACAATGATAGGGAGATCATCTCTCGGAATAAGAGGAGGTGGATCTAACGAGGAAGACACTGGCGCATCAGGACATGAAGGAGGAGTCGCTGGGATAGGAGCAATTGGGAGAGGGGCAACTGAAGATGTAGGTATGGAGGAAGGAGCAACGGGGAGACGCCGAGAGTACGTATGTGTTATGGGGGGCGAACAGGAATATGGGAAGGAGGAATAGACGGAAGACTAGAAGGAGGGACAGTATATAGTAACACATCATCATCCTCCCCCTGACTCAAAGGCTCAGAAGCTGGAGAGAATGGGGTATGCTCCCAAAAACTAACATCAGTAGAGACGAGATAACGACCTAAATCAGGAGAATAACACCGATACCCTTTTTGCACACGGGAGTACCCAAGAAAAATGCATTTCAAGGACTTAGGATCAAGCTTTGTAACGTGAGGGCGGACATCCCGAACAAAACAGTACAACCAAATATGCGAGGTTCAATCGGAAACAAGGATTTAGTCGAACAGGGGGTATGGAAAGGGGTTCTACCAGACAAGACTGAGGAGGGCATGCGATTAATCAGAAAGCAAGCTGTAGACACAGCATCTGCCCAGAAATGTTTGGGAACTTGCATATGGAATAACAGAGCTCTAGCAGTCTCAAGAAGATGTCTATTCTTTCTTTCAGCAACACCATTTTGAGACGGTGTATCGACACAAGAAGTTTGTTGAAGAATGCCATGTTGGGTCATGCAATTTTGAAATATGGTAGAAAGATACTCTTTGGCATTATCACTTCTTAGATGTTGAACAGACATCCCAAATTGAGTACGAATTTCAGCACAAATGAGGAAAAATGGGAGAACAACTCAGAACGACTTTTCATCAAATATAACAATGTCATTCTAGAATAATCATCAACGAATGTAACAAAATAACGAAAACCAGTTTTAGAGACAACCGGACAAGGACCCCAAACATCAGAATGTACTAACTCAAATGGAGCATTGGCTCTTTTATTGACACGTGGACTAGAACTAACACGATGGTGTTTAGCAAATTGACATGACTCACAATCTAAAGAAGACATACTAGACATTTTAGGAAATAACTTCTTCAACAGCGGAAGTGAGGGATGACCCAACCGACAATGTGCTGCAAGTGGAGTTACCCCTCTCAAACAGGCTAAAGACTTGGGTATGTGCGTATCCAGAATGTATAGGCCTCCAGACTCATGTCCCTTACCAATAATCTTCTCGTCACACAATCCTAAAACAAACAATAGTCAGGGAAGAATAAAGCACAACAGTTAAGTTGACGAGTAAGTTTGCTGACAGACACTAGGTTGAAGGAGAACTTAGGGAGGCTGAGAACCGAAGATAAGGGCAATGAGGGTGTGGGAGTAATGGTGCCAGATCGAACAACATAAGATGTGGAACCATCAGCTAAGGTAACTGGGGTGGAAGACTCGTGAGACTGAAAAGTAGAGAATAACTGAGGGTTGCCTGTCATGTGATTTGTGGCACCAGAGTCAATGACCCATTTCGGGGAGGAAGAGGAAACAAGACATGCACTAGGGTTACCTGACTCGGCAAGAGCAGTAACATGAGTGGGCGGAAGGGGTGGTGCTTCTGGACGTTGGAGCAATTGGCTATACTCCTCGGCAGAGATCATAACAGTGTTCTCCGGTGGTTCAGAAGAAGTGACAACATGGGCGGACTTCATATTTTTGAACTGCAACTTGCGACAGTCGCGCTTAAGATGGCCAGGCTTACGACAATAATGACAAATTATGGCTTCTTGCCCACGAGTGCTGACCACCTTGTTGGTCCCTAGGCCCTTATTACCACCATTAGACCTGTATAGTTGCTTCCCTGACTCACTGCTGAGGAGGACACTGTTAGCCTGAACTGTCTGTGCAGGGGTAGAAGTTACCGTACGAAGAATTCGAGTGAAAGCATCTTCAAGGGAAGAGATCTTTGAGTCTAACAGAATCTGAGATTTAGCGGTTTCAAACTCAGGGGAAAGCCCGGCAAGAAAACTCATGACCGCCATTTGTTCTCGCTGAGTCTGTTGAATGGTCACATCAAGGCTGAGAGGAAGTAACATATTTAGTTCCTCATAGGTCTTCTTGAACTCCATGAAATAACTGGTGAGAGACTTATCACCTCTATCAGGCTTGTAAAACGCTTGATACACATCATAAATACGGTTAAGATTCCCCTTCCCTGAATACATGAACTCCAAATAAGCCATCAATGTTTTCACTGTCTTACAGTGACTAATCATACCAACGACTTCACTATTGATGGAGTTGCGGATTTGTAAATACAATTGAGCATCTTCTCGCAACCACGGCAAGTTCTTGGATTCATCACTAGGAGGATCATCAGTCAAATGAGAGTCCATAGAAATACTGAGCAAATATAACTCAATGGTGTGACGCCACTCACGATAATTGGTGGTACTCAATTTATGGTCGGTGATTTTTGACATCACCGGAACCATGTCAGATACAACAACTGCCTTTTGGTTCGTCATACTTAGCTAAATGTGAATAGCAAAATCTGAATAACAGATAACAGGTTCTAACAGTCCAAAATAAATCAACTTGTAGCAGTCCAGCCCAATCCAAAATAAATTACTAGCAACAACCCAAGCCCAAAGTAAATCAACTTGCAGCAGTCCAGCCCAATCCAAAATAAATTATGAACAACAGCCCAAGCCAAGATTTAAACAGAATTCAGCCCAAGCCAAGATTTAAACATAATACAGCCACAGCCCTACAGCAGCCAACTATCAGCAACCCAATCCAATTCAAATCAATCACCTAAAGTAAAAAAAAAAAACTACCAGCAACGCAACCAGAACAGAACCGCACAAAAACCAGGCAACTAAAGCCTCCAAATACAAACGAAATCGAATCGCAAAAGACGTGAATTGAACCTGATCAGTGTACATAGAAAGACTACCTGAAGGCTATAGGCTAGGCCAGACAAACTGCAGTGGCGACAATCTGAGGGTATGAACGGTGAACGACCACCGGCGGCTCTATAGAAACCTTGCAGAGCGGTGAGGAACCGACGGACGGAGACCAGACCCAGCGGCTACACCACGATAGGGACAAAACGGTGCTGCCACAGCACCACAAATTGAGTGGAAACAGAGACTGAATCCACTACACAAGCCGAAGCGAGCGACGAAAGGAAATTAGGTTTATGGCTCGGATACTATGTCAACTAAGTACACGGTAATTGGGTTTTGAATGATATTCTTCTCATTAGCATATCGTATACATATATACAAGTTTGGGTGCTCCTATTTTAGGTAGGAACTAATCACAAGGATCACTATACATAATTAGACAATCAATTATCCTTGATTGTATCTATCTAAATATACACAGCTAGCATTCCATATATATAACTCGTAACAAGATGTATCTAAATTTTTTAACTATTACGATCTATCATTCAAATGGTAGAATTTACAAGAGGGAACTTTTTTTTTTTTTTTTTCTTTGCACCCTTGCATCCCCAAGGTTTAAATCCATGACCTCAGGGTTACAAAACCCTTCTATTATCCACCACCCCAACCCTCTTCCCCTACTTACATGAGGGAACTGACAAAGATGTTGCATAGAAAATTTAGGCAGGTCCTAACAAATGAAGAAATGCATATTGTGTTCTTTTTGATCAAAAGTTCGATTGGAATCATAAGGAAAATTTTATAAAACAGTCATGAAAGCAATGATGCTTTATGGATTAAAGTGTTAGGCAACTAACTCTGAAAAAGAAATAAAAGGAGGGTAGCAGAAATAAGAAAATTAGGATAGATGTGTAAACATATTAGGTTAGATGGAATAAGTAATGAATGCATTAGAAAGAAAATGGAGGTAACCTTAATAGATGAGAGAATGCAAGACACATGTTTAAGATGGTTTTGGCATGTGCAGAGGAGACCTTTAGATGCACCAAGGTGGCATGGGAAAAATAGGTAATTATTAACTCAAATTAGAAAAGGAAGGGCGGAAACAAAGAAACTATTGGTAAAGACATGATATATCTAGGCTTTTATGAAAAGATGTGTTTTGATAGGACATGATGGTGAGATATGATACATGTGGCTGATCTCATGTATGGTGATAAAGGTTTAATTATGTTCTTTTCAAAAAAAGTTAAGGTGTCATTATATATGTTAAACTTTGAGGTTGCATAATTGAATATTTCGTTTTCAATTGTTTGCAAGTACTATCTGTTCACTCCAGTTCACATCTTTTGTCTATGCTGCTGTTATGGAGTAGTATTCTCAGATGTTGCTAACTTGATCTTTTCATTGACCCAGATTTGCAATTACCCTTTCACAACTAGAGGGATTTTAATGGGTCATATTAGTTTTAGCTACCAGAATTTTCAGGTAACTTGAATGTTTGTGGCTTTATTCTGTCCCTTTTGTTCAAGCTTTTTCCTTCATAATTTTTCCACTCTAATTTGCTTTCAGGTAACAGACACTCCTGGTCTCCTGCGTAGGCATGATGGTAAAAATCGTTGCCTTTGTGTCCTTGTTAATTGTTTGTATCATTTTTTAACTTAAAACACATTTCCTGTAATGTGTACACTTGGTTTTATGTGTACATGCATGCCCCGTAGTTGTTAAACTAAAGTGTAGATATTTCATTTATGTGAAAATGGAAGAAGGAAAGTCAGGTTTGTTACATCTATATTTCTTTAAACCTGCAGAAGAAAGGAATAATTTGGAAAAATTGACACTTGCTGTCCTCTCTCATTTGCCAACTGCTGTACTTTATGTTCATGATCTCTCTGGAGAATGTGGAACATCACCCTCTGATCAGGTATCTATGTTATCAGTGTGCCATTATTGTCTCAGTTTATTCTTTGTTCTTCTCTAATGAGCCAATAATATCATGATTCGACATGGCACCATATACAAGTGCAGCCATCTATTCTAGGCTTTACACCACTGATATTTCACAGCTAAAAGGGTTAAGAGTTGATAAAATATTATAATATACTTAGTGCAGTGGTGACAGATTGGCTGGCCACTGACATATCTTTCTGAAGTTCTCTGCCAGTTTATAAGAATTAGGAAAGATCCTATGATCATTGCTGGTGCATTGATGAATGATTGGTTGGCTGGCCATCTCCTCTTCACATCTTGTTGTATTTTTCTCTCAGTGAATGTGCTTATGCAAGCGCATACAGACTATGTTCTAATACATATAATCCTTTTTATCATTATTATAACGCGGAGCTACAAGTTACATAAACTGCAGGATCTGCAACAAAGGGCTTTTATTCTTTGTTTATGTGTCTTTAAAGTCTTTCATTTACTTAAATCTTTCAATTTATACAAAGAGTAATGCGCTGCTTATTTAAACATGTTCCGTCAACTTTGTGTGAACCAGTATTTTTTCCCTTTTGGAAGCTTTCTGTTCTCAGGAAGATTGTGTTTGTTAATGCAGTTTGTCGTCTACAAGGAAATGAAGGAAAGGTTTAGTGACCATCTTTGGCTTAATGTTGTGTCCAAATATGATTTGTTACAAGAATATCCTGTTGTCTTTGTCACTGAAGATGCTAGTAAGGATGATGATGAACTAGCTAAATACCGTAAAGAGGGACCTGATGGAGCCATTCGAGTATCAGTGAAGAGTGGTGTGGGGCTTAATGAGGTAATATTCTGCCACTATTGGAATGATTCTGTTTTACATGTTACAGCATGCCATCAATGGAAGGAATCAAAAGGGTGTCACAAATAGAAGCTAGAACTTCATCTTGTTTTATATAAAATGGTTTCATCTGAGTGTGCTCATGTATCCTGTTTCTGTTAAAAGGCATTTTTACAACCTTTGGTGCTGGCACCACCTCAATCAAGTTGTCCCTAATTGTAGTTCCACAGAGGATACCAGAGTATGAGGTTGATGGTCATGCCTGATCTAGATCTGCCACCTTGTGACAAATATTCAGCCATAAGCAAGCAAAGCATGCCTCGTTTGTTTAAAGATGGCAACCAATAGTAAGCTATAGTTGAAAAAGGATATAATTCCCTGATGACAAAGAATACTGAAAACTGATGAATCCTTAACTTAGTAGGTCTCTGATACTTTATCATGGTTTCCTCCCTTTTGAGCCTTAAAACTTCTGTGATCACAGCTTCTCCTTTTATTTATTTTGCCATTTGATAGTCCATGTCTCGTTTTAGAACTCTGTAAATTCCTAATTCAGAATTTTGTTCTATTGGTTTCAGTTTGTACTGAAATTCTACCTTACAATCTTTCTTGCATTTGAATCTGTAATCAGTAAGATCATTAGCTTTCTGATTCTAACTTGAAATTTAATTCTGCTGGTTGCAAATTTTAGTTGAAGAGTAGGGTGCATGAATTGCATGCATCTCAATTGAAGAGGATTCAAAGCCAAAATAGCGACCAAGAAAAATTGGAAGTCTACGGGTGATTTCGGTGCAGGTGAAAGGCTTGACGAATTTGGATCATTTGTCAATGCTGCAGTTTTCCCAATTAAATGACTGCAAGATTACAAAGCTCAAAGTAGGTAATAATTGACCCTCGGTGCTTGCAGAAGTAGGATGCAATTTTGAACCGTTGTCTGGTTTCCATTAAAGCAATCTGCTTCTTGGTGGCTTTACTGATAGTGGGTTAGTAAACACAACCTGCGCTCCTATCAGTTTATAGATCCAAAGCTTTAACCTGAGGCTTTCATCTTGTGCAACAATTCTACAGCATCTGGAAGGGTCTCCTCATATATCCAACTTTGATGCCACAGAGGAATCATCTTCCCATGCTTATTTTGTCATTTATTTGGTTGTTTCTTCACAGAGCTAAAGGCAATATTGCATGCAGATGATCTAAATGATTGTTACTTCTTCAGAATTCTGTGTTTGGGTAATGTTAGTTTTGGTATCCTCAGTATTAGTAATTCGGAATTGTTACTTGAAGGACACCGTTTACTAAACGTAGGACACTTTTTAAAAATTTTAGACGTGAATTTATATTTTTGCCCCTCCATTCTCTTCTACCTTATGTAGCAAAATTGATTGAAATCAATTTTACTGCAATTCCATTTCTCCTCCATATCGCGATCCCGGTTTCCACCTCCATCGCTCTTCTTCGTCGGTCGTCGGTCTGGCTTAACAAATCGGTGAGTCAGATTTTTTTTTTTTTTTGGTAGAGGAAATGAAAATTTGAATGTGTTGGGTGTTGCAAATTCTTATGGGTACTGTGTTTAGGAATGTATTAGTGTTTATGATGCGTTTTCTGGCTGCGTAGTGATAATTTGAGGGTAAATTCAGTAGCCGAAACGATCGGGAAAATTGCTTCGGGTCCCCAAAAAAATCGCCGTCCTGGGGCGATTTTCCAAGGGAAAAAACGCCGTCCTGCTTGGAAAATCGCCTGGGCTAGGCGATTCTTAGTGAAAAAAAAGTGGAGTAAGTTTTTTTTATGAAGTTAGAAACTATCAAGGGTATATTTGTCTTTTTGCCACTTAAAATTTTAAAAAGTGTCATGTGTTTAGTAAAACGGGTTTGCAATTAACATGCCACGTAATTTTTTAAAGAAAAATAAGTTAGCACATTATAATCTGTGAGCTTTGTTGGCCGTAACATTTACTCCAGATTGGCTTTGAAGAAAGACTTTGTAGGACCAAAGTTGGTTTCCCCCTCAGGCTATGGAGAACTTCAAGCTTTCACAATTTTTTTTTTTTTCCCCCTCAAGCTATGAGAAAATGCTAAAATCATATAGCACGGAGAGACCTGTTAACATTGATCTCTGTAAAATTTAGGCGTGTTGATGTGTTTTCTTGGCTCCTCTGTTTCCCTCCTCCCTCCAAAAACCAGAGAGTGAGGGAAACAAAAACAAGAGCGATCTCACAGAAGCTGAAGCAATTCCGATTCTCTTTTCTCTCAAAAGCAAAATTCCTCTCAAAATCCAAAACCCAAACCTTAACTCTTGGTCAAGGAATCTCAAACAGAGGAGGAACTGGTGGAATATATATGCTGTGAATGATTTCCGTTGTTTTTTCGTCTATATGGGCGGAGGAAGAGGAAACCCTTTCCTCTGATATTGCGATGTACTTGGTGGAGGAAAAGCCAAGGGGAACGATTTTACTCCCAGAAGATCGTTCCAGATGAAGATTAAGAATATTGACCCTGTGATTTCATCAGGGTCGATCTCATGCTTCACCATCGAATAGTAGAAAACTATTCTGTTTCAAAAATAAAAACTAAAAAAATTAGGTGTTTTCTTAGTCCTGGCTAACTACCTTCCAGGACACGACGAATATAGAAAACCTGCCTCTAATGTTTTTTTTTTTTTGTTTTTTTCTTTGTTTTTTGAAAACATATCATTGATAATATATTGTCTAAGAGATTACAGAAGAGAGAGTGCACAATTAAGCAAAACCTGAACTTACTCTCTTGAGACTTACTAAACTCAATGTATTGTAACTTATTGCATATTTCTATTAAATCTCTAAACAGATACTCGAGATGAAAATTATGCGGTGCTTGATTCTTCAACACTAATATTAGTTGCAGGCAGGCAGTCAAACTTAATAAGTAGCTCTGAGAATCCAAAGGACTCTGCATGTATTAATGCTTGATACACCGCCTTTGTCTCTGCATGCAGAGAAGATTGAGCTTGAAATTGAAAACCCTGATGATTCTCAAACTTTGCTCTGTATGTTCTAAACACCAAGTTGCCGATGCCTTATTTGAAGATGGTACAAATGTTGCATCTGTTGTAATGATCAGCTTGTTTGTGGCTTCTTGCGCTACTATGTTCTCCAATCCTTCCACCATTGTTGTGTCCTTCATCTCCATTCCCCCTCTTCTATGTTTCAAAAGGTTTTGTTGAGCATATTTTGTTCTCTCCCATATCTCCATTGGGCGTTCTACCTTTGCCCTCCAAATTGCCTCATTTCTTGCTTACCATATACTCCATATTATTTGGGTCGATAAACACTACTGACTCATCTGGTGCTTCTCTGAACCAAACCATAAGTGAAAAGGTTGTTGTCTCCCTTGATCAAAGTCCAGACCCAATATTAATATCCTCCAAACATATTTAGAATGTGGGCATTATAGGAAAATATGCTTCGTTGATTCTTCTGCACTTTGACATCTTGCACATTCTTTTGGAACATTAATTCTTCGCTTCAAAGCCATGGCTGTTGGCAGGGCATTTACCACTGATCTCTATAATAAAAAGATGAATTTTGCTGGTATTGGGTGTCCACAGCTTCCCCCAAAGCTTTGCATTCCATCCCTCAACGCAGCCATTGTTCCTCGATGTAGAGGGATTGTTTTGTTCCCTAATCTTGCACGCCGTTTTGTAGCCACTTTGGACGGTGTATACACCTGAAATAGTGTGTTTTCAAACCAGCCTATCACTGCTCTCTCCTCTGGATGTCGGTATATTAATTGTGAGAATCTTATTTACTATCTCCGGCGCAAATATTGATCTGAAACTTTGAGATTTGCGTGTTGAGCTACCTCAGTGTTTTCCAATGGGTTATTCAGGCAGTTTGGAATCCGATTTTTTGCCAATGAAATTTTCGCACCATTACCAACTCTCCATTTGAGGTTTCCACGTAATAGTTCACTGCCCCCCACAATATGCTTCTCTAGCCCCAAGTAGCATTTGATTTTGAAGTCAATTGCAGCAATTGTGATTGTTCGCAGTATTTACCCCTGTAGAATTTGGCAAAAACCGAATCCTATTGTAATATTTTCTAAGCATGCTTAGCTAATAAGGCTTGGTTCATTTCCCTGGTAAGAACCCATTTAATGTAGAGGTGCCAATCCACTTCCAAGACTTCCAATGCATAGCTCTCTGCCTTCTTTATCTTCCTTCCAGATAAAATTTACAATTTCCTTGTCAATCACTCTTGAAACAGCAAAAGGAAAAATACTCATGGGGTAAGTTAAAATTGATGACAGGACATTGTCTCGCCGTCCCCACCCTCCTCATCAGAGTCAAAGGGCCTGTTCTTTTTCATCGTTTTGAAAACGATTTTAAAAACAAGTTTTGAAAAATAGTTTTATAATGTAAAAAGTGTATTAAAAATGTAAAAAGTAGATGCTGAATAGTAAAAAGTTGTATTGGAAATGATGAAATATGATTAAAATATATTAAATTTACTATTGAAACCAAAACCGTTTTCAAAATAGAACAAAAAGAACAGGCCCAAAGAGTCTAGTTTCCATGTTTTGAATTTTGCTCGAATCTTGGTGATCAAGGAGAGAAAATTTTCCTTTTGGGCCCGAAGAAATTAATGTTCATCCCCATGTACTCGTCCATGAAATTGAAATTTGCAATGTTTAGATCAAACCTAAGGCGATATTTTAAGGGGGCTCTTGGTTGAGTGTAGTAGAAGGCTGTAATGGAAGTCACTTCGGAATGAATGCGATTGAAGATGCTTGATTGGGTGTAACGGGAATCAAAATTCCTCAATCACACCCGTAATTCCAATACATACTCCCCCCATGTATTCACCTAACCCTATTGAGGAGTTAGCGAGTTCTATTTTTTTTACCAAAAATGCCTTACTTCTACTAACTTTATTACTTCACTTTCTCTCTCTAAATATTTTTTTCTCTTTAACTTTATTACTTCATTTTCTCTTTTTGACTTTATTACTTCACTTTCGCTCTCTAAGTTTTTGTCTCACTCTAACTTTATTACTTCACTTTCCTTCTCTAATTTTTTTCTCTCTGACTTTATTACTTCACTTTCTCTCTCTAAGTTTTTGTCTCACTCTAAATATTTTTTTCTCTCTAACTTTATTACTACACTTTCTCTATCTAAATATTTCTCTCTCTCTAACTTTATTATTTCACTTTCTTTCTCTAAATTTTTGTCTCATTGTCTCTCTCTATATATCTCCTTTTACTTTCTCTCTCTACATATCTATTTTTTACTTTTCTTCTTTAATTTTATCCTCTAATTTTCTCTTTCTCTCTCTTCATCTATTATTTTAATTTTTCTCTCTAATTTTATCCTTTAATTTTTTATCTCTATATTTTCTCTTTCTCTCTCTACAACAATTATATTTTTTCTCTCTCTACCTTTTTCCTTTAATTTTTTTTTCTCTCTAAGTTTATTACTTCACTTTGGTTATTTTCTTAATATAGTTGAAAGGGTAAAACTGAAATTTTAATTAATTATCATTGCTAATGATGAGTTAAATCAAACATTATCAATGACAATGATACCCATTACACAATTTTAACCAAGCACAGTTGATTCTTCAATCATTTCCATTGCCATTGACTCTTCAATTATTCTCATTGCCAATCTCATTGAGTAATTTATGCCAAGCGCCCCTAAGTGTGGCAGAGTGTTGAGACTGACCAAGATGGATGACTTTTGGAAATAATTCTTTGTCCCGCAAATCTCGCATGAAGGTCAAGCACCGTTGCTAATTCGTGGATCACCTTGTTTTATTTTGAAGAAAGAAAATCGTCTCATCCGCGTACATCAGGTGGACTGGCACCTGACGACCTAAGGAAACTCGTAGCAACCATTTCTCCCTTACTCTTGCCTCTATGGCTGATGATAGATCTTGCTGGCATATTATAAAAAGGTATGGAGACAGGGGGCAGCCTTATCTCAAGCTCCGTTTTGGGGAGAAATAATCCGAGCATCTTCCAATAATCTTGACTGTGAATGAGACTGAGCTTACACAATCCATAATCACATTTAGTAAAGACATGGGAAAGTTTATCTTCACAAGTACCTTTTTGAGGAGACTCGATCGCAAGCCTTGCTCATGTCCAGTTTCATTGCTGCCATACATTGATTTCATGTCCTTCTTCTTCTTATGCGCTCTACGATTTCATTGGTCATTAGACCATTCTCTCCAGTATATTTGCCCTATATTAAACCATTCTGATTTTCTGAGATAATTTCCTTCTGTTGGGTATATAACCCAGAGCTGAGTTGAGTTCCATCTCAACCTGGCACAGATAACACCAAATCTTCGCAGCTATAGACAAACTCAAGTACAAGATCAAAATAGGCAGATGTGTCCCACAGCCATTGATCTAGGCGTAATGATGAGCGCGCAAAAAAGTGGAAGAAGGCAGTTAGTGATAGATGTTGTCCATTTAGCTAGCAGGACCACATTCAGAGTTGAGTTGGGACCACAAGGTGGGGACCAATACCATCGTATATTCAGCGCTGCCACCGCCATTCAACTCGGTCACCGTCACTAGAAAGCTGCCTATAAATATAAGTTGTCTTGTATCTGCGAGGTAAGTAATTTTTACTAAGAGAATAGGCTTTTGGACTTAAGAGTTTTCCTTCTTTTGGCTTGATCGTTGGAGTTTAATCTGGGAGTTAGCTTCCAAACGCAGGTGTTGCAGAGAAGACAGTTCGTAGCTATCCACTGGTGAAAAAGAATTGTAACACCTTCATTGCTGATATGATCCTATTTGTTAGTGTTTTAGCAACAATCTTGTAGCACACATTGCAAGAGCTAATCGCTCTATAGTCTGAAGGTCCTTTTTGGTTGGATTTTTTTTTGGGATGACGATCAAATTAGTCCAATTCCAATCCTTATTTAGAGAACCCCCACCGTTTAGTACGGAGAGAACTTCATTAACCACTAAAGATCCTACTATGTCCCAATAAATATGGTAAAAAACCTGCTGGGATACCATCCACACCCCGTGCCTTCCAAGGTGCCACGTCTTTTATTGCTAGGATGACCTCTTCCTGCGTGAAAACATGGGACAATTGTTCAAGCAGTTGTGCTGATCGAGCATACGAATGTGATGTGATTGAGAAAATCCATTTCTTGAACATGTTTAGCTGCTATGGTTAGGTATCTCTCCTCTCCTACATACGCTTGTTTGATCTGTCGCAGCATACCCTCTTGAATCTGATCTGGATCCTCAATCCAATCCCCGTTCTCCTTTTGCAACTCTATGATTCGGTTGGCTCCCCTCTTCTTTGTAGCCCATAAGTGGAAGAATTTGTATTTCTATCGATCCCCTTTAGAGTTTCAACTTACCTGAAAGCGTTGGAACCAGTAATCGCTTTGAAATTCCAAAAGGTGATCCAGATTGTCTCTAAAGAGCTCGCTGGGTTAATTGGACACATGGAGCTGATCTACTTCTTGTGCTTTGGACAACTTTTCTTGAATTTAGTTAATCTTTCGCTCCAAGTTGCCATATGTTTTGTTTGCTTCAACTAATGAGGTATTTTAGTGACTCCTAAAATTTTGAAGTCACATCCTGGTTCTGCATCTGGGATTTCGTAGAGGTTTCCCATATACGATTTCCTATATGTGCCTAGCCATCTTCGTTTTGCACCAAAATGACTCAAATTGAGCATGTTTATGAACCATGCAGCATGTGAATTTTATGTCCAGCAGGAGGGGGGCCATGATCCGATCTCATAATTGGCAAGTTTCTAAGCACAACCCTTGAAAATATATTCAACCATTTATTATTGGCAAAAAGCTTGATCTAACCGCTCATATGTAACCTCTTTGTTTCATGTTGTTAGTCCAAAGTATACGAGTCCCCCAAGTGAAGCAATTCAGACATCATTAGCTTTATTAACATATCAGATAAATCCCTTGCTGATTTCGGGTCAAAGTTAGCTCCTCCTAGTTTGTTTGTCTTGGGGTTCTAGTACTTGGTTGAAATCTACAATAATAGCTTTCAAGGATATTATTATCTATAGACAAGGTCAAGATTTGGCTAAAGTGGGTTGCCTGAGGCTACGTTCGTTTTCATTCTCATTTCAAGAACATTATCACGTTTTCTTTTAAAATCTAATCCAAATAAACAACCTCAATTTCTACTCAATTTAAAATTCAATTTTGAAAATTCTCTAAAAATCTTCACTCAGATAAATTTAAAAAATAACACAATCATTATACTTTTTCATCTCTCTCCTACACAATTTTTTTAAAAAAAAATTCCCTCCCTAAAATAAAAAATTCTCAAGTTGGGTTCTTAAGAGAACAAAGCCTCGCTTGATAAGTAGAACAAGTTGAGGTGTTCATACGTTATCACGTGCGAGTAGAATGCCCATGCAGTCAATAAATTTGAATTATGCATTGCTATTTTCATATGGGATTGAATTTATATCTTTGAACTAAGCTTAATGTGAGATTACCCAGTAGCGAGTGTTGGTACTTTTATTTTTATTCATTTATTTTATGGAATGTTAGTCAATTTATTGGATTCACTTTATTGATACTGTGAACGAATGCCCTGAAGATAGGGGTGGCAATTTCTGGCTCGACACGGACCTAACACGCATTTAGCAGGTTAGACACGACCTGTAAGAGAATTGGGTCAAGATTGAGTCGAGCACGAATAACACGAAAATTAAATAGGTCAGGTAAGGACAGGTCAACCTGAATGACCTATTTAATCTGTTTAACAAATTAATAAACTCTTATAAACATATTTCATAAATATAAAAGTTTGAAAAATATTATTGATTAATTTTAAAATATTATTTAACATGTGTGATATACCTTTTAATGTGAATATAATTATTTTTATAGATTAAATGTGTCATTTGAGTTATATTTAGATTGAATTCGAGTTCAAATGTTGAACTTTTAAAATAAACAGGTCAATTAAGGTGAAAATAAGGTTGACACGACACGACACGACACGACACGAAAATAAATAATTTAGACACGACACAACTCAAAAATCCAAACAAGCTAACCCGCGAACATGACCCGTTGCTACCCCTACTTGAAGACACCTAATCAACTGCTCTTAAGAATGACTCCTGAAATAGGTTATGATGAGGTGTCACAAGGTTATTTTACCTCTTATATCATAACAACTTCTTTAGTTCGCAATAGCCTACTTGTTTACTGTGACATTTGGTTACATATATATACTCATGATTTGGTGTTACAAGGTTATTTTACCTTTTATCTCATCACAACTTCTTTAGTTTGTAATAGCCTACTTGTTTAATATGACATTTAGATACATATATAGTACTTCATCTGTTCCATTAGATTATAAGAAATAAGTTTCAAAATGTTTTTTGTTCAATTTTTTAGAAGAGTTAAGTTTTAGGTTTTTTACTTATCGTACACTTACTAATAAAATCATGTGTAGTACACTTATTAATCTAGTGAAAAGGACGTTAATGAAAAAAATAATGTCAAATTACTAATTTTAATATTGTACTTTGCAACTCATAAATAGTTGTACATTATCCAAACCGAACTCTACTAATGAGACGGAGAGAGTAATTGGCTTTTGGAGCTGAAATTAAAAAAAATATATTGATGTGTAAAAAATTGTTCAAAAAATGGGCATGTTAATTACATGACCCGTTTTACTAAACACATGACACTTTTTAAAATTTTAAGTGGCAAAAAGACTAATATACCCTTGATAGTTTCTAACTTCATAAAAAAATTTACCCCACTTTTTTACCTACACATTCATTTGAATCCTTATTCAAGAACTCAAATTTGGGCAACCCCTCATCCATACTCCCTCTCAATTCCACTCAATCATCTCCATTAACCCTACATTCATACCATTCCATTAACAATAGTAGAATTTTGCTTGCGTATCATGGACGGTAATGCAAATGACTATCTATATTACACGGTACGTATCAAATTTCATATTTTTATGGTGAAAGGTGGCACCTTTTTGGGATTTTCTATTACTGGGCGAGATTCTCCCGAATCGGGCGATTTTACTATATAAAATCGCCCAAAGAAGGCGATTTTACTATATAAAATCGCCCAAAGAAGGCGATTTTATCCAGTAAAATCGCCACCTCCAGGCGAATGTTAATAAAAAATTGCCTTGAGGTGGCGATTTTAATGGATAAAATTGCCAATTTGGGGCTATTTTTTAGGAAAAAATCGCCCACTTAGGGGGATTTTATAGAAAAAATTTGCCACCTATGAGCGATTTTATGGAAAAAAAAAATTGGTGTCCTGTGGCGAACAATTTCCATTTATCGCCTGTAGGGGGCGATTTTTTTTTAGTATAATCGCCCTGGGCGATTAAAACCCATAGAATCGCCCCCCATGGGCGATTCTATGTGTTTCTCATTTTTCGCCACAAATTTCTGTGATACCTAATGTCATATTTTATTTTCTTGCCAGGCTTTGTTTTTTGCGGATGATCGCATCTTTCCATATTACATAGATGTATTTCGTACTGAGGAAGAGTTCAAGACTAGAGCTGACTTGATTGGTTGGGTTGAAACAAGAGCAACCAAGCATCATTTTGATACTAAAATAACTTCTTCTAAAAAGTGGAAGGGACCTCTAAAAGGGAGAAGAGGGAGAGTTGATATCAGTTGTGATAGATCGGGAGAACTTAGAAGCAAAGCACCCTTAGGTGAAGGGAAAATAGGCCGTAACAACACAAGTAGCAAGCTGACTGGTTGTCCCTTTCAACTAGTAGGGAAATAAATTAGTGGGGGTAATTGGAAGTTGAGTGCCATAAAATGTCAGCACAATCATGAATTATCCCTTGTTGGAAACTGACATCAAAAGCACTCCAAGTCGAATAAAGCGGAAAAGGAGAAAATTTCAGAAATGATGAAGATGAATTTGGCTCGAAGTAGATGTTGGCAAAACTACGATCTGATAATGTGGATAATGTCATCCGTATCAGACAGGTGTATAACGAAACGAAAAAGTTAGAAAAGACGAGAGGGGAGATTTAAGTACTATACAGTACTTTTAAAAACTGATGCAGGATTACATATAATACTACTGGTACACAGCGGAAGATGAGCGTAGTGCTCTTGAAAATGTGTTCTTCGCACATGAGGATGTTCCTGGTCTACTTCATACGTTTCTTTACGTATTGTATATAGATACGACATACAAGACCAACTGGTATGACATGCCTCTGGTTCAGATAGTCGCTCATGTTTCGACGGATCAATACATTCATGTTGCTTTTGCTTTCTTGAGGGATGAGACCTATGCAACTTATTTATGGGCTATGACTAGATTGAGGCAACTTTTTGATTCACTGAAATATCCACATGTTGTTATGACTGACAGAAAGTCAGCCATACTGACAGCTGTGCACAATATTTTTCCCCGTTCTAAACAACTATTGTGCAAAAGGCATATTGTCATGGATGTAAGGAAGAAAGCACTGAGTGTGTGTACGGACATAGAGATATTAGATGAGTTTGAAGCTCGGTGGAGAAGAGTGATGAGTGCTTTAACTTATGAAAAGTTCACGAAAACTGTGGAAATCATTGATACTAACTATAGAGGCCGATGGATATCAGTGGTTAATTATATGCACCAGACATGATTGGATCCCCACAAGACCAAGTTTGTCTCATTTTGGACTAAAGAAATAAAACATTATGGAGGGTTTACAAATAACGTGTGAGAATCTATTAACTTTCATCACATATAGTTTACAGATATGACTCTATTATAAATTATTCTCCGATTTAAATCCTTAGTTTTGTATGTTATTTTTCTCTTCAGGGCTGAGAGTGCACACGCAATATTGAAGAATGCCATTAAAACTGATAGAGGATCATTTTTTTACAGTTTTCTTGGGCATAAATAAGATTATAAAGGAGCATTTGGATGAGATCCGTAGTAAAATGGTGGTATCTCGGAGCAAAATTTTACGTGAAGCCAATTACTTGTTGTATAGTAGGATCAACGGCAGAGTTTCACAATATGCCATACTGTTGTTGTTACATGAATATAAAAAGAGAGGTGCACTGTATGGGGCAAATAGTGAGCTGTGTGGTTGTGAAATGCGAACTAGCTTTGGCTTGCCTTGTGCGCATGAGATGGTTGAAATGGTCAAGAATTACAAACCTATTGATTCTTTTCATGCGGACCTCTTCTGGAGGACCTTATCTTTGGATGAGGGAAACATGCTTAGTGATGAGGAGCAGCAAACAGCACAAGGAATTGCATGAGATGTATGTTGAGGCCTCGCAACGTCCCATTGCGGACATTTATAGAGTAGCGGGTGTTATGCATAGCACTTTGCATTCAGAGATTGTTGACATCGCTGATCCGATACACAGGCCACATAGGGGAAGGCCGAGAAACAACTCTACGCAGCGAGATCTATCGGGCTACGAGCATGCCGAAAGGGATGCAGGCATAGGCAGAGGCAGAGGCAGAGGCAGAGGCATAGGCAGAGCCAGAGCCAGAGGCAGCCAGACAACTGGGTCATCAACCAGGAGGAATCGAATGAATTCTAACGAATCCAGCTGGCCTTTCAACCTGCCGTCTTTGGTAAAACAGTTTGTGTTCGATTATGTTGTGATTATAACAATGTAATGGGGGATGAATACTGTGGTTTTAGGGAAATAGCTAGATTCGTACATGGTGAACAGTCACTTTGGTCACAAGTCCGGCGGGAGTTGTAACATGAACTTGACGCGTATGCCTCACTTTGGGACGGAGTTCTCGGTGAAGAAAACTACGATAAAGCTCATACAGTATTGGATTACCATATAAGTCCTGCAACATTGGAGTTTTGGTTTGATACTTATCTATTTTGCCTACTTGTCGCCACGAGGTACCAGAGGGTATTCACATTCTATGGAGCGGAATGTTGTACCTTCCTTCCACTTCGCTTAAGGGATTCCGGCGTATCTGATAACCCGAACACGTATATCACTATGTGCCATATCCGGGGCAACCATTTCATTTGTTTGGAAACGATGGGTGAAATCTTTTTGCCCCCAATTTGTGTGTTGTGGCGACACCATAAGGAAGACATGATGGATGAGTTGAAGGACATGTTACAAGCTCGCTTAGATAATTATAAAAGGCTGTACGACGATAGTATAGGTAATATAGACGCACAACCTACGATAGTTATCGATTAGGGATTATATTTTTTGATGTGCAAAGTTTTATTGTATTATTTGTTTTGTATTGATACAAAGTTTCTTTGTATGAACAAAATTATTCAATGTGTATTTATCCTGGCGAAATTTGGGCATAGTCTCCCCTATACATGGGCCAATCAATCCCTGTACAAACCACAATATAAAGCACTAAATTAACATTGTTAAAGCATTCAACAAGAACACTCAGTTTAGTCACTAATTCAACATCCAAATGTCTACGACCAACAATTTTTTTTTATTTTTTTTATCCAACATTACAATTAAGTCAGTGAATGTTTCAATCCAAATCTTATAATACAATGCCCTACGGCTCAAAAGGCGGTCTGTTCACAAGTTCTTTGAGTCCCGGCATCTGAGCCTCCAAATGATAAGCCACTTTTGCACTAGCCCGCCTACGTGTCTCAAGGTTTACCGCATGTTCAGTCCGTGGATGAAAAAGGACAGCCCGAGATGCTAAATATTGAATTCGCTGCAATAATTAAAAGTATAAACTCAAATCCTACATGTAATACAAAACTAGGTAAAAAAGAAATAAAAAATCATCCTAAACTCACTATATTGAGGGACAACTGGGTTGGCTCAGGAGTGTCTTCCTCGACCGGACCCCTACTGACACGAACGTGTGACCGAGACTAGAAGTAATCAAGGTAACCCTCGCATGCTTTGTCAGTATAATCGGCCCTCTTCATATTCCGTAGAAGCCTTGTATGATATATTTCCCAACTACTGATATCAGCAACGAACTTGCAAACATATTTTTTTTGTCTCTGGGCATCTGTAGTACTCCTTCGATTTGAAGACTTGAAAAGGAATTTGTTAGGCGTACCCGAACTGTTTTAACACACGATCTGGCATATAGGACTCTTCAACGTTAACGGAATAGATGAACCCCATATTCAATGAAATTTTATGGACCAATGTCGGATTGGGCTCAAATGGTGTATCCAATTAACCTGCTCGACATTAAAACGAATCAACAAAGAGATGACAGAAAGAGCAATAACTGTTTTCAAACATACACAACGGACATATTACCTCGTTCTGCTGCAATGTTTCTAGCGCCCGCCTGTAAGCATCCAAATCATCTTGTGCGACACGCTTCTTGCCGGTACCAACGTGCATTTCATTGCCGAAGGCATTCTAGTATTCCATGATTTATTCTTTGGTGGGCTGAATGTTGGAAGTATTAATATATCCACCTCCAAAAAGAATGAACAGAAGAATAATTCAAACATATGTTGGCCCAAAATAAAGCACTATCTCATAAGGAAAGGTACTTGTAAAATGATAAACCTGCAGTAAAGTCAAACAAGCAGAAAATTGAGCACTTTGTGTCCTAGATGCCTTCCCAAGTTGGCGATATAAGTACGCCAAGCAAGTTGCGCCCCATGAGTACTCACTTACTTTCTCAATATCGCGAAGGAAAGTTAAAAATTGTGTAGAGACGTGGGTTTTCGACTTGTCCACGAACAGGGAAAGACCTAAAACCCACAATAAATAACTGAGGCAGCATTCACTTGATCGAATCTACTGGCACAATTTGCCTCAAGGCTTGTCAACTTCACAAATCCAGGCTTATTCAGCTTCACTTCCTCATTGCCCAACACAACTGCAACATCCGCCACTATTTGTGCAGTCTTTGTTTTTTCATAAATGGCCTTACCCTCAAGCGGAATGCGCAGTATGTAGGCAACATCATGCAGTGTTATTGTCATCTTCCCGAATGGCAAGTGGAATGAGTTTGTTTCTGGATGCCACCTCTCCACAAAGGCACAGAGCAGAGCTGCGTCTAACTCATCATGCATGCAGTGTACTAAAGGCACCAAACCAGACCCCTCTACAATCTTTTTCATGTCATCATTGCCTCACCAATTTTTCAAGCGATCGGCCCCATTATGACATTTCAATGTGCCCCGTTCCTACCAAATGTAAAAATTGAATTACAACAAACGGTTACAATTCCTAAAACATATTTAAAAAAAAAAAAATTAAACAAGGGGAAAAAACCGTATTATTGCATATTGAATCACAACTAATAAAGCATATCTCATTGGGAAAAAATTACAAATTCAAATAATTCTAAATACAAGTACGCAATGTAATATAATTACCTTTTAATGCCATACGTGGTAGGCAGTGTGTCCTTTGAAACTCAAAAGCAATTCAGGGATTAAAGGGCCACCTTCGAACGGATGATCAAGCTCCCCGTAAGCCTTCCACCCTGCAATCAATGCCCTAGCATCACTTCCCATTAATCCTTTCCCTCGTCTCCTAATTGGTTGGGGGCTTGTATTGGTACCTTTGGCCTCACTTATTCCACAAGCCCCATCACCGTCACCATCGTCATGGTCCATTTCAATTTCAGAGAATGGCGGTGCGAAAGGTTGTTCACTAATGGAGTCAATATTGTTCTCATTTTCAGAAAAGAAAGGTGCGAATTGTTGTTCTATAATGGGAGCAGTGTCACTCCCAGTCGCGGAGGATGTCCGCGATCGTGCATAGACCTTCCTCAAACGCTCAAACGCCGTTGGCGGAATACGAGGGGCATTTTCTGCATCATGAATACTACTCTCCCCGGCTTTATCCGAAATACTACTATCACTGGCTTCATCCGGAATAATACTCTCTCCGGCTTTGAATTTGTATTTTTTTTCCTCCGGAATGTATTCATAGTACCTTTAATTCTATCTCCATCTGTAATTAATAGGTTGCAAGGGAATTAATATATATAAACAATCAAAAGCAAACGACATATTAAAGAAAAAAAATTAAAAAAGCCGACAGCCCTAAAAAAATCGCCTGGCCAGGGTGACTAACTATGGGAAAATCGCCTAGAAAAGGTGATTTTCCCACTAAGAATTACCTAGTCCAGGCAATTTTCCGTCCTGTGGCGTTTTTTCTCTGGAAAATCGCTTCGGGGAAATGATTTTCCCTAAAAAAATGCCGTTCTGTGATGATTTTCCCGAGAAAAATCGCCACAGGACGGCATTTTTTTTAGGGAAGCGATTTTCCCTGTCGTTCGTCGGAAAATCGTTTTTTCGGCGAACGACCACTGAATTTACCCTAAAATTATCACTACGCAGCTAGAAAACGTATCATAAACACTAATACATTCTAGGGGTGTTCAACCGGGCGGTTTACCGGTTCCGGTTTGTACCGGTTTTACATTTTTTATGCAGAACCGATAAACCAACCGGTAAGTACCGGTTCGGTCGGTTTTCGTTCTGCCGGTTTTTACCAGTTTACCGGTTAAAACCGGTAAACCGGTTTTTTTAATTTATTTTTAATTTTTTTGGGCTATTGGGATGGGACCAACCTACAAAACTAGCCCAATTAAAAATTTTAATTTAAACCCAGCCCAATAAAAAAAATTTAATTTAAACCCAACCCAATAAAAACTAAACCTAACCCAATAACTAACCCACTAAACAAATAACTTAAACCTAATCAAATTAACATTCATTTTGCTTTGCTGCTGCCGTTTTTTTTTCATTTTCTCTCTTGTTGCTCAAAAGTGTCTCACGGCTCTAGGTAGTTTCTTTCACTTTCTTTGCTATCATCCTGGCTATTCTGCTCGATTTATTCTCTGTTTTATGAATACTACACTGTCATATCTTTGCACGGAAGCGTTAAAGGTTTTTTGGTTTGAATGATGCAGTGATTCATGTTCTAGTAGACATAGGTGGAGCAATAGGAACTTGATTATGAGAGGCCACCAAGAATAGTCATTGCTCAGGAAGCAAAGAATGGCCTTGTTGCTGGAAGGGACCGTGGCTCTATGTGATGAATCCATGTGGGATTTACTTATGGAGACCTGATGTTTCATTTAGTGATGGCTAGTCTTGTGTTTGCAAGCAAGAAATCAACCTGATCTCTCCTCATTTACTGTTAAATTGTTTAGAAAATCTGGAAGAGTTCTCAAAGTTAGTAATACATTTGAACACGAGATAGGCAAGTAGATTGCTATGTTTTCATGTTCTTGACATTTTTTGACAAGTTTACCTCATCCTTTACCAAACAATACTGTGAAAATAAATTTACCGAGGGATTTGGGTAGGCATGATATCAACCAAGCTAGTTTTGGTTTCTAAACAGTACCCTTAAATGGCATGATTAATCATTTAATTGTGTTTCATACCAAGTAATTTTAGAAAATAAAATTAGTAGAAAAAAGGAAAGGCAAGATGACAACCGGGCGGTAGACTGTATTTTTAAGAGGCAAGATGATATATACATAGACTGTATTGGGATGATTGAAGGCTGAAGCTTGGCTTTTTTATTTTTTATTTTTGTTTTATTCTGGACTATATTAAAAATGAATGTTACTTTTTTTTTTTTTTTTTAACTAAGCGATTCTAAAAGCATCATATTACAAGCCAAAAGAAGTAACACATTTTGGTTCCATGAAGTAGGATTCCATTGTTTCCCCCTTTAGTCAACTCAATACAATAAGAAGACATATTAAATGAATGTTACTTATTAGATATTCTTTTTGTTTAAATAATTTTACAATTTTGTGTCAAGAAATTTTGATCAATTATAAATAAAATCTTGTCAAAATTTTTTGAATTTCAATTTAATAATTGAAAATAATTAATGGCATGACATTGATAACTAATGACACCTATAAAAATGAAAAATAAACTACTGTTATTCACCTATAAAATTAAAAATTAGTATTACATTGTTCATGGTTTTTTTTAAAAAAGTAAAAATGTTATATATTTAATAATGTTGAAATCATCATTACTCGTAGTCATTGATTGCTTTGCTCATTGATTTAAAATTTTATCAGTACCTCGTAAAATATGTAATCAACATTAATTTGGTTGGATTTTAGAGAAGACACAATATTTTTATTATAATTTTTTATTGTACATCATATTTGACATTTCATATAAGTTCATAATTTATATTATAACTTAATAATTATTACTTATTATGACACTGATATCTCATTATCTCATATGAAATTATAAAACCATTAACTAGAATGAGTTAATCTTGTATACTAATATCTAATATGAAAGTATAAAACCATTAAACCATTATCGGATTTGGTAAACTTGATTTATTAAATCGGTTAATCGCACGAATTTTCAACGAAATGAATCGCTATGAATTGCCATAAATTAAAATAGAAGATCAAAAATTATAAATAACAAACATCTTCATCAAATTTTGAGAAACTTCTTCATCAATGAAAGAATGTTGGGAGAATATGCAAAACACACCACCCAATTCATTATGTCAGTTTCGAATATAACTATATGTGGTCTACAATTACATTATACTTATACAATTAAAACATAAAGGGAAGTTATCAAACACTGAATAAGTGAGTGGTATGAACTTAAAATAAATTATTTTATTATGTGTTGTACATATGTGATAATATACTATTCTAGTGGAACCGGTGAAGTATTACTAAGCGTAAGAAATATCAATATATATATATTGTATAGATTCAATATTTGAAAATTTATAAACAATTAAAGTAACAATTAAAGTAAGTTAGTACCGGTTTTTACCGGTTAACCGGTTTACCGATTCACCGGTTTATCGGTTAACCGGTAAACCGGTGAACCGATAAACCGGTAATAAATATTATTACCGGTTTACCGGTTCAACCGGTAATGAAAAAATACTAACCGAAAACCGACCGGTAAACTGGTAAAAACCGGTAACCCGAAACCGGGAAAACCGGTAAGCCGGTTTAACCGGTAAACCGGAAACCGGTAATCTACCGGTTCCGGTTCGGTTTTCGGTTCTTCGTTTTCTTGAACAGCCCTAATACATTCCTAACCACAGTACCCATAAGAATTTACAACACCCAACACATTCAAATTTTCATTTCCTCTACAAAAAAAATAAAATAAAATAAAAATTTCGACTCACTGATTTGTTGACCTAGACCTAGACCGACGAAGAGAAAGATGGAGGTGGAAACCGGAATCGCGAGAGGGAGTTGGAGCTTACGACCGCCGATGGAGAAGGAGCTAGAATCGCGCCGATGGAGAGGAGCGAACGGCCGGCTTCTCGCAATGGAGATGGAGGAGAAATGGAATTGCAGTAAAATTGATGAAAAGGTAGAAGAGAATGGAGGGGCAAAAATGTAAATTCACATCTAAAATTTTTAAACAGTGTCCTACGTTTAGTAAACGGTGTCATTCAAGTAACAATTCAGTAAAAAAAATGCGCAAGCAAAACTCTATTGTCTCTATATATTATCTTTTGGGGGACAAAAAAAAAAATTACACATCTATATTTTCAGAATTTCAACTTTAAAAACTAGTATTTTTTTGAGGAAAAAAACTATGTATAGCATCTCTCCAATGGAGTATGAATTAGGAAGAGTTTAAGATCACAGGAACATAAAGAAAAATACTAAAAACCTCGTACAATTCGGACAAAAAAAAAAAACTGATACAGAACCAAGTCCTTCACCTGCTAGGCTACTAGAATACATTGAAGACTTCCTCATAACAACAAGAAGAAAAATTGAAGCCCGTACTTCGTAGGACAGAAGAAGGGAAAAGGAACAACCATTTCCATTTCTCTTTTCTTTTTAGTTTTTTCAATCAGAGATCTCTTGTTTATGCAGTCAGGGAAAGTAGTGCGTTTAAATAAATTCAGTAAGAGGAATGAATAGTTCAGTTCTCTACGCTAGCATATCCACAACTAGACCCTGTACATAATATCCATCCAGGGTAGCCATTACTTGTTCTTCAAAAACTTCATTTCTTAGGCAATTTAAAATCACCTGCAGTTTATTCAGATGCTTCATTTGTTGTCTTGAGGGAAACAAGCTGACCCACCTTCACATACTTCTCCATGAATTTATATTCCCAGTCCTGCAAAACTTCGAGCTCGGAATCACTAAGACCATCAATGTTTCCAGTGAGGTCTTTAGGGTCAAATGACATGAGAGCTAAGGCACGGCTTGCATCCCTCCCAGCAAACAGTGCATAGGGTCCACCAGGACCATAGAACATCCTACACAAATTGCCAACAATGATTAGAAACATTAGCAATGTCTACAAACATGTCCCCAAGCCAACAAATCAAGCAATGTTGTGCATCTTTGATCGATTAGCAGAAGATCAAAGACACGTTTCATAATCTGAACTTGCTATCAACATAATAGATTTCTCAACATAGCACATGTACACATGATTTCATAAACATCAAGAACTTCTGAATTCCACTAAAAAAATTCCTCGTGAAAAATCTATAAAGCTAGACCAAGGGCAGCACAATAGAATGTTAGCAACTTGTCACTTTGTGAAAAAACGAGGTGAATTCCAATAACCATCTCCAAGATTTATCAACAGAAACCTTTCCTCCAGATCCTAAAGATTCCACTAACAAATCAAGTTTCAGATCATGTGAAATAAGGCTTGATTGCTCAACAATGTCAGAATTGTAATTGTAAAAGATGGAGGTCCGTAATTAGGGAGAACTAGCTTATGGATTAAACTGAGAGTGTGCATATATTTAAGGCCCAACTTCATATGTTCGGTCAATACCAGCAAGGACAAATAGAATGTTTGGGAATCAGTAGGAGTTAGTTTTGTATTGCTTTCAGAAAATTCCTAAATTTTGGTAACCAAACATATTTCAGGAACTTAAAACTTCACAGGAAGTGTTGAGGATTTTTTTGCCATGCCAGTAAGGTGCCTTTAAGAAAAACAATAAAAATCCTCTTACCATTAAAGAAGGATAAAGGAAGCCTTGACATGAAGCAAGTAATGGCTGTGTCAACAACATTAGTACTCTACAGATAAGCAATTCTATTCCAGAAGAGAAAATATATTTCAGCAGATTTCAAGTCTTCAGAAACTTGTTTCTGTTGCCTATAGATGTTCTCTACACGATTATAGATTTCCTATTCTTTTTCTTCATTTTTCTCTTATAAGTTTCTAAAATCTTCTTTATTTTCAGCCTCCCTCTTCAAGTTGTGTTACTAAGATCCAGTAACTATCTTCTTTTATCTTCTGGTGTACATCCACTATTGTCCTGCATTGCTTACCCATTTCATCGGAACTGAACTATATACATCCAAAGAAGGCTTAAAAAGCTACACAGGTACCTCCCACCTATGTTGCTCGGACTCGGGTATGGGTGCGGGTCTAAGTGTCGGGTACGTCTTTTCCTAAATTTTAGGGTACGGGGACACCACTACAGGTACGGGGATATGAGTTATAATTTAGTAATTCATAAGATTTTAGTATTTTCTAACGCGTGCATTTTCTTTTCTGATGAGTTCATTAATTTACTCTAATTGTAGTACAACCCAAGTTGTACCCTACCACTTTTATCTCTATCTAAATAGAGTAGTACAACTGTACAACCTATTTAAAAAGAAGTAGTAGTACAACCACACACTATCCAGTCTATCCTACGAGCTGCAGCGGGAAATCAGGGATTGAGGCAAAGCAACAGCGGCAAAACAGGAATTCGGTAGAGAATTTGCCAACTTGGAGTTGAAATTATTCCTCCTCCCTCCTCTTGGTTTAGTCAATGTATCCACTTTTCTCTGACCGAATCTGATGCAGATTTCGCACCCGTACCCCTGTCGACTCGTGTCGACACGGGTACTCTTCCAAATTTGAAGAGTCCAAGTAACATAGCCTCCCACCAGATCATCTATTATCTTAAGTAACACTTCATCTGGTTTCAACAGCTTTTGGGGAGGCTAAGATACATATCTCGACTATTCACATGCTCATATGCAATTTTACAAATATAAAGAAAGTTTTCATTTTTCAATGGCCTGATATATTAGCATTCTATATGCCGATTAGGTTATTTGAAAGAGACCCTCACACCAGGAAAAAAAAAAAAGTTCCTTTCAATGGTCTTCCATTATATACACTGGTTTCTACAATTTAGACTCTCAAGTAAATACTGAACATTCAAAGGTTGATAACTATTTCAACGCCAATCAGAAATTCATAACCACTAAAGGGAAAATGGGGACAAAGACTGTTCACATCTCAAGATTACAATATAAAGTAAAAATTATCTTCCACCTAGATATAACACCTGACTACCAGAAAAACACATGAGATAAAAACCCTGTAGTACACAAATGCCTCAAGGCTTCCAAATCTGATAGAAAGATGAATTGTTCAAAACTGGCAGACTGAATCTCGAAGTTTAATCACATTGCACATATTTAGATTCTCTCATTGTTCTCTCTCCTTCTCACTCCTTACTTCCCTAAAGTCTTTCCTCTCCATTGAAATTAGAATATGATATTTAATTCTACTGATATGACTTAGAATCAGTAACTAATTTCAGTCTTATTGCAAGTTCTGAATATTTATTCAGAGAGAAGAGGCTAGAGTCATGGAAATTTTAGCGTCGGTAAGGAAGCTGATCTTTAGGTACTCAGATGTCAAGAAGATACGTAAGCCCATCCTATATTGCTGAATAGAGCTTCAGCCCATCGTAGTGCAAGGGATCCAATGTAAGAGGAAGAAACTTCATTTTAGTCTATCAAGAAACGGACAAAGAGAAAGATGCTCTTTTGCTCGGTTTCTGGCTGGAAATGAGTTGTAACTGCAGCAAAGATATCTGAAAGGGTAAAAAGAAAAGGGAATTCTGTGACTGGAAAGAGGGCATTTTCGGTAGAAGGAGAAAATAGGAATTAACAAGCAACTTGATTCTTCACAGAGGATCATCAGCATTAGAGCTTGATAGGGTATTGTGTTGCCATGTTGAAGCAAAGAAAATGCAGAAGAGTAGAGGCGCACAACATTGAAAATCCTGCACTTTGTGGTGATTATGTCGATACAGTGGTAAGAAAGACCTGTAATATCTATTGCTTACTAAGATTCCGTGAAAATAAGAACAATCTAGTTATTTTGTGTGCTGGACTTTTATAAATGTATTCTCTCTTCTAGAGAATCTATGGGGACCTTTCAGCAAGGTTTATGATATGATTGGATCTGGCATCATACTTTATACTGCTTGCTTCCTGCTTTTTGTACAATGGTACTTTCCTTATTCATTCAAAAGTAAAGAAACCATTTGCAATAGACACCAATAACAGGAGACTGGGACCAATTCATTGGCATAAAGTAGTTTACGGAGGCAACTGACGTCTTCCCCTTGTTTGAGCAAGAGATGCAAAAAACAACTAGCTTTATTGCATTGACAAGAGATGTAAGAGAAACTACAGTATTTCCAGTTTTTTTTTTCGCTCAATCTGATGACTAAGTTTGTTAATAATGCCATTTATACACTCACAGATGCACACATACACATATAGTTCATTATTATAACACGTATTAAAAAAAAAATGAAGAAAATATTGGTAACAGAAGTATCATGAATCTGTAATGCTTCAGCAGAATGATCAATATTCAACTTGTACAATCTAACACTTAAAGTCCATCAGTAACAAGATACCAACTCCTTGAGACCAAAACCATAAAGATACAGTCTACAGGAGGAAATTATTCCTAATAATTCATACTAAAGACATAAATTTTTCTTTGTTTTCACTTACAATTTACTTAACTAGGGAAACATTAACATGTCCTGAAAACTGTCACCCAACAAGGGTTCTTTCAAACCAGTTAAACCATTTCAAAGAGGAACCAATATTAGTAGATTCGATCTAACACCATTCTTAATAAATTCTTTCTTTAGCTATGAGGATTCGGTTGAAACCCCAGAAAAAGAAAAAAAGAAGAAGAAAAGAACACTAGCAAGAGGCATAACAACCACAAGGTATTTCAAATAAGCCTTTATCCCATCATAATCTGTCTTATGATACACGCATAAGCCGTCCCACTTGTAATTTAAGTTGCAGCTTTCTACACAGAGAAAAGCTTGCAAAAGTAATTGATCTTCTATACTCTCAGATTTTCCATTTATCAGCAGAAGTATCAAATTCATCAGTTCAAATTAAGAGTGAACTAAATCAAAGTAAGGGAGCAAAAAAAAAAAAAAAAATTCCACCGACTAATTTTATCATCGATTAGACAATTCCATTCAAACAATTCGCCACAAACTAGCAAGAGAGTAAATCAGCTAAACTAGAAAATTCACTCCAATCAAACAATTCAACTCTAAATACCTAACTCTTAACAACCTCAGAACCAAAGTTATAATTAGGCCAGAAAAAAAAGCACACACATAAATCCGATGGAAGCTGTAAACTGTTGGTTATACCTTGAACGAGAGACATCATAGATCTGTCCCTTGATGGACATGAGCAAAGGTTTACTTGGATCCTTCCCGTCATATGCCCTCAACTCTTCCTCAGTCAAATCCCCTAGTTGCACCGGTTCGCGGAGCACGTATTCGTTTGCCCTTTTCACCTCCACATAATCCCCCGCCGCCACGAACATCCCACAAACAATTTTGTACGTCACGAACATAATGGCTAGAATAGTAAAAAATGCCGTTGGGGACAAACCCGTGTACTGGGCTATGGAATCTTTGAAGCTAGTCCATAGAACCATCTTCTCTGGAAATTCGTCGATTTTCCTTGGAGCCAAATCTCTGGAATTCGAGCAATGATGGGGGACGAAAGGTAGCTTAGAGTTTATGATAAAGCGCTGAAGGTAAACTAAGGGTGATTTATTTCATTTTCTTCGTTTCAACTTTCAACAACCTACGTACCTACCCATACTAAAACGTTGGATGGAAAACTCCAGGAACGCTACACTAGCTAATGTTTACTTGGGTGTTAAAAAGGTCCAACTTTTGGACTAAAATGGTTCAATCCCATTATCAAATATTGGAAAATTTTTGTAAGTGGAGTTATTAAGAACGGAATTGTTATTCAGTGACAATTTTACTATTCGCAGTAACATTTTTAAATGAATTCTCTGAAATGCCCTTAAGACTTAAAAAAAAAAAATCATATTAAAGAACTCTATAAAAATATTGGATGCATACCAATAACCTGTATGATATTGTTTGCCTATTTTTACTATTCACTTTCAGTAATTCATTTTTTATTCACATGTGTATTCAAATATGTCCGACAGACAAGAGGACGATCCATATTACACGGTAAGTAATAACTGTATACAATTTTTTACGTGAAATTTATTTTTTCTTAATAAAAAATATATGTCTGCTCTTTGATTTAGACCGGATCTGATTTATCCGGCCGGCTTTGGCCGGAACAGTAAAATCCGGGCTAGGAGACTGTCTCCTCGCTCGAATTTCGACCAGAATACCGCCGGTCACTGGGGGTATTTCTGGCATCTCCTCGCTCGAATTTCGACCGGAATACCGCCGGTCACCGGTGGTATTTCCGGCGGAAGTACTGCCGGAGACCGGCGGTAGTGGGAGGGAAAATACCGCCCTGTTAAGGGGGTACTTTTCCCCAGGAGGACCGCCGGTTACCGCCGCCGGAAATACCGCCGGTAACCAGCGTTAGTAGCCAGCGAAATACCGAGCGGCGGACCGCGGTATTTTTAGGCGCCGGCGGTGTTCTAACCAGAAGTGCCGCCGGAAGCCGGCGGTTTTTTACCTGAAAAAGCCGCCAAGGCTGTAGTTTGCTGCTGAAGACAGCTGGATTCTGGCGGTAGTTCCTGGAAAAATACCGCCGGCGGTATTTTTCCAGCAACTGCCACCGGAATCCGGCGATCTTTTTCGGTATTTTCCTGCGAAATATTGCCGGATTTCGGCGGTATTTCCGGTGCGGTGGTATGCCTGAAAAAACCGCCAGTTGCGTGCTTTTTTTTATCGGCGGCGGGCGGTAATTTTTTCGATTTCTCGGCCAAAAAGGGCCAGATATCCCGTACGGGCGAGATTTACGAAATATCCCCCCTATGTATGTAGAATTTTGTCACATTCTCACCTCTCGTAGATGAGATTATTCCAAAATTTAATGGTTCCCGCTAAATTTTGGGTTTAAGTATGCTTACCCATCGTTTTGTATTAACAGGATATCCGTTTGGAGAGAGATGACATATTTTCTGACCACACAGAGGTATTTCAAACGGATGAAGAGTTTAGAAGTAAGGAAGATTCGGTTGCATGGGTCAAAGCTACAGCATCTGAAAACAATATGACTGCAAAAATTATGTCTTATTCGAAAGCGTTGGACCTTTTCCTTACAAGAGGGAGAAAATGGCGAGTTGAGATAGGCTGCGATAGATCAGGAACAGTTAGAGATAAGCCACCCCTACCTAAAAGGAAGAGCAAGCGGAACAATACGAACAGCAAATTGACAAAATGTCCATTTCACCTTGTGGGAAGTGAAATTAGAAGTTAGAGATAAAAAATGGTAATCACAATCATGAATTACAGCAAGTTTAAAATTGGCATTCATCGCACTCACGGCTAATGGAAGCGGAGAAGAAGAAGGTTGTAGAAGTGTCAAGTATTAATATCAGGCTGAAGCATATATTGGCCCAGTTGCAAGCGAATGATCCGCAAAATGTCAGCCACATAAGACAGGTGTACAATGAAGCAGCAAAAGGTAGAAGGGAGGCGAGGGGAGATATGACTAACATGCAGTATTTCTTCAAAATTTTGCACGATCACGAATACTTCTATGCGCACACAGCTGACGATGATAGTAATGCAGTCGGGCACATTTTCTTCGCACACAAGAAGGCCCCTTCTCTACTTGGTTTGTTTCCATACGTTTTGTTTATGGATACGACGTACAAGACAAACAGGTATGACATGCCTCTTCTGCAGATAGTGGCTCATGTCCCCACATCTCAGTATGTTCATATTGCTTTCGTTTTCATGAGGGACGGACTAGCCTGAGCTATTGATGGGCCATGACTCAATTGAGAAATTTATTCGAGGGAAACAAATACCCAAATGTGGTCATCACTGGTTGGGAGATTGCCATAATAAACGCTGTGAAAATAGTATTCCCACATGCTACCCAACTATTGTGCAGGAGACACATTGAAATAGATGTAAAGAAACATGTAGTAGCGGCTGGCAACGACAAAACTACAACGGATGTATTTCTATATCGTTGGGGGCAAGTGGTGAAAGCCTTGACATATGAACAGTTCACGAAAGCTGTGGAATATATTGATACTAGATATGAAAATAACTCTAAATTTAGAAATGTGATTCTATACTTGAAAAATATATGGTTGGATCCCCACGCAGACAAGTTTGTATCTTATTGGCCGGAATATATAAAGCATTACGGAGGGCGCACAATGAACACGTGAGTTAATTATAGCTTTAATTTATAGTGATTTATGTTGTATAATTATATGATACTTTATATAATGCTTTGTGTGAGAGTTTGATTTTCAATGTTAATTGACTTTCAGGGTTGAGAGTGCACATGCACAGTTAAAAAAGGCAATTGGGACGGATAGGAAGGCATTTCCAGGCCTTTTTCAAGGGATTAATATTATGATAGAGGTGCACTTTAGCAAAATTCAGACTGCAATGGAATCTTCTCGCAGTAAAACATACAGAAGAGAGACTACTTACTTTATAGTAGGCTAAATGGTAGACTGTCTGCTGCTATTACAATGGTCGAAGAAGAATATACAAAAAGAGTTGGCCTCATCGGGGAAGATGGTTCGTTGTGTGGTTGCGAACTCCGAACAAGTTGCGGTTTGCCATGTGCATGTGAGATACAACAGTTGGTGCGAGCATATCGTCCAATTGATCCTGTCGATGTGGACCCCTTCTGGAAGACGCTGCACTTGGGAGATAATGATATTCCGAAAACTGCAGAGGCAAAGCAAAGCGCTGAAGGGCGACTGCATGAAATGTTTGTTGAGACCTTTGCGCGTCCAAGTGTTGACATATACAGGGTGATGGGTGTCGTGCATGTAGCTCTTCATTCGGAAACTGTTGATTTAGCTGAGCCGGTAAGTAGGCCACACAGGGGACGACCGAGACACAATCCGACCCAGCGGGATCTATCAGGGTACGAGCTTGCCGATAAGAAGGCATTACAATGAGGTGCATATATTAATTTTCCTGTACAGATCTAATTACCTACCGATATACTAAATTTAATATGAGTTACAATCGTAGGTTGGAGATCCACAGGCGGACAGAGGAGAAGAAGGGTTGTGAGGCCCCACGCTTCTGAATGGCCTTTCGACATGCCCCTATTTCTGAAGCAGTTCGTGTTCGACTACATTACCGAGCACGTTAATGTGAAGGCCGATGGACATTGTAGTTTTAGAGTAATTTCTTATTTCGTTCACGATGCAGATGAGGAATATTGGCATCAAGTGCGCAGAGACTTGTACGAAGAACTGCAGGATCAATCTACCCTTTGGTGACACGATCTTGGGCCAGTCGACTACAAGTTAGCATGCAGGGTGATAGAATGTTATGTAGTTCCGGCCTTAGATGCATTTTGGTTTGATTCTCATCTGTTTGGATTACTTGTCGCCACCAAGTATCAGCAGGTCGTTACATTATATGGCCCGCAGAGTAATACTTTCCTTCCTATTGAGTGGCGGGAGGCCGGCGTATCTAATGATCCGATCAGTTTCATTAATATGGGTCTTATAAGACAAAATTATTTCATTGCTTTGTTAATGACAGGGGAGGTCTTGCTACCCCCAATCTATCCGACGTAGAGAAACAGGGCCTCAGGACAAATGCAGAGTTGGAAAACTCACTTGGATCAACGATTGGTTGAATTTATAAATAAATCTACTTTGAGTGTTAGTATTACATATATTTCTTATCCCTTAGTTTCCCAATATAAGTATCTTATATGTAAGTTTCATTTGTAAGTAATTTTAACATTATTGAACGCACATACACTGCATCAAAAAGTATTTATACTACATGACAATAATTTAGAAATGGAGACGATAGAAAATTTTCTTAATATTACTCAATATGAAGAGTCAATAACATAGCACAGGTGATTTTGCCGCAACTTATTCTAGTGCGGGCAACAAATCCTCCAAATATATAGCCACTTCCTCTATGGCCCTCTGCCTCATGTCGTTGGGGACGGAATGCCTTGTTCGGGGATGAGCTAGATACATTTTACTAGCTATATATTGCAGATGCTGCATTTGACAGAAAAATGCAAGTTATGTAAACAAACAGTGACATAAAAATAATAAATGGACATAAATACATAGGAATCACATGTACTTACCGCAACCGCTGGTAGCTGTCTGGGGTCCGATGGCTCTTCCACTTCCATGTCGGCTGGACTAACACGAACGTGCGATCGCGCATGGAAGTAGTCGAGGTACTCAAGGCACGCCTGATCGGCCCATTGAGCCTTCTGTAGCCCCTTTAACATCCTACTCTTGTACATTTGCCAAGCCATGAAATCTGGATCGTACACGCACGAATACTTACGAATTTCAGGGCCTCTGTTACAGTTCTTTGGCTCAAAAACTCTATCTGGGATCAACTGCGCGTATCTAAATTGTCGCATGAACCGATCAGGCATATAGGGCTCTATGATCGAAAGGGAATAAATAAGCCCCCTGAACAATGTGATTGGGTGCACGTGTGCAGGCTTTGGCCCGAAAGGAGGCCAATTTACCTAGTTTATTTGCAAGAACATTAGTGATTAATCGACCAATTAGGATATGACACTAATTAACTGTACGCATTTAAATGATATAAAAATACGGATTATTACCTCATCAGATTTTAATGTATCTACGACGCGGCGGTAGGACAACAAATCCCGTTTAGGCTCACGCTTCCGCCCGGTTATGATGTGTCACTTCGTTGCAGCAGGCAAGGAAACATCCCATGCTCATATTTGGAGGACTAAACATTGGGAAGTACTCGTATATTCAACTCTTTTTGTGTGAAGAAAAAAAAATTTAATAATGTTAATGAACCAGTATAAAGTATGAAAATAATTTATAATTGATTCGAACAAACCTGCAATAATGCCAGACACCCGCCTAATTGGGCACCGGCCGCCCTAAAGGCCCTTCCAAGATTGCGATAAATGTTCACCAAGCAAGCTCCTCCCCAAGATAGTTCGCTTATTTTATCTACGTCGCGGAGAAAAGGCAGAAAATGCCCAAGCACGTGGGTTTTCTTCTTATCAACGAATAGAGTATTTCCAACCAACCATAACAAATACCCTGCAGCAGAATTGGCGGGGTCCACATGTCCATGACACAATGGGCACGAAGGAGGGACATTTTCACACTTGCAAAATCTCGCTCCCCGAACTCCTCTTCCTCTATCCCCAGCATTTCTAAGAGCAGTTCCTTCATTTCCAATGGCTTGATTTTCCAATGATGTGGAAATCCGTCAATCGGAATTCCCAATATGTAGGCCACATCGTGGAGAGTGATACTCATCTCTCCGAACGGCATGTGGAATGAATTGGTCTTCGGATTTCATCTCTCAACAAAGGCACTGAGGAGTGCGGAGTCTAACTCTAGATGCATGCACCAGACCAAATGTCCCAACCCGGACCGTTCCACTATACTTTTCATTTCTCCGTCGACTAAATCCCACCTTTGCAGCCGCTCTTGCCCACGTTTTAATAAATAAATTAACACATTTTAGGCACCAAGTAATTAAGCATAAATCTAAACAATAAATAATAAATATTTCGCAATAAATAATAAATAATAATAACATACCTGTCGATGCCATATGTAGTAGGCAATATGACCCTTAAAGCTCTTTAACAACTCTGGATTTGAAGGTCCACCGTCAATCGGACCATCCAGAGGCCGATATTCCTTCCACCCGGCATCCCTCCCAGACCCGGACCCGGTCCCTGAAACCGACCTACGTGAAGAGAGCATTAAGCCTTTTCCACTCTGCTTCGTTGGTTGGGGTCATTTGCCCATTCGTTTTCATCCTCCATTTGCCCCGAATTAAAATTCTTTGTACCCCTGCAACATAGACATTTCCTTCTCATGTAGTTCAGCATTTTCCCTAGCTTCCTCCTCCTCCGCATCTCCAATGTATTGCGGTGCAAATTCCGCTTCACTGTAATCACTGTTACTTGCCGCCGCCGCCGCATTTGATAATTGAGAAGAACCATGCGCTCTTCCTAGGACCCTTCTCTGGCGTTCGAATGCAATGGGAGGTATTGGCCAACTATTTCCTCAGAGGCAGAGTTTGTTGCCTCATTGACTTCATTAATTTGCAAATTGTCATCCTTTTTGCTTATGATTAATTTTAATTTCAATTTTTTAAACGCTTCTGCCATCTACAAAACACAATTGAAGATTAAAAAATTAAAATTATATAAGGAACATAAATAATTATAACTACAAAAATAATTGCTAATATTTAAGGAACAATAACACAATTGATAATTAAAATTTTAAAAATATTGTCAGCGAAAATTCGGCAGAAAAAACAGTTGATAATATACAATTGAAGACGCAATTATAAATACAAAAATAATTGATAATATATAAGGAACAATAACACAATTGAAGATTAAAAAATTAAAATATTGTCGGCGAAAAATCGGCGGAAAAAAACCGCTACCCGCTGGAAAATAGCCGCGGCGGTGGTTTTCTTTTTTGGGAGAAATACCGTCGGCAGCCGGCGGTATTCCGGCAGCTTTTTCCGGTCCAGTCTGGTGTCTCCTCGGACGACATTTCACAAATTCGGTCATAAAATGGCCGGTTAATCGCATATCCGGGCAAAAAGATAACAAATCAAGACAAATTATACACTAATTGATGTGAGCCCCTGATCCAATTGATGTGGAACGGGGTACTCGATGCGGAATACTTGCCATAGAAAGTCTGGAAATTGGGAGACGCAGCTTTTAACCTATAGAATCCCTATCTCGGATTCGGCAGTCTTCTAAAATTAACCTAAGTTAATTTTAAACACGTAAATCGAATCAAGATCAAGAATATAAAGAGTCGAAACAAAGCATGCAATTAGGCAGAGCAATTACCTAACAGCCTATAGTTTCTAAACTTATGGCAATTCACAAAACATGCAAATTACGAAAGCTCAATAAAAGAGAGTGATTTAAGAGTATAAACTAATACTTTCTTCAACTTAAATCAACTTTCAAATAATGGAGAATTGAACCCCTATTTATAGTTATAGGTGATCGAATTTCCCAGTACAAAAGAAGTAGAAAACAATTAAAATGGAAATTCAATCAAGAGATTGATTCCTTACAAACTGAAACCTAAACGAACTAGGTTTAGTTTAAAAGTTGAATTCGGCTAACTAAGGATGAACCTTGCCGAAATCATGAACTAATTAAAAAGTGAAAAATGAATCAAAACTAAGAAGTAGAAATCAATCGAATCTCTTAGAAAAACCAAAATATTACGTTAACCAACTTGCCACTGCGAAACCAACTTTATCGAAAGTCTTGATCATCTTGAACTCTTTTTGCGTGTGAAATCCTAATTGAATTTGGTGCCATCCACGGATCATACTTCAATCTGGATCATACTTCAACTTGGATAAAGTGAATACAATTGTTAATTGGATCACTTGCGTTCTCGGCCATGCAAGATTTAATTAATTGATCACATCAATTTTGGATCAAGTTAATTATTTGCTGCTCAAATATTTGGGCCATCCTCTTTGAATTAATTGAGCCTTGATTTAATTAAATTAAATAGGCTTAATTAAATTATTTCCCATTGACCCATTTAATTTAATTTTGGCAAGTTTGGGTTTGGATCACCATTTGGCCCAATGGACTGGACTTTAAGAGTTAACTTTAGATTGTCGCATCACTAATTTATCAAAACAACGAACAAAACATGGAAGAAACAATTATTAATTTTAGTAACTCACCTTTGTCGATCCGGTTCGTCTGGACTTTTATCCGATTTGGCTGATTTTGTGCTTCCACTAGTCTTCACACAGCATAGAAGAGAAATGGGAGAAATGGCTGATTTTGTGCTTCAGCCCACTTCTTCGCAGTGCTGGTTCGTCTGGACTTTTATCTGATTTGGCTGATTTTGTGCTTCCACCAGTCTTCACACAGCATAGAAGAGAAATGGGAGAAATGACTGATTTTGTGCTTCAGCCCACTTCTTCGCAGTGCTATATATAAAGTTTTAAAAAAAATTTTTAAGCCTAAAGGGCAATTTAGACATTTTACCTAAAAATGTTACTGCAAATAGTAAAACCGTCACTGCAAATAGTATACCCCATTAAGAAAGGCATCACTTTTACATAATTTCTAATAAGGACAATAATTTATTAATCAAAAATTAAAAATATTAATAGACACAAACACCCTTAAATAAAACCAGGCTTTTCGTAATTGTTCTAATATATATATATAGTTTTTTGTTAAAGTGACCTATTTTAAAAGTGAGTAATGATAGACTTGCCAACAAATTATAGTAACTTTTTGTTAGCAACTCATGTGACATTCATTCATTGGTCACATAATTGGCCAAGGAATGCATTGCTAACAAAAAATTGCTATGATTTGTTGCTAAATCTATCATTACTCTTTAAAAGTTGAAAAAATGTAGATTAATTAATAATTTTTTCGAGAAATGTGGTTCACAATTTACTACTTAAGCAAAGATTGTGGACTAAAATTGCAATTTTTCCGAATCTAAATCACCTTTTGAGTTCATACCAATTCAATATAGCTTCTCACTATTACTCAAAAGAAATTAAAGCTCGTTTTGGGAGATGTTATTTATAGGGACCAATTTACTAAATGCAGGTACTATTTACATATTTTACGGAGTGACAATACTAAAACATCATTTCACTCACAAAAAAGTCTCACTTGAAATTTTTTAAATATTTTTTTTGCAAAAACACCATCTCTGGGCGGCGCCGGCTTGTGGCGAAGGTTCAGACCGACGAAGGCTTCTTCTTCCTGCAATATTCGGTTGAAGGTTTTTCTTCTTCTTGCTATTTATTCTTCTCCTACAATTTCCGGCGAAGGCTTCTTGTTCTTCCTGCAATTTCTTCTTCTTCCTACAATTTCCGGCGAAGGATTCTTCTTCTTCTTACTGCAATTTTGGACGAAGGCTTCTTCTTCTTCCTACAATTTCAGGTGAAGGATTCTTCTTATTCTTGCAATTTCATGTGAAGGCTTCTTCTTCTTCCTACAATTTTTGGCAAAGGCTTCTTCTTCTTCATGCAATTTTCGCCGATAGACACCTCCCAACCGCCGTCGGCCACCTTCTCTCTTTGTATTAGTGCATGGCCATCTTTGTATTCTCAACCTTAAGTGGTATTTGTGGTACTTGCAAATAACAATTTCACTCTTTTTTTGTTGTTACAGAGAAAAAGAAAACTATGAAAAACTATTGAATAAGAGTTGTTGAGTTGCTTTCATATCCTTGCACTTCTCTGCAGCAAGGGATGAACTATTCTCCAAATAGAGTAGGAGAAGAGTATTAAACAAACAAAAAGTAATCGAAATAACAAAAAAAAGGAAAAAAAAAAAAGACCCAAAATGGACTCCTCTGAACTTGAAGAATAATTAACCCGGGTGCTTAACCTAATGAGCAAACCACCATTTTAGTGCTTCACAAATAGTTTAATACTCTTTTTTGTCCCTCACATTTTATATGGTGATAAAAGGTCCTTCACATTTTGTTAGTTTACCTTTTTGGTCCCTCGCTAACTTTCCATCAATTTTTTTATCCAAAAAGTCACATGCCACTCACATGTGAATATTTAAATGATAAAAATAATGAAAAAAATAATAAAATTTGGTATTAAATATTAAGTAATTTATCATTTTTTTCAACTATAATCGTATTTTTTGTAATTATATTATTAGAAATATGAAAAATATCAAAATAAATGTATAAGTTTTGTATTGGAACAAAACCAATTCTTAACAATGGAAAATTATATTTTTTCTAAGAAAATATATATGTTTATGACATTGTAGTGAACACTTCTTAACAAAAAGCAAAAAACACAAACTCATCCTTCACCTATCCATACCTTAACATATAAGCACAAAGAGAGAGAAAATGAAAGGGAAAAAAAAAACTTTTAACATGTGAAATCATACTTTTATAATAAAAAATTTATATGTTTTGTTCCAATAAAAACTTTAAAAAAGGGAAATCATAACAATAGGAAAATGAAAGGAAAAAAAAAACACAAATTCTTAACAATGAGAAATTGTTAACTGTTTTCTTGTTCCTTACATCCCTTCAATTGTTTTCCTATTGATAATTGCGTGTTTATATTATTGCAGATAGCAGAAACATTTAAAAAATTGAAATTAAAATTCGCCAGATGTAAGAAAGATGGCAATTTGGAAATTATTGGAGACAATGAGGAAACACACTCCTCCTCTGAGAGAATAGTTGACCAAATCCCTTCCACGGCATCCGAGCGTCAGAGAAGAGTGCTAGGAAGAGCACAAGGTTCTTCTCGGACGTTAAATGCGGAGGGGGCAAGCAACATTGATTATGGTAAAACTGAATTTGCACCGCAATACATTGGAAATGCGCTGGAGGAGGAAGCTAGGGAAAATGCTAAACGACTTGAGAGGGAACTGCCTCAGTCGCAGGGGTATATGGAATGGAATTCGGGGCGGTTAGAGAATGAAAACGAATGGCCAAATGCAGCCAACCCACTAAGGAGGAGTGGAAAAGGCAAACAATTAATGGGCTCCGAACGTAGATCAGTGTCAGTGTCAGCGTCCGGGAAGGATGCCGGGTGAAAGGCATACCGGACTCTAGATGGTCCGATTGATGGTGGGCCTTTAAATCCAGAGTTGTTACAGAGTTTTAAGGGTCATGTTGCCTATTACATATGACATGGACATGTATCGTATTAAGCTTTATTACTTACTGTGAAATATGTTTTATTTATTGTTTCGATTTATGCTTAATAACTTGGTACCTAAAATGTGTTAATTTTTGTATTAAATTACGTAGGAACATGATATATTGAGGTGCTATAATGGGTACGAGCGGCTGCTAAAGTGGGAATTAGCCGATGGGGAAGTGAAAAAGATAGTGGAAGAGTACGGTTTTGCACATTTTGTATTGTGCATACATCCAGAGTTAGACTCTGCACTCCTCAGTGCCTTTGTTGAGATATGGCATTCGGAAACCAATTCATTCCACATGCATTTCAGAGAGATGAGCATCACTATCCATGATGTGGCCTATATATTAGGAATTCTGATTGTCAAATATCACATTGGTGGGAAAATTAGGCCGGCGGAAATGCAAGCAATGCTTTTAGACATGCTGGGGATAGAGGCAGACCAGTTAGGGAAACGGGATTTTGTAAGTGTGAAAATGTCCCTACTTCGAGTCCATAGTGTCAGTAGATAGGGGGACCCTACCAATTCTGCTGTAGGGTATTTGTTGTAGTTAGTAGGAAACACCTTGTTCGTGGACAAGAAAAAAACCCACGTTACTGGGCATTTCTTGCCTTCCCTCCGCGATATATATGGCGTAAGGGGACTTACTTGGGGGGCAGCTTGCTTGGCGAACTTATATCACAATCTTGGTAGGGCCTCTAGGCAGATGGTGCTCAGCTAGAAGGGTGTTTGACATTATTGCAGGTTTGTGAGAATCATTTATAAATTAGTTTAATACTCCATAATGGTTCATTAATTTCACTATATATTTTTTTAATTTTCTTATGCTTAATAGAGCTAGATATACGAGTACTTTCCCACATTTAGCCCTCCAAAGATGAGATCCTGGGATGTCAACTCGCCTGCTAAAAGGAAGTGGCACATCGAAACTGACAAGAAGCATGAGCCTAGACCGGACGTGGTGTCATACTAACGTGCACTTGATAGCTTGAAACCTGATGAGGTAATATTTCTATATCATTTAAATGTCTGAATGTTTTTTAGTGTAATATCCGAATTGGTCGATTAACCACTGACTTGTTTTCAAATGAACTAGGTAAATTGGCTTCTCTTTGGGCCAAATCCTGCAATGTTACATCCAATAACATTGTATAGGGGTCTTATTCATTGCCCTGGGGCTAAAGAGCCCTATATGCCTGATCAGTTCTTGCGACAGTTTGGATACACGCAGTCTATCCCTTGTAGAGTTTTAGAGCCAAAGATCTCTTACAGAGGCCCTGAAATTCTTAAGTATTCGTGCCAGTACGATCCAGATTATATGGGATGGCAACAGTACAACATGAGGTTGTTAAAGGGGATGCAGAGGGCTCAGTGAGCCGACCAGTCGTGCCCTGAGTACCTCGACTACTTCCAGACGCGATCGCACTTTCGTGTTAGTCCGGACGACATGGAAGTGGAAGAGCCATCGGACCCCAGACAGCTACCAGCGGTTGCGGTAAGTACTTATGCTTTATGCTTACTTTTGTCCATTAGTTATATTTTTTATTTCACTGTTTCTTTACTATATTTTGATTTTTTATTACGATGCAGCGTTTGCAATATTTAGCTAGTAGACTGGTTCTAGCTCATCCCCTAACAAGTCATGCCGTACCCATTGAGTTAAGGCAGAGGGCCATAGATGAGGCGGCTCTCTATTTGGAGGATTTGATGCCGGGACTAGAAGAACTTGTGCAAGATTATTGACTCTTATTTTCAATAATATTATGGAAAATTACTGAATAACCATTTGTAAATTATTGAGATTTATTATATTCAATTTTTGATGCAGTGTATAAATTAATATCCCATTCGTGATGCTATCTATGTATTGTATATGTGTCTCGGTAATGTTAAAATTAATTACATATGAAACAAAAAAATAAGAAACTTATATTGGGAACATAAAATCAATAATAAATGGCAACTTCAATTGTGTACGTAATAACAAATTTCATTAAACGTGAAAACAGTGTCATTACAGAACATCTAATACTAAGACGCAATAGTAGATTTATCCCTAAAAGCATCAAATTGGGGTTTCAAATGAGATTTCCAACTCTTCATTTGTCCTGAGGCTTTGTTTCTCCACGTCGGATAGACTGGGGGTAACATGACTTCCCCTGTCGTTAACAAAGTAATGAAATGATTTTGGAAGACATGCCCCATAGTGATGAAACTGCTCGGATCATTAGAGAACCGGCCCCATGCCACTGAAGTGAAGGAAAGTATTACTCAGCTGGGCATATAATATAACAACCCTCTGGTACTTCGTGGCAACAAGTAATCCAAAAAGATGAGAATCAAACCAAAATTCATACATGGTCGGAGCTACATAACAGTCTACCACAGCGCATGCTAAGTTGTAATCGGCTGGGCCAAGAACGTGGCGCCATAAAGTGGCTTCATCACGCAGTTCTTGTAACAGTTTAGTCCGCACTTGAAACCATTGCTCCTCATCTTTATTGTGTATGAAATAGGAAATTACTCTAACACCACAATGGCCATCGGCCACTACATTGACATGATCGTTAACATAGTCAAACACAAACTGCTTCAAAAATATGGGAAGGTCAAAAGGCCATTCAGAATCGTGGGTCTCCTACCCTCCTTTGGGTCTCCTACCTGCGATTGTAAATCATATTAAATTTAGTATATCGATATGTAATTAAACACAATGATCGGTACATGAAAAGTAATATTTGTACCTCGTTGTATTGCATACCTTTCGGCATGCTCATACCCTGATAGATCTCGTTGGGTCGAATTGTGTCTTGGTCGTCCCCTGTGTGGCCTACTTACCAGATCAGCTAGATCGACAATTTTTGTATAAAGCGTCGCATGCACGGCACGCATCACCCTGTACATCTCAGCGCCTGGATGAGTCAATACATCAAAAAACATGTCATGCAATCGCCCTTCAGCTGTTTGCCTCACCACCTCATTGTTAGGAATATCATTATCTCCTAAATACAGCTTATTCCGAAAGGCGTCCACATTGGCAGGATCAATTGGACGGTATGCTCGCACTAACTGTATCATCTCACATGCACCACTTGCCCCCAACGATATAGAAACACATCCATTGTAGTTTTGTCGTTGCCAGCCTGTAGTACATGTTTCTTTACATCTATTTCAACGTGTCTCTTGCACAATAGTTGTCTAGCATGTGGGAATACATTATGCACAGCGTTCATTAAGGCAGTCTCTCGATTAGTCATAACAACATGTGGGTATTTGTCGCCATCGAATAACTTTCTCAATTGAGTCATGGCCCAGAAATAGCTCGGGAAAGTCTCATCCCTCATGAAAACGAAAGTAATATGAATAAACTGAGATGTGGGTACATGAACCACTATCTGCAGTAGAGGCATGTCATACCTATTTGTCTTATACGTCGTATCTATGAACAAAACGTACTGAAACAAACTAAGTAGAAAATGCGCCTTCTTGTGGGCAAAGAACACGTGCCCAACTGCATTACTCTCCTTTTCCACTGTGTGTGCATATACGTATTCGTAATCATACAAAAGTTTGAAGAAATACTGCATGGTAGTCAAATCTCCCCTTGCTTCCCTTCTAACTTTTGTTGATTCATTGTACACCTGTCTTACGTGGCTGACATTTTGCAGATCATCCAATCGCAACTGGGCCAACATATGCTTTGGCTTGATGTTAATATTTGACATTTCTGCAATCTTCTTCTTCTCCGATTCTGTGAACCGTGAGTACGCTGATTGCCAATTCTGAACTTCTTGTAATTGATGATTGTGGTCATGGTAGTCAATATCCCCATACGTATCGTAGTATCCTATGATACTACAATCCGGGAGGGAGTAATCGATACAGTATCCCATAGGATCCTTTTATACGTAGTATCCCATGGGATTTTAGGATCCTACAAAGGATCGTAGGATCTTACGATCCTACGATCCTATGGCGATACTATTTTTTTAAAATATCCTTTATAAATCTAAGGTTCAATATATTTTTTTACACAATCATTTCATGTCTTTATTCGTAGCCTAGTGGTTGGTTAAATAACCCTTAGTTTATTGAACTAGAGTTCAAAAACCTACTAGATTGTACAACTATAGTCTCAAATTAAGTACTACGTTATAATTTATTATTGCTTTTTTGCATATAGATCCAATTTATAGGTATTCTAATATTGCAATTATGATATATACAAGCAATATGAGCTTGTATGATCAATTTTACCCATTTTTATGGGTCTTACGATCCTACTATACGATCCTATCGATCCTGCATGGGATCCCGATCCTACTCCCCAAAACGATCCTGTGTGGTATCCCGATACTGACTACCTTAATTGTGGTTACCATTTTTGGCCACTAACTTCCAATTTCCCCAGCAATTTCTCATCCCACAAGGTGAAATGGACATTTTGTCAACTTGATGCTTGTATTGTTCCACCTACTTTTCCCTTCAGGTAGGGGTGGCTATCTCTAACTTGTCCTGATCTCTCGCACCCTATCTCAACTCGCCTTTTTCTCCCTCTTGTAAGGAAAAGCCTCAATATTTTGAAAGAGGAAGTAATTTTTATAGCCATATTATTTTCGGCTGCTCCAGCTATAACCCATACAAGCAAATCTTCCCTACTTCTGAACTCTTCGTCCGTCTAAAATACTTCTGTGTGGTTAGCAAATATTTCATCCCTCTCAATACGGATATCCTGTTAATACAAAAATATGGGTGAGCATATTTAAACCCTAAACTCTAAATCCTAAAATTTAGCTGGAAAATTAAAATTTGGAAAAATATCATCTCCGAGGGGTCAGGGAGATTTGGAAATCTCACCCCCAAGGGGGGAGATTTTCCAAAATCTCGCCAATAGGGGGCGGGATTTTGGAAGATTTTGGCAATGGGCAGCCAGACAAACTTTACGTAAAAAAAATGTATAGATTGTTTACTTACCATGTAATATGGATCGTCTCGTGACTATCGGCCATATTTAAATGCACGTGTGAGTGAGAAGGAATGTTTTAGAGTGTAAATGGAAAAACTATAACAGGTGGGTGGGAGAGGATTGCACTGAGAAGAAGGAATGCTTCATAGTGTGAACAAGATTTTTTTTTTTTTTTTTACCTAAGGTTGACTATTCACAGGAAAATATTCCTGTGAATAGTAAATTTATTCCTGCAAATAGTATGCCCCAAAAGTTAAACCACTGATTAATGAGAAAGGAAAAGACAGATTACTTACAGTTGTACATTAAAGATCACGCCTAAACTTTGATGTAGAACTATGTTAACATTAATTGTTTCAAACTACATGGCTAAAGCAAACAAAGAAATGGGAGCACATGGCTAAATCATGCGTGCCCAATGGGGACAAGCCGTGCATAGGCGCTGGACATCGACAGGTTAAGTGCGCGCTGGTGGTGGTCTGCGACCAAGGCTACGACCATCGCAGGCCATGTTGCAGAGCTGACTGGAAGCTCAAATTTAAAGCGCATAGACGCTAAGTCATAGATAGTTGCGATGAAGGTTGCGAAAATTGCAAGGCCAATCATATGAAGGTACTGGAATTTGAATTTTAAAATTTCTCACCTACCACTCAAGAGATTTGCTTGCTCCTTTAATGATGTGAACTAGAGTTTATGATGCGAAAAATTGCAAAGGAAAGTCTGATTTGCGAGACGCAACTCTTAACCTCTAGAATCCTTACCTTGGATTCGGCAAACTTCTAAATTAACCTAAACTAATTTAAACACGCAATTTAAACCAAGTTTAAGAAATTGAAGAGTAGAAACAAAAGCATGCAATTCAGGCAGAGCAATTACCTAAAAGCTATAGTTTATAAACCTATTGTAACTCACAAAACATGCAAATTACAAAAGCTTAGTCAAGGAGAGTGATTTTAAGAGTATAAACTAATACTTTCTTTAACTTAAATCAACTGTGAAATAATGGAGCATTCAACTGTGAAATCAACTAGAGTGGTTGGATTTTCCCCCTAAACTAAGTAGAAAAGAAATACAATTGAAATTCAATCAAGAGATTAATTCCTTACAAACCAAAACCTAAAAGAACTAGTTTTAGAAGTTGTGATGGAATTCAGGTACAAGGTTCATTGAACCTAACCAAATTTTACACCTTATTTAATTAAAAGGGAAATCTAATTCAACTACAAAAGAAATTCAAGGACTTTCTTTGAAAAGTACTACTAGAGTTAATATAAGTTGTAATCTTAAATTAACTCCCTAGTTTGATTAAAGTAGAAGTAAAAAACATGCACAAATCCTAACTCCTTACTCCTAGCCCTAACCCTAACCCTAATTATGATTTGGACATGTGAACTGGGCCTTGGTGGGCTGGCTGAATTTGTGAGGGGGTTGCAAGGGAATTCGGCCCACAATTTAAATAGTGCATCTGTGGATGATGTAGGAAGCTTCCTGAACCTTTGGAACCTTCCAAAATCATTTTTGAAACTCAAAAATCAAGATTCTTCATGATTCTACAATTAAACCTTTTTTTAGTGGGAAGGGTTGGTAGACGTCATTTCTTCAAAGACTTCAAGTACAATGACACTTTTACCCTTATGGGCATTATCTTCAAAGCCATTATTGTCCGTTGCTAGTTAGGCTTGCCTGGCGCAACTTTGGACTAGGTCTACGTGATATGCTCTTCTTGTCCTTCTTTGGTCATTGGCCAACTATATCAACCAATGGATCCATTTGGTAAGGACTCGGATCATGAACAGTCTCTACCTTAGTTCTCGAGTTCTTTTCTGCATTTCCTGGATCCTTTGTATGGGGACTTGTCGGTAGGTTGGGGATGACCTCATCATTTAAATACCCCTCAAGAGAGACCATTTGAACAACCATTCAAGATATGAAATTATCAATTCTCTCATGTGTCAAAAACTCTCAAAATCATTTCAAAGCTCTAGCAATTAGTTTCAAACTAGAAAATCCTCATTATAATAGTTAGCTATTTTGATAGCATTACTTTCTTAATTTGTAAAAGGGTTAGAGGGAAAATCTTAGATCTTTTCAAGAGGTTGAAAAGGTTCTAATCAATGGAAATTATCAAAAGGATTACCTATAGTTTGAGTAACTAGGAGGTAATACCTTTGGGATAATTGGTAAGGTTTAAGGTTCACGTTTAAGAATATTTTTGGGAAGATTAGGAACAAGCTTTAGGCTTGGAAGTGGATTAGACTTTCCTCAAGGAGGAATTAATAGTTGAACTATTATAAAATTGCTTTTTTACATGCTTTACACTAAAACTCACAAACGAAGCACAAAATGATTTTTTGTTTCAAATTGTCCTTCTTAGGTTGCTATAAGAAATTTCAACTGGTATCAGAGAGAGGCCTCAATGTGTAGGTTTAAAAACTTTTCAGTTAAAGATCTTTTGCAACCTTGTTTGATTTTTAGAGTCTTATTAATTTGACTACTTTGTTATTTGTGCTTTATTTTTCCCACTTTGGTCAAAATGGCTAAAGGTAAGAAAGCCATCAAGAAGGTAACAAAGCAAGCAAAGACTTGTGATGCTTCCTCAAGTGAGAAGGAGAAGGAAACCACAAGAAGATGCTTTATTGGAAATGATCTACAACAGGTAAGTAATTCTTCAAAATATCGATGTTAGCGGGAAACCAAAGTCGCTAAAGGCAGTGAGAAGCAGAATAGTGACAGTGATAATGCTTGTAGTGTATATAAGTATTTCACTACATTGCATAATAAATGTATAAGTTCCATGAAAGAAAATGTCATGCTTGAAAAGAAAATTACTTTGTTTAAGATTGATATTGCATTTTTAAAGGGAAATTTTTTTTTTTTTACCTTGAATTGTGAAAATGATGAATTGAGAAGCAAAGTAAATGAAATGAGTACTTTGCTAGATAATGAGGATGCAAAGTATATTGACTTGAAAAAGTATTATGTGTATGACATTTGGAAAAGGTAAGTCATATGATTTGTTGAAAAATTGACTTGTTGTATAATGTTGATTTACTTATATGCTGCGTGTTAAAGAATTTGAAAATAGCATGTTGAGACTAGAAAATATAGAGTTGCACGAAAAAATGAAGTCTAATGAAAAACTAGAAAATGAGTATATTGATTTGAAGAAAATGCTGAAGACCTTTGGAAAATTGTCCCTTGGAAAGAATAATCTAGAGAAATTGTTGGGAAAACAAAAAGTAGTTAAGGACAAATGTGGATTATGCTATGATAGAATATGTGCACAAGTATCTACCTCTACTTTTGTTAGTGCTTCTAAAAATGAAACTAAACTAGTTTATCCTCCATTAGAAGCTAAAAAGAAAGTTGTGAATCATGCATGGAAGTACCAAAAGACAAATGTGGAAAAGAAAGATAGTTCACCTAATTTTTCTTTTGGAGCCTCTCATATATATGAATGCATGTGATGATTCATTTAATATGCCTAGAAGAAAAAAAATGCTCAAATTAGGCATAATCATTGCTGTGTTCATAATGTAGCTTCACATGTCCCCAAAAAAAATTTATATGCTTTAAATGTGAAGAATAATCATATGCATGCACCTAAAATATCAAATGTGCATAATTACTTGGAAAATGATGTTAGGCCATTTTATATGCCTTGTACTAAAAAGAATCATATCTATGCATCTAAAAATGGGAAAACATATTTGCATTCCCGCCTTTGAAAAGTCATAATAACTTTTAATATGATAGTGTCATATACATATAGAAAATATGCTAGGACATGTCCCTCATTTGATGCACCTATTGTATGTCATTATTATGGTAGACAGGGTCGCATTTCTTCCAAATGATTTGATAAGAAAAATAAGAGTAGAAAAATGTGTCAAGTCAAGGAACAAGCTGGCCTCCAAGGACCCAAAAGATTTGGCTACCAAAATCTTGTACTTGATTTCCTTATAGGTTTGGAATGCTACTTTGTGGACAAAATCTTGATGAAGAGATGCTTGAAAAGTAGCATGGATGATTGATTGGAGCCAGTGAGGATAAAAAATGCAAACATTACAAAAATGGCTTCTTCAAGAATGGTAATGATCCCATGAGTGCTTATTTGAGGTAACATGTATCATTTTTAACTCATATTGATTGGTCTATAATTGTTTTGATAATTATATGCAAAGTGAGTTATATATATGATGATCACGTGTTTAATTTGAAAATGATGAATATGTTATATAGAATGCATAGTTTGACTTGGATATGCATATTGTGATTTTGATTGAAAACATGTTTTAATAAAAGTCTTTAGGACTTTAAGAGCTTAAAAGAAATATAGCTAGCTAAAAGTTTGACTTGAGTTTCTCCTTTTAGACTTTTACATGTTTTGAAGTTGAAAATTAGTCTAATGTGCTTACAATGATATTTGAAATGTGCTAAGACCATTTGAGGCCAAAACACTCAAAAAGAGTTGATTTAGGAAAAATGTGGTTTGAAAGAGAAAATTTAAAATTTGCCTTTGATTGATGGGTTTTTGAGTGATATAATCCTAGAATGCCATACTTTAGAGTAAAATGATGCATTAGGATCTATATCACATTTGGTATTATTATATTCTTGCATGTTTTAGAAAGAGTAGAAAACTCTCCATTTGAAAAGATTCAAAAGGTTTGAAGTTAGCAAGAATTATGCATGTTTGCTTTATTTGAAAAATGTTGACCAAGTGGTTGACTTTTGAAATATACATGCTTTAACTTACTTGAGATTTTAAGCATGGATTATTTAATGATTTGACATTGCTTGCATGAGAAAATTAAAGCTAAATGCTAGAAAATGGAACTTTCAAAGTTTGTATGCTTAAACTTGAAAAAGCTTGACCAAGTACTTGAGTTTGAAAATATGCATATTTTGGATTGTTTAAACCTTATTCATAAACTACTTGAGTATTTGAAGTTGCTAGTGTGATCAAAGTCTTTATAGAAACATGAAAATAGAAATCTTCAAAATTCATAACTTAAGTTGCTTAAGCTTGAAAAGTATTTACCAATAGATTGACTTTGCACATATGCATGAATTAAATTGTTTGAATCCTTTGAGATGTTTCTTTTGTTGATTAAAATTTGCTCGTGTACTTAGTTGCGAAATACATGAAGAATTTAACAAGTTTTAAGAAAATGGGTATTGCTTTAGAAAAAGCTTGACTTTTATTGGACTTTCAAGAATATGCATGAAAAGTGAATCTTTACATTCTTGAAATATCTTATATGCCTAATGCAATTTGCTTGCATTAAAAATTGAGATTTCTGAACTTAAGAAAAACAAATTTCATGATAAGTTGAAAAGTTTACAAGTTTGACCAATGAGTTGACTTTGATATGATGCATCTTCTATGATTTTTGATGCATACATATTAATCATCAGGGTCATTTGAATTTGCTTGCATACTTTTGAGTAATTTTATACATGAGTTGATGTTATATTTAATAAATCTTGAAAACTCATGATTTGGAGAAGTCATTCTTTAGGAAGAATGAACTCCTTTGATTTCATGGTTTAAATTGCCATTTGATTGAATGAAGCTTGTATGCTTCTTACTTGATTGGTTAAACTCTTTAAAATGTGTATGCTAGAAATTATGGGGAGAAAAATTTGAACTAGCATAAATATTTGGGTTAAGATTAGCATAGTGATCCCATAGGGTTAGGAAGAAGAATGGACTTTTTAGTACATTTCCTAAGGGGGGAGAAAATGCTAAGAATTGCTTGATTGTGCTTAAAATGTCAGAATATCCATTTTCCTTAGTTCCTTTTTATGATGACAAAAAAGGGGGGGGGGGGGGGGGGGGGGGGGGGGGAGAAAATATAATGGAATTTGGGGGGGGGGGGGGGGTTGTTTCTCAATTTTACTTGCTTTTGCTTTATCATCAAAAATTCATATTTGTTTTGTCGTCATCAAAAAGAGGGAGATTGTTAGACCGGTTGGTCTTAATATTTATTTTGATTGATGAATTAATAAACATGAGAATTTATTTTGAAATTCCGATTAGCAGTCTAAGAGGGGGAGGGGGTGAATTAGATTGTAGGTCAAATAAAATTCTTTTGAAAATATTTGAAAACTTCCTTTTCAAATCACTTAATAAAAGCAAGTGTGGTGTGTGAAGTGGTTTGTCAAAACAATTTGTAAAACAAATTAAGGAAGACAAAACACAAGGAATTATCGTGGTTCGAACTCCCCTTGAATCCTAGTCCATTCCTCAAGTTCTACAATTTAGATTTCCTAATCCACTAGAAGAAACACTTAAAGGTGACCTTGTTTTGTAAACAAGTTTTCAAACCTTGTTTTTGAAAACATGAAACCAATCTCTCCTCTTAAACCAACGCCTGCTGCCACCGCCCACCGTTGGCCATCGCCGCTGCCCACATCTTGCCACCACCACCACCACCTCTGCCCACCACCCACATCTGGCAACCATTTTTGGTCGCCTCTGGCCATCCGGTCACCATCACCGGCAACCACCTCCGGCCAAAGCTCACCTCCATCCACCGCCACTGACGGCGGCGGTGGTGGAGGTAGTGGGCAGATGTGGGAGGTGGAGGCCGGAGGTGGTGGGCGATGCCGGTGATAGAAGATGGGGAGGGGATGAGTCTTAAATTTTTTTTTTTCAAAACTTCTTTGCCAAAACATAATTTTGAAACATTTTTTCAAAACTATGTTCTCTACTATGTTTTTGAAAACATGTTTTCAAAACATGGTAAGAAACATGCCCTTAGTTGTAATTTTATTCGCTCATTATTTATCTCAAATCAGTACTAATAATTCCATTGCAATAATTTGTAGTAGCTTGACGGTAAAGGTTTGTTGTTTTCTATTATAGAGCATGGGCTCGAACCCCCAACATAACAATTTTTTATAAAGTTTTTGTTTGATGATCTAAAAAAATCTATTTTAATGATCATTTTAAAATTTCTTTTTTTATAATCATTAACACCGGTTTTAATAAAATTGGTTTTAATGATCTGTTTTTATTTTTATTTTTATCATAACACCGATTTTTCAACAACCGGTGTTAATGACCCGCACTTTCGTGATCATTAACACCATCTTTCCATCTACCGGTGTTAATGATCCGCGTTATCTAGCCGATTTTAACAAGCGGTGTTAAAGATCTATTTTATGGTAGTGTGATTTTTTTTTTTAAGGGTAGTGTCATGCGTTTTATTTTCCTGGTTTTTCTATTAATGTGTATAGATCGAATTGACACCCCTGCAGTGTGATTCAAACTAAATTTGTGTTTAGTTTTGTTTTATACTTATTTTCGTAGATTTTTTGGGCACTGTAGTGCATTGTTTGATAGTGTTTATGTATTTTTTCACCTTTATATTTTACATAGCACAATATTGTTTTTTGCCCCTATCATCCATTTTCAGTATATTTGGACTGATTGGCGGTTGGTGTTCGTTAAAAATTGAGAGAAAATAGAGTTTATGACAATCACTTGTTTTAACCTCTCTGGAGTTTCTTGCTATATATTTGTTGCCAAGTTAGTTTGTTAATTGGCCGGGTGCAGTGGGTGGAAAAATCATTGGTTAAGGCATGGTTTGACTATCATTCTTCCGCCATCCTACTAGAACAAAACACTTCATGTTCATGAAAATGTGGAAGCATCACAGAATATTTAGTGCCAAACTAGCCAATGGGGCCTTGAGAGAAACCTAAGGCTAGTGGAAAACCTACGGCCGCAGGAGAGGAAGAGTACATAGTTGTGCAAAGAAGCATTACAAGAGGAACAAGCTATGTATGTGAAGCAAAAGATGAAGAGAAAGATGAAGCAAAAGATGAAGAGGAAGATGAAGCAAAACTCGAAGATGAAGAGGAAGATGAATATTTTAATTATAGCATTGAGATTGTAATAAGATGTATTAATAAAGGGGTTTTAAAACTATTTTGGCATAGTTTATTCTTATTTGTGTAATACATTATCATTATTTTAGTTAGCTTATACTCTGTGAAATATTTATTTATTTTTAAAATTGTATGCTTTTACACCGATTTTAGCTAAAAATTGGTGTAAACATTTAACATCGGGTTTTAGAAGCCCGATATTGAAGAGACGAGATATTTTGCACCGCATACCTCTCGCACCGGACCGTAAAAAGAAAAACCTTGACATAAGCGAAAATAGAGTTAGACAGTCAGGAAAAAGTGGAGAAAAAGATTGAAAAACTCAGAGATGTATAATTGAAGACGAAAAGTTTAAAAAAATGGAGGTTTTCACAATGTAACATTGATGGTGGTATTCTAACACTTGTTAATATAAAATTGACATGTTTTGTTGCGGGAAGTTTTTTTAAAATTTTTTATTTTCCGAACGAGTAATTATATACTCAGCAACAAATCATAGCAACTGTTTGATAGCAACTCATGTGGCATGCATTCATTTGGCCAGTTATTTGATATTAATAAAAATGTAACCAATGAATGCATGCCACATGAGTTGCTATCAAAAAATTGTTATGATTTGTTGCTAAGACTATCATTACTCTTTACGAATAACGTTTCGAAAATGGTCTCCCCAGTGAAACCAACATAAAAAAAGAGAGGGCATAAAGCAAAAGTAAAGAGCATGATGTAAAGCCTAAGAAATCAAAAACAACTTCTGTAAAAAAAGGGGTAAAAAAAACAGCAACAAAGCCTTCATCTTCAATAGGTGCTAAGCCTTCAAAAAACTCATTTAAAGGGAGCAAATTTTTGAAGTCTGAGAAAGGAAACAAGAAGAAAAAAGAAAATGTATATGACAAAAAACTTAAGTCATCTGGCCAAAATTTAAAACCACCGATAGCTAAGGTGCAACTCCTAATTTCAGTGATAGCTTGATTCATTTCGGAAAAAACAACTCCTAATTTGAGCGACAATTATACAACAACAGCTAGGTGCAAAGCTTCACATTAACAATTAAAACAATAAAACCACAACCTCTCTTTTGTTTAACTACTCATTGAGGCAATAACTACACACACGCAAAAAATGAACTAAATAAAAGAACGCACAAGCAGCAATTGGGTGTTTATCATGAATTCAAAAACAGAGGCTTCAAAAGATGCACAAAAAGTTTGCAAACCATCCAAATGGAGCGATGAGGTGATGGAACAAATTAGGGCTTTCATACTAATGAGCCAAATTGGAGCAACGGGGGAAGAAAATCAATGTTTCAGATTGCAAGTCAACAGTTTGCCACTTTCGAGTCTTTTTTGCAACGCAGAGAGTAGACGTCGACTACAAATTTCTGAGAGAGATTACCATGAGTTTGCGTTGGGCTGGAAAACACCAACATGTGACTAGTCGTACAAAAATTATTTTATGTTTTTCAGTCTTTTTTAACGAATTTACATCCTAGTTGTATTAGTCGTTGGATTAGATCTAACCGTTCTTTTTGGCATTTTATCAAACACTTCATTCGCAATAGAGTTGAAGAACTCATTTACTCTATAATCAATCAAACAAATTCCTCAATTTCCTGTGAAGTTTAATTGAAATATGTATTACTCAACAATTAATTCCTATTCCTCAATTCCTTATCAAATTATCGTAGTAATAAGGTAATTAAATATCCATAATAACAGTAAGCACAAGGTGAAATCTTGGAATAAGTCACTTGTTTTTCTTATTTTAAAACTAGGCAATGAAGAAGAATGAGACCAAAATCATTATGGATAATCTTCCAATAAACAATCACCAATACCAAAGTGAGAAATTGAATAAACGAGTTTGTTTTCACCTCCTAACCTCCGCCGCTACATCACTTCGACACCCTCACTTTCTTCCTTTCACCCCGCCGCCACAATGGAGGAAACAAGAGAAAATAACAAAAAAGAGCTCTATTGGGGAATTGTTTTGTGGATAAACGTTACTCACTTTAAACTTGAGCAATGGAGGAAGGGGGAAAATGGGCTCTTCTGGATACAATAATTAGACTCTGGAATCTTTAAGATTCAAGAAATTATTCAAATTACTTTTACCCTGATTTATATTTCATCAGGCTTGATTTTCAACATGAATAGGTGAATATGGTAATTTAAGTTTGGCAACAAAGTTTTTGACAGCCATGAATCAAAACTCTCTTGTGATACCCCAAAAATAATAAGGTAGTTGTACCGGGTACTATTGATAAATTAATTTGATTTGAGACCCAATTGAGTCCTTACTGAAATTTTGGGGTTCAATTGTTTAGTTCCACTAATGTTGGGCTAAAGTAGCAATTTAGAATTTTGACTGAGGAAATTAGTGAATTAAGCAGTAATAGAAAAAGAATTAATTCACAAGTAAAAGGTAAATAAATTACCTCATTCACGGAAGGTCAGTATATGAGAATTGGGAGAGATACGTACATAATCAATGGGAAGGTAAGAGTCCAAGTTGTGGTAGGACACAAAGTACCGATTTCACAGCTAGAGGAGATATCTCCATCATCTCCAACAGCGGGTTTTTACTCACACGAAGTAGAAAAGAGAAGATAAATATGGACTCTAGGAAGTTACGCTAGTGGTTAAATTCAAAAACCCATGTTATAGTTAGCAAGAAATCGTTTCTCAAAAATATCTGAATCACATCGTTAACCTACTTCTATCGCCATTATAGTTCGCCGTCACTTGGCTGCTTGCTCTGCAAAGCGAAAGGAAGAAATTACCTCGTGGGAAAGAAGACGAAGAAGGGGAAGACCCATATACCACAATCGTCGAAGGAAAAGGTAAGGCCTTCGCTTCGACCGTTTCTATTTGGGATTATATAACCATTAATGATATTCGTTTAGCTTATTCACTAATCGATTGAATTCTGTGGGAATTTTACTGCAGCAATCGTTATCGGAACGTTCGACATATACTGGACTAGTAGACGAAGGAGAGAGATACCTGAGTGTTGTTTTCCGTCGTTAACACCGACAAGGGTTGTCGTTGAATCCATACCGCACTACCGTTGTACGAAGGGGGTAAGTTTTGCTCATAGCAGCTCAATTAAAACGGTATAGCCGTCCACAATATCCTTTTCTGTTTACTAATTCTGTGGTTGGGTCAGTGTTGCCGTTGATTCCTATGGGAACGTGGTGTTTCGCAGAAACGATTCCGTAGACGAAGGGGGATTGGGGTGCTGTGTCGCGGGTATCGCAGGTGAGAATCGATCTTTATTAATTGTTTGGGTTAATGCTGTGAATGATTAAGCATGGACACAGACTAATCTCCGTTATATTCATGGTGTATCTTGTCGATTAAACTAAAGCCAATCAGGTTTTATGTACTTGCGTGGTAAACGTAATCACATAATGAGTTTGCACGAGCTGCTGAAATTTTGGATGATACCCACTGTTAGTTAGTGGGATTTAGTGAGAAAAGACTATTAACTCAAACCATTAGTTAAATATTTTTGGTAAGTGCGGCGAGAGGTTTGTGGAGATGACGTTGAACCCACAAATCAAGGTTTATATATACGTATATAGAAATGCATATTATTTAGATATACGTTCTGTGCTTATGTACTGTTAAATATACATATGGATATATGCATGTGTTTGGAGGGGATCAATGAATTTGGTACGTATACATATACATATATATTGAAATGGATTGGTACGGGTAGTATACATATATATAGCCTATTGAATTAGTTATTTAAAAGATTATACATGTATAGATATACATTTATATGTACATATAAACATATACTTGCATGTAATAAATATGGTTAGATGATCACAAAATGCATGCGCTGGAATGATCATTTGGTTAAGAGTGATATTGAATTTGGGAATGGATTAGAATTGAAAAGTTCAAATGTTAAGGAATTGTGGGTTGGTCGATCTCAACAGTTAATTACTAATGGATTATATACACACACATATATATATATATATATTTATATAGATATAGGTATATAAATTATTAGCGCACACAAAGATGTACATAGGGCTTACGTATATACATCCGTGTGTGCGAACACCTCATGTTAGTACGCATGCAAGGCTAAGAATAAGATGAAGTCTAATAATTAAAAAAATTAATTGCAGGCTTTACCTGAGAGAGGGCAATGCATTCATTCTCAGAGGTTTCAAGTACATATATAGTATATATATAAATATATATAGATCGGGATTGACCTGGTCACTGAGGTTTCAAAATTAAAATATTTTCCTTCACTGGGATTTTGAAATCTAAAGATTTCCCTTTTACTGAGATTTTGAAATTTAAATATTTTCGTTTACTGTGTTCTCAAAATTTCTCATGCATATTTACTATCTACTGCTCTTTTTGTGTTTTGGCTTTTTGATTGTTTGAGTGATCGAGGCCGTACTTTATCGCCCGATCATTTTACTGGAATTACTGTGTTACTGAATCTACTGTGCATGTTGTATGCTATTACTGGTTGCCGGAGGTATACTTTATCGCTCCGGTGACATTTGGGATGTCAAACCCCGGTGGTTCGAACTGGCGAGGTTGGCGTTGGGCCTAATCGCTTGGCTAGACTCCGTGGGTACTGCAGGTTATCTCGAGATATACCACTACTGACCCGGCTATACTGATATATTGTTGGAGATGTGGAATTGAAGAACTGAGAGTGTTTGTCGGGGACCCTGTCCTTCTATCCATGAAAGGACACCCTCGACGACCTCACCCGTATCCTTATACTGCGACTGCTTATTGAAATGCTTGTTGCATTGCATTATGGTTACACTGGTTTCCCAAAACTAATGTTTTCAAGCAAGAATGTTTTCTCAACTGATTGTCAACAACTTGAGATTTCTCACTAGGCTTTCTACATCACAAAAACAAAAAAATACTACTTTCTACCTGACCAGGAAGATACTCGTCTAAAGGTGTAGACGTCACCATTCACGAGTAGGACATGCCTTTGCGACTCGAGTAATTAGGAGTTAAACTCGTCTATTTTTATAAAAGAGTAGTTACTATTTCATTTCGTTTGAACTTAGTATACTGTTAATTCATTTCTATTTAATTTATTTATGGAATGTTGTCGAATCACTAGATTTACTGTACCATTACTATGGGCGAGAGCCTTGATGATGCCTAGTCGATTGCCTTTAGGAATGGCTCCTAAAGGGGAGTCGGGGTGGGTTGTCACATCTCTTCCTACTATTCTTGATCCTCAGGTTGTAGAACAACACAATAAAGAAGATTATTATGGTTGGTAAACTTGCACAATAGTGACTGCACAAAAACGGGAAGAAAAGGCATAATATGAAGGAAGTAGCCTTTGGGTTGGAAAGCGTTAACCTATTATCAGTTGTGCAATCAGCAGCTCAAGTGGATGAAGAACTCCTCCTCTTTATCGACGTGAAAATCATTGACCTGAGAATCTTGACAAACCAGTCCTTGAGATCACAAGGAGGGAGCATTTTTCACCGTCAGGCTGAAGCAGAGGAGGAAGAGGGTGGAATCGGCATCAGCTTCGAAGGAGGGAATATAATTTAGGAGTTTCTTCAAGGGCTTTGTAAGACAAACACTTGTCTCTCCATCCAAGGAGGGTTTCCTCGATATGGGTCTTGAATTCCATCCTCCAAAATTACCCTATTTTATTCAAAGTAAAAAAAATCAACATATGAGAATAACAACAGACAAACGAAACCAAACCCCAAAAAACAGTTAATTTCCACTGGAACCAACCAAATTGAGTGAAAAAAAAAAAATACTCAAAATCTACAACAAATAATAAGAGGTTATTATAATTCCTAACAAAAATAATGATATTGGAAGAATACATCATCTCACCGATCAATTTTACTTGATGAGACATTTGATTTCCGAACCTACAAAATAAGAAACCACAAATTATTCATCTCAGAGAATGAAAATAATAATTTAACCTATACGAAGATGGGAGCTAGATTGGAGATTGAGCCGCCTTGGTGATGCAAAGTGGAGAAGGGGAGGGGAGATCAGTGTGTTAAGGTTCGAAACTTCAGAGCACGAGCGCCTTGATTCATCTCCCAAGCGTGAAGCTAATATCTCATTGAAAGTATAACGTAAAATATAGGAGTCTAACAGATTGAAATAACAACCAACAGTCGTGCATGATAGAGCAGGAAAACAAAGCTAAAGAGCTGCAGAAGATGAAGCCTCTTATAAGGGGAAAAAAATTATAGTAGCGTTATTCAATTTTGAAATTGTTATTTGCAGGACAAGTATATTAAATGTAGGTACATTTTAAAAATTTATAGGCCCGAAATGGCAAAATTAACCCTTTTCTATTTTATGCAGTCAAACCTCTCATCTTCTCCAGCGTGCGAACTTCTCCGACGTCCCTCTTTTTCTCCGACATTTCATCTTCTCCAGCATCCTTCTTCTTCTCCGACGTTAGACAAGATTTGGGTTCCATCTCCTCCGACTTCTACTCCTTCCGTTCATCTTCTCCTTTGAATTCTACTCCGCCCATTCATCTTCATGCCATCGGTTAGTAAATTTGGAGGTCCGGCGATGGTTTCTTCAACCTTTGCCGGCCCATGGTAAGTCACCAGAGGTCACCGAAAGCTGCTGGCCATGGTTGCCGGCGAAGGTTTTCTTCAACCTTCGCCAGCAACAATGGTGTATTTTTTTAAAAATAATAATTTAAAGTGATAAATTTTTTTATGAGTGGGAGGATGTTTTGGTATTTTCACTCTTAAATATACAACATGCCCCCAAACTTAAATTTTTGTGTTAAGTGTCAGGTTCAATTAGATTAAATTTTAATTTTATGTGCTTATGTGGAATTCAAGTGGCAGCTTTAGATAAAGTCTGTTTTACTTTCTAATATATAGGGTACATATTTTTAATAAAAAAATTTATATTAATTGGCATTGGCGGGAGACATCCGCCACTGCTTTGAACGCTTTGCTTGGACCTGCATAACTCAACAACCTAGCTCATATAATCGTCATGAGGTCATGATCAAATTCACACTTGAACCCAAAAAACTGTGGTTCATCTCATGATGAACATGAGCTTAAGCTTCAACTCCACAGAAAGTAAACTATGGCAATTGGCAAACAAAACATGAAAAGTTCTTCAGATCTGTATTTCTCAGTTCTACCCTTGCAGCTGACAGGCATCAACGATATTGTTCATATCATTCGCAAATTCTTAATTCTTATGGAGATCGCAATGAAGAAGCAAATAACGGTGTACCATCAAAAGAATTTCCTTATATTACACCACCAAAGCTTACTGTCACAGATTCAAAAGCTTCACAGCACTAAAGCAGAGAAGTTGCTTGTTTTCCCCAAAGCTTTCAGGTTGGTCATAGTCCATCCATAGCCCTCCGTATAATACTCAATCTGAGAAAAATGTAAAAGGGACATTACGAAAGAGCAAGGCGAAAACACATTCTAATGAGACAAGAATATATGACCAAGTGGAAAATAGACTCACTGAGTTTAAAGCTTCCCGGTCATCATTCAACACACTAATGACATTTTTCTTCCCTCCAATCACCACAGCAGCAGAATATCCCCAAGGCTCTCCCATGGATTCTCCCACCTCCCATGAAAAAATCCTGGGCTCGAAAATCTCAACAGTTGACAGCATTTTTCGCTCGTCATACCCAAAGCATAACTGTAATAAGGGATTGCAAATTCAGTAAAAGCATCAGATCGCCGTCAGGATAATTTATAGGAGGATTATTTGTAATTAGGCTGTTATTTGGGATTATGTATGACTGTATTTAAGATAGTTTCCTAGAATAGATTATGTCAATCTTTATAAATGTGTAAATGCGTGAATGAATTATACAGAAACTATTACACAATTCTTTTACACTAGGCAATGAGAGAACTCGTCAAATGCAAATAATGAATTTGAGGCGACAGTTTGAGCTATTGAGGATGAAAGAAAGTGAGGACATTCAATAGTATTGGAATAGACTCTTGAATGTAGCGAACAAAATCCGGTTGATTGGCGAACAAATCTCAGATCAGATGGTGGTGCAAAAGGTTCTTGTCGGGATACCCGAAAGATTTGAAGCAAAGTAATCTTCTCTTGAAAATTCAAGAGATCTTTTTCATAATACCTTGGAGGAGTTGGTAATATGCTGCAAGCCAAATAGCAAAAAAGAGTCATCCGTAAAGTGAGAGGAAGAATAGAACCATCATGGACATATCCAGGTGCTTCTTGTTGGAAGAAAATATGCCTAAGACCTTTTGGGCTAAAGCTGTAAATATTGCAGTATTTCTTCTAAACAGGTTGCCTACAAATTCTGTTGAAAACAAAGCACCATTTGAGGTTTGGCTTCGTTACAAGTCTTCAGTTGATAATGTGAAGGTTTTTGGTTGTGTATGTTACACACATGTTCCAGATGTGAAAAGAGGAAAATTTGATGAAACGGCGAAATTGATATTTTTGTTTGCTACAGTAGTATCACAAAAGGGTATAGGGTATTTCAACATTTTACTAACAAGATGGTTGTGAGCAGAGACATAAAGTTTGGTGAAAGTGCAACATGGGATTGGAGCAAAAATGAAGAGCAGAATTCTGTAGGGAATGTTTTTACAGTTGATGAGGAGCTTGATGAGGAATCTTTTGATGATTTTCCAGTGAGAGGTGCAAGATCACTCTCTGAAATTTATCAAAAATGTAATATAGCTATATTTGAGCCTACTGGATTTGAAGAAGCTGTATTGGATTCGAAACGGAGGAGATAAGGATTATAGAAAAGAATCAGACTTGGGTGCTAGTAGATAGACCATGACACGAAAATCTCATTGGAATCAAATGGGTTTTCAGGACCAAACTCAATGCTGATTGCTCTATAAAAATATACAAAGCCAGGATTGTTGTTAAAGCTTATGCTCAGCAATTTGGAGTGGATTATTTTTCATAGACATTTGCACCTGTTGCAGCAGGGTCTGACACCATTGGAATGGTTTTTGCATTTGCAGCTCAGGAGGAGTGAAAAATATATCATCTTGATGTGATGTGAGCCTTCCTAAATGGCTTCTTGGAGAAAGAGATCTTTGTTGAACAGCCAGAAGAATTTGATGTGAAAGGAGAAGAAGATAAGCCAGGATTGTTGTTAAAGCTTATGCTCAGCAATTTGGAGTGGATTATTTTTCATAGACATTTGCACCTGTTGCAGGAGGGTCTGACACCATTGGAATGGTTTTTGCATTTGCAGCTCAGGAGGAGTGAAAAATATATCATCTTGATGTGATGTGAGCCTTCCTAAATGGCTTCTTGGAGAAAGAGATCTTTGTTGAACAGCCAGAAGAATTTGATGTAAAAGGAGAAGAAGATAAGGTGTATCTACTTAAGAAGGTTTTGTATGGCCTTATGCAAGCCCCAAGAGCTTGGTAGAGCAGGATTGATGATTATCTTCTCCATATTGGCTTCAACAAGAGTTTGAGTGAAGTAACTCTTTATGTGAAGCCCCTTGATGCTGGTTTGATTACTGTTTCATTGTATGTTGATGATTTGCTTGTCACAAGAAGCAGTTTATTGTTGATTGATCAATTCAAAAGTCAAATGAAACAGATTTTTAAAAGGACTGACATGGGAGAGATGTCATATATCCTTGGTGTGGAATCACTCAATCTCAACAAGGAATTTTTATAAGTTAGCACAAGTATGCCAAAGAAGTGTTGAAAAAGTTTTAAATGCAGTCTTGCGAATCCATTGCCAGACCTCTAATGGAAAATGTAAAATTAAGCAAGGAAGATGGAGCTGGAGAGGTTGAAGAAAGACTTTACAGAAGTCTTATTGGCTATCTTTGTTTCTTACTACATCAGGGCCAGATATTATGTATGCAGTAGACTTACTTTTTACATTCATGCATTGAGCAAGTGATTTGCATTTTAAAACTGCAAAAAGGGTCCTAAGATTTGTGAAGGGTACTGCAGATTTTGGAGTTCTTTTCAAGAAATCTGAAATGATGGAACTTCATGGTTTTGCTGATAGTGACTGGGCATGATGTTATGATGATCTGAGAAGTACCTCAGGCTATTTCTTTAGCTTTGGTTCTGAATGTTTCTCGTGGAGTTCAAGGAAGCAGGATGTGGTGGCACAATCTATAGCTGAAGCTGAATATGTTGCTGCCTCTGAAGCAGTTAACCAAGCATTATGGTTAAGGAAACTCAGGGTGGAGTTGAAAATGACCAGAAGGAAGGAACAAAGATTTTTTTTGTTTTTTTTTTTTTTTTGATAATGAATCACCTATATCTATTTCCAACAATCCAGTGTTTGGCAAAATTAAGCATTTCAATATCAAATCCCATTTTCTTCGGGAAGTCCAGAAAAATGGAGAGGTTGTCCATTGCAGCACAAAGAACCAACTTGCAGATATTCATACAAAAGATTTGTCCAAAGGAAGGTTTGAAAAACTGAGGAAGCAAATTGGAGTAAAGAAATAAAATCATCAGGAGAAACAGGCAACAAGAAATTTCTTAGAAGGTTGCTTTTTTTTTTTTTTAAGAGATCAGATCTCTTCACAATCTGGAACTCAGATTCAAGAGGTCCAAAGGCATATACAAACATCAACATATCCAATACCACTTTGAATGCTTTGCTTGGACCTGCATAACTCAACAATCTCATATAATCGTCATGATGTCATGATCAAATTCACACTTGAACCAAACAAATGTGGTTCATCTCATGATGGACTTGAGCTTAAGCTTCAACTCCACAAAAAGTAAAGCATGGCAAACAAAACATGAAAAGTTCTTCAGATCTGTATTTCAGTTCTACCCTTGTTGCTCATAGGCATCAACAATATTGCTCATATCATTCGCAAATTCTTAATTATTATGGAGATCCTAATAAAGAAGCAAATAACGGTGTACCCTCAAAAGAATATCCTTATATTACACCACCAAAAGCTTACTGTCACGGATTCAAAAGCTTCACAGCACCAAAGCAGAGAAGTTGCTTCTTTTCCCCAAAGCTTTCAGGTTGGTCATAGTCCATCCATAGCCCTCCATATAATACTCAATCTGAGAAAATGTAAAAGGGGCATTATAAAAGAACAAGGCAAAAACACATTCTACTGAGACAAGTATATATGACCAAGTGGAAAATAGACTCACGGAGTTTAAAGCTTCCCGGTCATCATTCAGCCCACCAATGGCATGTATCTTCCCTCCAATCACCACAGCAGCAGAATATCCCCTAGGCTCTCTCATTGATTCTCCCACCATCCATGAACAAATCCTGGGCTCGAAAATCTCAACAGTATACACCATTTTTCGCCCATCATAACCACCCAAAGCATAACTGTAATTAGTGATTGCAAATTCAGTAAATGCATAAGATCGCCGTCAGGATAAGTTACTCATATCAAATATTAGAGCATTACTCCAGTACAGTATGGCATGTAGAAAACAAAAATATTTAGTTCAAACTATATGGAGAAGGCGTAGAGTGAAACTGTTAAAAAAGGCATGCTGTATTTAATCCTGAAATAGAACAATGTGTTTTTTTGTTTACAGGAGATCGAACATGCGTTTTTTACATAATGCAATGTGGAGATATGATCCATCTTAGTTGTTGTTTGCATAAGTTTAGAAAATAGTTTTGACTTGTTCCCTTCATTGACAATCTGAGAATAAATCTTCTGCTTTGCTGTTTGTGTTTTCCATTTCTTTACATGAAAAGTCAAGTTGCATCATCCAAACCACGCAGTATATACAAATGTAGCCTATCAGACGAGTAACACAGAGAAATATAGTTGATGCGTTCTTACTAATTAGCACAGTCTAGGATTGAGATGAATTGATCAATCAATGTGATAAATGATTTCTCAGGGTAAAATATGAAGAAAATGAAAAACAAATTTTTTCTTTCCTTTATAAACATTTCTTTAAAATGTCCCTGATATTATTTTTTCATTTAGTTCTAGAAAATTGAAATGATCACTGTGTACGTGGTCAAGGATGTGACACAAAGCAACCTTAAGATGATCATGACAAAAGACAACCACAGAATAGCTTGAAAAGGTAGGAACTAACAGTTTTTCATTCAATGCTGCTAAAGAGTGACATCCCTTTGCTGTGCTCATGCTCTCAAGTCCAGTCCATTAAGGTTCTCTAGGATCAAATCTTTCAACAGATCTGAAAAGCCAAAATAAACCAAGATAATATTACTGAAAAATTCAACTGATATTTACAAAAGACCAGATAATTTTAGACGATTTTATCATATCTTACTTTAGGTACTTTCTTCCATCATATCCGCCAGCAATATATAGTGCACCGTTCATAGTTGCAGCTGCTGGAGCATATCGCTGCAAGAGACCAGGAGTTCGTAAAATAAAAGCAGAAATGACATATATGAAAGCCTGACATATGTTGTGGGATGAGATCTCATCGAAAATGTTATAGTTGAGTATAATGCATCCAGAACCTTCTTAATCAGCTAAATCATGTAAATTCTGCTTGTGTCCAAATATGTGACTTTTCTAGTGGGAAGGGGATTAGGTCGTAAGGTGGATGGTTTGCAACAAGAAGAAAGATATATAAACTTTCAGGTGCCAAGTGACAAGATACCTTCTGTTGCATTGACTTTGTGAAGATCCATTTTCCGATGTTCAAATCAAACATTTCCACATCTGAGAAACAATCAATTCCATTTCCACCACCAATTGCATATAACTTGTCAAATACAGATACCCCAGCCAAATTTCCCTTTTTCTGGTTGAGCGAAGGTCGTCTAACCCATTGATTGTGGATCAGATTGTATGATTCAACTACAAATTAAAAAAGCTGCAAATTAAAGTTTATGAAGAAAAAGTAATCCATACATACGAGTAAGGTAAAGTTGCAGAAATTGTCCCATGTGTACCTGTATCGTACAGCGTTTCAGCATTTTCGCCACCAAACAGGTATAGTTCACCGTTCAACTGTGCAGCTGAGGAATTGTACCGTATGAAGGTCATTGGTTTAAGTGCATTAACAAGGTCATAAGTGGGTGAATACTGACTGAAATTGGATGTAAAACAAGAACCATCATATCCTCCAATTACAAGTAGAGTGTCATCAGCTGATAGCATAAAAGGATCATATTCTTTTAAGTCTACTTCCTCAAAATGGCCACTTAAATATGAAGTTGGCATTGAAGAAAACATCTCATACTGTTTTCTCAGATCTTGATTCTCCAGTTTTAGTTGAACCTGTAAGGAAAAGGTTAATAAATAAAAATAAACCACAGATTCAACTCTGGATTACAAGGAGGAAAAGGTTTGAACAGATGATACAGATGATACCAACAGCCTTCAACTTTGAACAAATGAAGCAGGCTATTAAGCTATAATTAAGCATGTTGTCATATTAGAATGGATGGGAAAGAAAATTTACAAGCTGTTCTTCCAGGAAACTGATTTTCAGTTTTTGTTTCAGATCAAATTCCTTCAGCTCTTCATTTTCACGCATTAGCTACAAAAAGAATGGTTGAAATACAATAAGAATCCCGGAAAAACTAATAGTACACGAAATCAATAAATTCACAAACCCTCGAAATGTATTCAAATAGATTACCTGATAAATCAAGGGCATTTCAGCCCCTGAATCTTTCACAAAGATCCCGATATCATTGATTATGTCCCTTGCATCATTATCTCTGGAAGTCTCATCCTTTGGTACTCTTTCCTGCTATTCTGTCCCCTCATCTAGTAAAACAAGAGATTTTACTCCATGATCAGCAATCTCTATACTATCAGAGCTAGGTAAAGCATTGTGTAATGCGCTCCCTGGAGCTGTATTCTGTAAACCCCCGTCAAAGCGAGAAAATGGAACTGGTGAAGATAATTAACTTGCTGGTTTGAGTTCGGTCAAGCTCAACCCAGAAATGCTTCCTTTCATAGTAGTTATCCGCAATTACTGGAGCAAACTTTTCTTCAACCAATGGCCGACACTGATTCTGTACACGGACTCGCACCTTGTAAGAGAAAAGTGCCGTCCAAAAATTAAATTAATTAATCAAACATATCACAAAATCTCCAATATCTAGCCAGCTGTTAAAAGAAAATTGGAGAGGCACACACAACATTTTAACCTCTTTACCTGTGCTGGGTATGCTGTACGCCTCTCGCTATACACAGTCCAGGCTTGCGGGTCGATATAAAGTTGGCCTGGGCTTGTAGCTTCAAAAATACCATGCAGACTTCTGTCACTATAGTTGAACAGGAAAAGAACTAAGCCAGGAGTTACATTCTTCACGTAGGAAAAATGTGATGATGGCAATCCTGTTCAATGTAGAAACAACAAAAACATCCATACATTAACAATCAACTGGAAGAGAAAAATTAACTTTGTAATAAAATATGGACAACTGACCAGATAAATTCTTCCTTCTGCATTCTATTAGGTTTCCTACTGGTAATAGGTTTATACCATTCTGATATCTATAAATATAGCCCTAGTCATTGGAATGATATACAACAACAACATCTTGTATACAGTGATCTAGTTGTCAATCCTCTGACTGATAAATCCTTTGGAAGGATCCCAATTACGGTTATTCGTGTGGATACCGTTAGAGGCCGGACAATTGTGCGGCTCGTGATCAGTTTCATCTCCATGCATATCGTTCGTGGATCTCCTAAATATTGCTGATGGATTTATATTATTCATATGATTGCAAGGTGATCTTGGCATGTTCAATCTATATTTATTCCGCTGCGCATAGATTGATTAACTTACAGTGGTATCAGAGCCTACTTTGTTTATCTATGTTTAATATGTTATATTTAATTATCATGGATAGTTCATATGTGTATAATTCTTGATTAAGGTTTGAGAAGTTTTAGTTTAAAACTGATTAATTGGGGATTTTGTGATTTTTGAAAATTTGGTTTCGAAAATCATTGTTGAGCTTTCGAGCAAGAAGTCATCTCTGTTTGATAAGATGACGAAATCAGAGAACGAAAACTGGCTTTTGGAAATGAGAGGGAGATGTTTCAAATTAAAGGGAAACATCTCGCCGGATTTTTCAAGAAAAAGGAAGAACTGTTTTAAAATCCCCTTCATGGGTTTTGTTCAAAAAGTTGTTTGAGAAAAGTGATTTTTTCTTAAACAAATGTTTGAAGCCCCAGTTGACGGAAGTGAAAAATATGGTTCTGGTCTCGGTTTTTCTTTCTCTGTTCTGGCCGGTGATGAGAATAGAAAATTGTTGAAATCCGTTTTGGTCAGTCTCAGATTTCCGGGAAATTTGTTTCTGATTCATTGTTTTCAGATTTTGAAATTTTCTTTTCTCTGTTTGGCGATGGGAAGCGACACGAGCTAGAGCGTTATGGTCGCGGTCGTTGAACTCTCCGGCGAGGTCGGGGACCAGTTCAGATCTGGTCGTGAGTTCTTGATCAGAACTCCAGCAGAAAAATAAGAAAGAAAAAGGAATCAACCGCTTGGCGGCGACAGAGGAAGAAGACGAGGTGACGTCATCGATGACGTCACCACTACTCTGCATTTGATTTCTTTCTGGCAAAGCCGGTGCGACCATTTCCATTCTGGTCGCGGTTTTCCACGGCTCCGGCGGTGCGAAAGCACACCAGCAACGCCGCGGTTCTTGTCGCGAGCGGTGGCATCAGAAAACGACGTGACCAGAACTTTTCTGGTCGAATTGTTGATGTCGTTACCGCCGGAGAGGAAGGTGGCGCTTTAGAGCGGCCGCTGCGCGGGACAGCCGGAGAAGACGGCTCCTTCAACGCCGGCGATGCTGCGCAAAGGAAAAGCCCGTCCCGCTTCTACCACAATTGGGCTAGGGTTTCCCTAGCCATTTTCTGCATCCAGGACAATAAAGAATTGGGCTAGGCGGCCCAGTTCTGTGAATATTTTCTTTGGACCTCAGTCCAACTTTATTAAATAAAAATAAGAATAAATTTGGGCCAAATTTTACAAATGATGGCTGGGCCTGATTGTAAAGTAGTCTTGCTTAAAGAAAGGTGATTTTACATTTGGGTCTGATTTTAATATTGGGCTCATTTACAAATTTCAGAATCAGTTTTAATAAAATTTCAGCCTATTTTAAATACTTGGCCTTGGTCCATTTTTCAAATATTATTTGATTTAATTATTAGGCTGTCTTTTAAAGATTTAAATCTGATTTTCTTGTTGTAAAATCATTTTACAAAAGAATTTTAATTATAAAATAAATTAAATTAAGTGTTATATTTTAATTAGATTAAGATATAACTAGTGATTAATTTGATTGTTTTATAATTTTCTAAATTAGATTTAGAAGATTTCAAAGTATTTCAAATTTAAATTATGGGTTAATTTTAATTTGAAGGACATTTATAAATTTCAATTGGATTGGAATTTAGGAATTTATTGATTTTGGAAATTAATAATTTAAATGTCATCTAATTTCAAGTCAAAATTACTTTTTACATTTATTAAATAATAAGATTGTAATTTTGATTGAAAATCTTGTGAATTTGTCAATTATCAATTGGATTGAGGTATTCACTTTATTTTGGAAACTCGTAAATTTTAAATTGGATTTAAAATTTTGAGAGATGTTTTAATTTAGAAAAGTTCCATATTGGATTAATATTATGGAAAAAGGTTCTAAATTGATATTCCAAAATTGTTTTGATTAAATCAAAAGTGGGAGAAACGAGTTTTAAAACCATGGGAGTTTAGTTTAAATTTTGGAAATTTTATTTTTAACTCTCGGCCTACTTTATTTAGATTTAATTGAAGAAAAAACCCCCCAATGACTTCTCAAACCTTAATCAAGAATAATGTTATTTCTAATTGGATTAGAAATAAGTATACACATAGATCCATGATTAGATATTAAATATGCTTATGTAATTATTTAATTGTATAATTTAATTACATGTTTATATGCAACATTTAATTAAATATTTGATGTGATAATTTGTTCATTTAATGAGTTATATGATTGCATATGGTATGCCAAATTTGTCAATTATTTATATGTTGCATATAATTGATACAATTTTATAATTGTTTAAAACAAAATCCCTTAAGTTGTTGCCCCATTAACATAGCAGATTATGACATCATTGTTGGAATTAACTTGTTGGGATTCCCCAAGGTTGTTCTGTCCATGATTAATTTTTTTGGCTTTTGAGATTGGATCTCAGTAAAATGGATTTAATTATTGAAACATATAGTTTGTTGAGAACCCTCAACATTTTATGTTTTAAGGCAACATATATTAAGTCATAATACCTTCCGTTGTTATAGCTCGGCTAAAATTCTTTCTTCAGATTAACTTGTTGGGATTCCCCAAGGTTAGTTTGACATCGAATTTGTCGAAACTATGAATGATGGGTTCGACTTAACAAAAATATATAATTTGTTGGGATTCCTCAAGGTTATATATTTTTTGAGGTAAGGGTTAGGTTTCACATAAGATGTGTATACCAGGGTTGGTAACCTAACGATAAGGAGTTGCAAGAGTTGCAATTGATAAAGTGTATCTACCTTGCGAAATTGTTTTGATTTGTTGGGATTCCTCAAGGTCAAATAATTAGTGGGGGTCCTTTTCTCACTAAGAATTATGAGATAATTCTCGAATCAGTATTTAAGGGTTATTGATTTGAACAAAATAGTGGGAGCAAAACCAAAATTTATTCATTATCCATATCTTTTATACTTTGGTTTTGTTAGATGCATAAATAAAATATTTTGATATTTATGTTGTGGAATTATATGAGTATTCTTTTAGAATTTACTAAGTAGATGGCCTCAATTTTCTTGATTATCGGTTGGCATAAATTTTGAGAGTGTCTCTCAATCTAAAGTTATTTGGCTATTTTGATTTTATGGCTAAGATGATGTCTAGACAATTGGAATGTTTATGGTAAGCATTAAGTTTAGAATGGTATAAGATTTATATCAGGAAAACTTTTAATTCTAAATTGTTGACACAGGCAAATGGTTAAATTTTCTTACTTACTTAAGTATCTTAAGTGATACATAGTGAGATTTGAAATTTAATTTGCAATCTTAGCTGGGCAAATGTTCAAATTTTATTTGAATATGCAGTAAATCGTTATTCTTGTATCAGACAAAGAAAAATATATGATAGTTCAATCCTTTAAAAGGATGTGAGCAATCATTAGTTCAAATAAGCCAAAGTGATTGAAAAATGACTGCAAAAGTTTGTACTTGAAATCAAAGAAATTGTTGAATTTCTTTTGTAGTATAAATGAAATGGATATTTATCTCTCTAATTGAAGTTTAGACCTATGATATATGATATCAAGTTAAATATATATTTGGAATATATATGGTCTAAAATAAGTAGACTGATAAATTAATATGAAATAAATAATTATAGCTAATAAATAAAGCAGGTATTGCAATATTGGCTATGAGAATTATTGTATTTCATTTGGATTTAAAAATCATTGAATGTTTTAGTTGGACTAAAATAATCCTACATCATGTTTATCATGTAAGGATGGATTGACTCATATATAAGTGATTTTATATTGGCGGAGTCCAGTTTTAAACTGTTCCTTAAATTCAATGATTTTATTAATTCTAGAAAAATCAAATTTAAATAACACGGTTTATTTGGTCGTGTGACTATATTTACATATATTCAAATTATATCATTATAATTTGAGACTTTTGGTTTGGAATCAATTGTGATATGTAAATTTCATGCACTAGTCAAATCGACCAAATTACCCTTTTTGGTAAAAGGTAGAAACATTGTAAATTATCTTGACTAATACATCCTATGTATGTAGTTTTATGATAATTTTACTAAATGTGATTTTCTTAATTCATTTTGTCTCAGGTTTACACTTATCTAAGTGTTTTGGGATTTTGATTTGTTCAAAAATGAATTTTGAAAAGTTTGATAAAAGTATTTTGCAATGACATTGCAATAGTATATACTTTATTCAAGGATGGTGTTATCTAAATAAAATGTGATTTTCTTATAATTTACAAACACTTGATATGTATATATATCTGGTGTTGTATAAATTAAGATCTAATATATTTGATATATTTGATCAGTTGTAAGTTATGCAGTTTTCAATCAATCCATTTATGCCACTATACTTATCTCCTACTTGTTATACCATGTTCCAGTCGACAAGTTGATGCCATATGTGAAAAAGGTTAACAGTTAATCAAATTTTGAAAAAGGTTTGAGTTAACACATTCACATGCAATGGTTAATTACTATTAGATTGTATTCTGACTAAATCTAATCAATTATCTATTTGTGGGAGTATCCAAATTTGATTTAGTTACAGATATTATTTCAGGAGCCCAAGCTTTATTATGGAAAATTATCTTTCTAGTGTAAATCATTTATTCTAGAAAGGTTAGTGGGAGAAATAATATACAAATGAATTATTCATAACCACAAATTTGTAAAATCAACTTATGGAACAACATGTTTAATAACATGATGGTATGGTAGATCTAAATTTTCACATAAAAGGGTGAATCAAGTGGTCTCATGTTATGATCAAAAGATATAAAATTGCATTCGGCTTAATGAATTATATATTATAATTCAATTTTATATCCAATGATCGTAATAAGGTATACAATATAAAAGAAATTTTATATGGATTCTAATATTTTGAGTAAAATTCAAACCATTTGATTTTGTCAAAATGATTACGAATCTTATGTATACAAATCAATTAGTGGGAGAACAAGTATTTTCAATTACACTGTGTTGGACACATTGTATATGGAGAAGGAATACCTTTAAAGTAGTGTTTATTGGTATGATAGTTCAAGAAAAGTTTTTGAATTATGGAAGCAATATAGACTTTGGAAGTCAAAATCTAGTAACATAGATTGTAAATATTGCTCGATGTACATACACTGGATGCTACGTGTATCATGCCACTAAATAATATACAATTGTTTCCATACAGACTAATGGTTGGATTATATTGGTATATTATCGTATGTAGGCGACTATGTTATGCTCTAATTGTTGCGAACAAATTGAGCAGGTTCAAGTGAGAGTCACTGGATGATGATAGTTAAGAATATTATAAATATTTTGGAAATATTATAAAATTATTCTTTTTATCATAGGCCAAACAAACTTAGTCAAACTTTATGCAATTTTATCTTGCGAAGATAGAAGGAATTTGCATACATACTCTTTATAATAGTGTTAAATGTTGGACTACTTTCACGCCAAACACTATGACTATTCTACAGCATATGCCATAATACATTAAAGAGTTTTGGAAACTGCTTGGATCTAGTTCTTCATTGAACTTAGCATAAGAATTTCTATTTTAGAAATGGAAATTGAAGTCTCATCAATGATCCAATTATGTATTAGGTATTGTCAATTGATGTTGATCAATGACAGAGTTGATATTCTCTCAAGATAAATTTATTTATTAGTGGACTAAAACAATTATTAGAAATTGATCTTAGTCCAAGTGGGAGAGTTAGTGGGATGGATAAAAACTAATTGATTTTATCCTTACACTTTGTTTATATATTCAAATTTGTGCAAAATTTGATGATATGGAACTATTTATCATTTATCTTATTTGTTTTATTACATTAAGTATATGATAAAGTCCCTAGAATAATATTTGTATGAAAGAAATCATAAGGGTTATGATGATGAGATTCTTTCTATACTTATATATTGTTCTTAAATAATCCCTAGTCATAGTATTAACAAGATGGGACATTGTTAATACGGATAGACTAGCACATTTTATGCTTTCTTCCTAAATGAGGAAATAGTTGATCTCATTGACTATTGTGTGGGACACAAAAGCTAATATGTGGATGCTTGTTAAGAGAACAAGTTCATTGGATTGACCCGTCTAGAGATTTTCATGAGGTGATCTATTTGAGTGCCAATGAAATAAATCTCTACATAATGGTAGAGTAAATAAATCCTTCGACTTGAGATCATAAGTGTATCCAGAGTGTAGATTATATACTTTCACTCTTTTGGTCCTTAACCTTAGTTGGTTATGTGTGCTTTAAGAGTTGAGTATAGTATGAAACATGGATGGAAGTTTATGATCAATAAAGAATTCACCACTTCCAATAGTAGGAAGAGTATATCCAGTTATGGCCACTTGTTGAAGTATAACTTAAAATGTTTGCGCAAACTAGGAGTGATTTTAGAATAGTTCTAAAATTCAACTTCAGGGAGTTATATTTCGGGAACAAGCAAAGAAACAATTAGCTCATTAAGAGTTGGCACAGATCCTTACTCTTGAACTAATTGGGATATGGTTTGGTGAAAGGATGTTAATTACACGGAATCCGTTCATAGAAAGGTGAAGTCGATCACATGACTTTTTCCTAACACTTGGGTGGTCATGATGCCTGGCTAGAGGTCAATCTTGATATATAAATATAAGTAGATTAATTCCAAAATCACATGGCCTATTGTCTTTAGGCCAAGTGGGAGTTTGTTGGGTTTATGTCCTAAAGCCAATTAAATTATGGAATTATAATTTATATTTATTGCCAACGTGTTTTAGGAACCTAAAGGGTCACACACATAAGAATAACTGATTGGGTTAAAATGATATGTTATGGGTTAATTTATTGGATAAATTAACTATAAGGACTTATTGATAAATATCTAATAATGGTTTCCTATTTGTGTTAGGTTTCCTATTCTATTAGGTTTCCTACTGGTAATAGGTTTATACCATTCTGATATCTATTAGGTTTCCCACTTGGCCTAAAGACAATAGGCCATGTTTCAAATAGATTACCTGATAAATCAAGGGCATTTCAGCCCCTGAATCTTTCACATAGATCCCGATATCATTGTTTATGTCCCTTGCATCATTATCTCTGGAAGTCTTATCCTTTGGTACTCTTTCCTGCTATTCTGTCCTCTCATCTAGTAAAACAAGAGATTTTACTCCATGATCAGCAATCTCTTCAGTATCAGAGCTAGGTAAAGCATTGTGTAACGCGCTCCCTGGAGCTGTATTCTGTAAACCCCTGTCAAAACCAGAAAATGAAACTGGTGAAGATAAGAAAAGGTCAATTAACTGACTGGTTTGAGTTCGGTCAAGCTCAAACCAGAAATGCTTCCTTTCATAGTAGTTATCCGCAATTACTGGAGCAAACTCTTCTTCAACCAATGGCCGACACTGATTCTGTACACGGACTCGCACCTTGTAATAGAAAAGTACCGTCCAAAAATTAAAATTAATTAATCAAACATATCACAAAATCTCCAATATCTAGCCAGCTGTTAAAAATAAAATTGGAGAGGCACACACAACATTTTAACCTCTTTACCTCTGCTGGGTATGCTGTACGCCTCTCGCTATACACAGTCCAGGCTTGTGGGTCGATATAAAGTTGGCCTGGGCTTGTAGCTTCAAAAATACCATGCAGACTTCTGTCACTATAGTTGAACAGGAAAAGAACTAAGCCAGGAGTTACATTCTTCAGTAGGAAAAATGTGATGATGGCAATCCTGTTCAATGTAGAAACAACAAAAACATCCATACATTAAAAATCAACTGGAAGAGAAAAATTAACTTTGTAACAAAATATGGACAACTGACCAAATAAATTTTTCCTTCTGCATTCTTGGATAGTAGAATGTTTACATCCAAATATGACTCCAGCCAGGTCGCTTTTTATCAAATTTCTGGACGACACGCTGCAATTCACTGTCCATTGACGTTCTGGATGTATTCTGGTCTTTCTCCCCGCACTCATTCTGACAGATAGCAAAGGTTTGGGGTCAGAATCAAGTGGAAAAAAATGCAGAAAATTAAAGAAGTACGGCTTAATTAACTATGAATACTCAACAAAATAATGCTTTTTTCATAACATGAACAATAATAATTATAGCGCAAGACAACCCACAAACTACACATGCCCCTGTCAATGGAACCTATATCCAACGCGAGTTCACAAAATCATTTTAAAAGTAACAGTTTTACGTTTTAAATGTTGGGTGTCTCTGTAGTGCAGTTGACTAAATTAATTTAAGGTGTAGTTAAATCAATCACAAGCGTTAGATCTAATCCAATAACTAATAAAAATAGGATGCAAACTCTTGGAAAAATAATGTAAAACATACGATAATTATTAGATGACCTGTTGCCTGTTGGGTTCTTTTTTTCATATTTTTTTTATATCGTTTCCTCCCTTGCCCAGTAAACTTCATCGATCACAACCCCCAACAAAGAGCTATTTTTTCCCCTTTTTCCTCCATTGCTTAACTTTAAAGTGAGTAACGTCCATCTACAAAACAATTCCCCTACACAGAGCTCTGTTTTGTTATTTTGTCTCGTTTCGTCCATTGCTCATGCGTAAAGCCAATTAGCGGCTGCAGGGTAAAAGGACGAAAGTGAGGGTGTTGAAGTCAGTTAGCGGCGGAGGTTACAAGTTGAAAATGAACTTGTTTAATCAATTTCTCGCTTTGGTGATTGTTTATTGGAAGACTATCCATAAGGATTAAACTATGTTATTTGGAGGGACCATTTTACTATTTACAGGTACCACTTAAAAAATTTAATGAATGAAAAAAGAACACTAACCCTATTGTAATTTGACACTCACACAAAAGAAAGAGAGAAACCCTCTTCCTCCGAGTCTGGAGCTTTTTGAAAACTTAAACATTTTTGAAAACTTTCGCCTAGATGTGGAGGAAATTTTCAAAACTTTCGCCCGGTCTGAGCGGAAGTTTTGAAAACTTCGGCCAAGTCTGGGCGAAAGTTTTGAAAATTTCCGCTAGATCCTGGCGAAAGTTTTCAAAACAACCTTTATAATTCTAAGAAAATAAGAACAAAAAATGAACATAAACTTGACTCACAATTTAAATTGTGAAATACTAGAGGGTGAAATTTGAATCAATATGCTGTGAAAGAGAAAAGAATATTTTAGATAATAATGAGAATTTATGACTTAATTTTCACTCATTAAATTTTTTTAAGCGGTACCTACATTTTGTAAATTGGTACCTGCAAATATCAATTACCTAATGATTTTGCTATCATTGTTCTTCATTGCCTAAGAAAAACAAGTGACTTATTCGATGATTTCACCTTGTACTTATTGTTATTACAGATATTTAATTACCTTGCTACTGCGATAATTTGATATAGGAATTGAGGATTAGGAATGAATTGTAGAGTAGTACATATTTCAATTAAATTTCACAGGAAATATAGAAATTTGTTTGGTTGATTCTACAATAAATGAGTTCTTCAACTCTATTGCGAATGAAGTGTTTGATAAAATGCCAAAAAAACAAACTGTTAGATATAATCCAACGACCAATGAAACTAGGATCTAAATTTGTGAAAAAATACTGCAAAACATAGAATAATTATCGTACGACTGGTCACCTCTTGGTGTTTTCCAGCCCAACAGAAACTCGTGGTAATCTCTCTGAGAAATTTGTAGCCTACGTCTATTCTGTGCGTTGCAAAAGAGGCAAAACTTCGACTCGCCATCCGAAACGTTGATTTTCTTCCCCTGGCGCTCCAATTTGGCTCGTCAGTATGAAAGCCCTAATTTGTTCCATCACCTCGTCGCTCCTTCTGGATCGTTTGCAAACTTTTTGTGCATCTTTTGATGCCTGTGTTTTCAAATTCATGGTAAACACCCAATTGCTTCTTGTGCATTCTTTTGTTTAGTTTGTTTTTGCGTGTGTATAATTATTGCCTCAATGAGTAGTTAAGCAAAAGAAGGTTGTGGTTTTGTTATTTTAATTGTTAATGTGAAGCTTTGTACCTAGCTTTTGTTGTATAATCATCGCTGAAATGAGGAGTTGTGTTTCCAAAACGAATCAAGCTATATTACTAAACGAATCGCTGAAATTAGGAGTTTCACCTTAGCTGTTGCTGTATAATTATCGGTGGTTTAGAATTTTGGCCAGATGGCTTTAGTTTTCTGTCAGTGACATTTTCTTTTTTCTTGTTGTTTCCTTTCTCACACTTCAAAGATTTTCTCCCTTTAACTGAGTTCATTGAAGGCTTAGCACCTGTTGAAGATGAAGGCTTTGTTGCTGTTTTTTTTGAGTTTTTTGCTCCCATTAACTGAGATAAGTGGGACATCTTATCTGGGGGAACTAGATCTGCTTGTCGCTATTTTGGGATTTCTTGTGAATTTAGTAGAGAAGGATGGTATTAACAGAACACAGCTTGCTGCAGTTAGAGTTTCATTGCAGAACTTAGAAGGTTTTGAGGAAGAAAGTTGTAACATCTTATTCCTCTATTGTGCTCAATCTCTTTTGTTGATCAAGGTGTAGGCTAGGTGACGTAGCGGAAGATATCTATGAGAAGATTTCATGGAAACCAGGAAAAACCTTTTGAAAGACTATTGATTCGCTCACGAATATCAGTCAAGCACGCATCCAACAATCATTGAATCCACAAAAGCATTACCGAAAATTAGGAAAATATATTATGAAATCTCAATTAATCAAAAACGTAAACTATCTATTACAATAAACCAAACTACCTATTTATAGGAATAGGAAAAAATAAACCTAATACTAAAAGGAAAGTAAATAATAAGATAAACCTAGAACTAAAAAGAAAATAAATAATAAAATAAACCTATCACTACTACAAATAGGGGTCTTTTACGTCCAACCCTTTACGATGACACGCGAAACTCGTCGTAAATAATAATGAATGACGACGTGATCACTAATCTGGACGTAAAATTCCCTTTTTAATTACGGCTAAACCCTAATCACATCGTAAGGGCTCTAATCTGGACGTAAAATCCCTTTTTAATTACAGCAAAACCCTAACCACATCGTAAATGCTCTAATTTGGACGTAAAAATGAAATTGGGAAATAAAATGCTTACTAATGTTAATATTTTTTCTATTTAGTGTGAATTTTTTTAATTTACGTATGGCGATCCCCCCCCCCCCCCCCCCTCCCTCTCTCTCTCTCCTCCCCTTCACTCACTCTTTCAGTAGCATTCTCTCTCCTTCCCTTCACTCACTGTCTGCTACTGAAATTCTACTAAAATTTGCATTCCTATTCGTCGGTGTTGCATCTCACCAGGGCAGGTAACTTGCCATGCTAGAAACTATTGACTTGATGTTGGTTTTGAGTGCACTACTACAAAATCGCATAAAGCCTTATAGCCACCCGTATAAGGCAAATATGTGGCTTTATACAAACTGTGGTGGCAATTTTGTAATAAAAATGAAAATAAGCAGGAATTAAGCCACCGGTTACCGCGGTGTCTTTTTATGTAGGACTTCGATGGCTTTGTCTAATGGAAACAGATAAAGCCACAGGTCAATCCTTGATTGTGAGAGAATCATGGATTTCCTTTTCTTATCATTTCCAAGTTTTACCTATTTAAACTGTAAACATCCTATGAACAGAAAATACATGTTGTTCCCTCTGTATTTTAAGAGTCTATTTATCCTTGTACATCCACTATATTGGATATCCAAGGGATCCTTTCCCACAAAGATGTTTTTACTGGAGGATATGAATGCCAAGCTACAGTCTAATGTAATTTGGTTTTTTGGATTAAAAAACGGACTTCAGACCTTCATAAGAGCCCATGGATTTCAAACAGCTCAAGTGAAAATGGGCTTTGCCTAAAGAAAGACTACGCAGAAAGTGCAGCAAACTATTGGTAAGCACATGAAAGATAAGCAAATAGAATAGAAAGAGACTGCCTATAGGAAGAAAACAAATCAAACTTAGTTGTAGCTTCCCCTGTAAAGACCAAAATACACCTGTTGGAACCTAGTTGCTAAAAAACTAGCCCATTGTCCTTTCATTCCTTACATAATACAGAGTAACAGATTACAGTTTATTATTTTGCATAGTAGATAAAAGTTTTGATGCAGACATGACAAGCAATTATTTTCATAAATCATATCACATAGAAATAGATTAGTGGCCCAGTTAGAGCACTGCTTCAACAAACGAACAATTTCAACGAAATATTTCTATTTAATATAAAAGAATTTACTTACCCAATAACTAATGTAGTTCCAGCAGTTGCAACACAAGCAGGAATGCTAACCGTACCATTGGCAAGCTTTTTAAGTTCAGAATCACTAATATCATACTTGCTTTTGAGCTGAAACAAAGCAAAATGGGAAAGAATAAAAAAGTCATTAACCGATGAAGACACTGGAACTGAATTTTATTGGCATGACAAATATGTATGCAATCCAACAGAAATATCAAGAAAGTGATGTAATCTTAAACCCAGGATGAGAATTGAGCAATCCCCTTCTTAGATTATTTTCTATACGGGTAACAAGAATTGCTAGCAAATAGATCATGTTAAAGATAAGTTGAATGGGGGCACTCTATAACAGTACCAATAAAACTAAATAAAGGTACGTGTAACACACTTTACTAGTTACATCACAGAGATAGACAAATAAGATTTGGAAGGCGAAATGATGATTTATTTTCCAGTTGAAGCATTTTCTATCATAACCAGATTCTAAATATTCAAAAGTTACCCACCAGTGAGTAAAAATTGTGAAGCACCAACTTCTTTCAAATTAATAGAAAATTACTTTCTTAATATTTATTGGTACAGTAAGTATAAACTGTATGCTATTTGAAAAAGCATATAAGCACATATATGTAAAACAGTGGAAATAATCAAGCACTAGCTTATCTTGAAAATAAATAAACAGTTCTAACAATACAGTATGAACAGATGTAATAACACGAGAAAAAGGGGACAAACTCACAGTAAATTCACATGAACGAATAATGGAATTTGATTTGTGAGTTTCCTAAAGAACTGATAGAAGTTATGGTCTCCATTAAGTTCCATTATAGGGTCGTGCTATAGACACTGTCAACCTTGTCTTATGCAGCATAGCCGTAACAAAACTCTTTCCTTTAAACCTTGCAGTATTCCTAACAAAGTTAATTTAAAACTTGTTTAGTAAATGATGTAGGTTTAATTTGTCCAAGTATGATTATTCAACTTCACAACTTATTCACATCTCAGATCAGGAGAGGGTTACACTTAGTCAGAAGAAAAAAGGACAGATCTTCTCAAAAGAAAGTTGAAAAAGATTAAACTAAAGGCCTTCGTGTTACCTTTCTAAATGCACAGTCAACCTTTCCAAATTTATTCAATAATTAATCTACAAGAGGCATCAATAGTATATTAAAAAAAAAAAAAAAACATTTCACAGAAGCTAAAATCCACTTGATATAGCTGATAATAAGATACACAAGGACACTAAGCTACAAGAATGACTACCCTAGCTTCATCCAATAAGTATCAAGACAGAAAAGGCATACAAGCATAGAACCCTGCAATAAATATTTTAAAGGAAAATTAAACACTTGGTAACTTCCAAAGCATACTCTTCTCGGGGCCCTTTTGAAAAAGACCTTTAACTAATCATTACGTACACGTCATTTAAAATATTCTTCAATATGATTTTCACACCATAGTCCTTTTGGTGAACTCTTTGGGTAATTTTATCATCCTTCTTTTTGATGGCCCTTAAACCCAAGATACCATCTAGAATATTATCTCACTATCGAAACCATGCTCAGAGTGTTCAGTACATCAATGAAAAGGAATTTTAACCAATATTCAGGAGCTTTTTAATAGTTTGCAATGGTTATGATGGAAATTAAAAGTGCATACTTGTTTTCTTGGCAATGCTCCACGAATTTTCATCTTCTTTCTTCACTATCTCAACTTTAGCCACTTTACTGATATCGGCCATAAAATCAGTATTTGAACCACCTAAGCTTCAAATACACCCTAGAATCATATAGCTCCATATATTCTCTTTTATGGTACTAAAAATTAAAATATAAGGATTAGGGTGAACAGCTAGACTTCTGTACATCTCATTCTCAGTATCAGAACCGAGTTCTGGTTTTATAATTTGTGCAATTGACTCCTTTCCATCTTAAATTATTTCGGGTTGTGTTACCCTCTCAGCATTTTTCTTGGACAGTTTATGAATACAAAACACTCCATTCTTTCACATCATTAGATGTAAAGATGCATCAAGTCTAAAAGATTATGAGTTTAAGCCTCTAGAAACAAAGCATAAAGAGTGAAATCAGGAAACCTCGAGTCGTTAGAAAGGACCCTCATGTTGTACATTATGCAAATCTCCTCCCAAATAATGGATTGTGTGGTACCTCTATGACACTAAACAACCATAGCTCCCTTTTAACAGTTACTCCCGTCTCATTAAAAGAGTCATGTTTCCATTACATTTTTTGTCCCAATAAAAGAGCCGTGATGTTTCTCATTTTTATAGCACAGCATACCCTAACTAATATGATAATGTGTGGTCCATAATTAACACATACTAAGAAAGTAATGACATAAGTAGAAAAATAGTGTCAAATTACTTATTTTATGTGTAGTAGCTTACAACCATAGAATTAAAAAGTTGAACCTTTGAGAATCTGGACTTTATATGGGACAATGGGAGTAAAATTTATAAGGTTTTCAGAGAAACAAAAAAATAAAAAGAAAGAGTCACTTGCTTCCTATATAAAGTAATTGACACCACGTATTTTTAAGATATCCACTTATCTTTTCTTACTTCTAGAGGAACAGATTTTGCTAAAAATCAAAGTATGTAGTTTCTGATACAGATTACAATAATTCATCGGCTATATCTTAATTCCAGGGAAACAAAGTTGTCTAGATATTCACATATCCTTAATTCATGCAAGGAATAGTAGTAACAAGAATAAGTAGCAATCCATAAAATCATGAACAACTACTTACCCCATTTTCTATTTTCTCTAGCCTTTGCTCAACCCTTGACTCATGAAGATGACGTAACGAATAACCTACATAAGCATCGTATAACAATTAATTAGAGAAAGGGGGAAATTTCAAGATAGAAATTGAAGAATAGATATCTATAATATCATAATCAACCTCAAGCAATAGAGAAACTACAGCTTATGTACTCTGTTAGAACTGTAAATAGATATAAGTGTAGGGTTAGAACTGTTAATAGATATAAGTGAAGGGATGTAAATGTAAATATTACTTTGTGTAGTATTCTCTTTCCAATATAATGAAGGCTAAGTGCAATCCAATGCATTAAGCTGATTTAACCCTAAATCTCTTCATGGTATCAGAGCCGACTTCCACCTCCTGAGCAGCCTACTCAAACTTTCGAACCATTTCCAACTCATCTGCTTCCCAGGAATTCCTGTAGCAAGTATCTGCTCAAGGTTAATTCCATCCAGACAGGTATCATTTCCGATTTCCACTTCTGGTTCCGCTCTCACCCAACAGAGAGCACCTCTTCTCTTGTGCTCCTTTTTCCTCTTGTGCTGATTCTGCCGGAACTTGAACAGAGAGCACTTCTCTTCCTCTTGCTGACTCTAAACCCTAAACTCTAGTGGTCCAATCAACATTCTGTGGCCACCATCTACTTCTTCTCCGTCAACTCTACAACTTTGTGTAGTAGGAATTATTCTCTAACGCCGCAACTACTGTTCCCGGCGGTACTGTTCACGACGGAGTTACTGTTCCAAATAATTTCTCCATCTGTTTAAATGGATTCCACTTCTGGAACTACCAATTCAACTTCAGCTACCGTGTCTAAATCATCTTCAGTTACATTTCCAACATTTTCAAGCACTCCTACCATTTCTCCTACAAAATTAACTAACAAGACTTATGCTGCTTGGTCCACTGCTGTGAGAGTGTGGTTTCGAGGTGAAGGTTTGTTGGATTTTTTGACTGAATCTCCTGATGCTGGGTTGTCAGCTGCCGACCTGTCACGGTGGGACCAAATGGATGCCAAACTTCTTGGATTTCTGTGGCAGTCTATTGATTCAGGTTTTATACATTTCTTTCATACCTGTAATTCTTGTCGTGAAGTCTGGTCTCTAGCACAACAAATGTTCACTAGTGATGTTACTCGTATTTATGATGTTGTCTCTGAAATGGGTAGTATTCAGTTGGATGAGAATGGTGTATCTGGCTTATTTGCTCGTTTGCGTATGTTGTTGGCTGACTTTAATGAAATTTTTCCTCCTTCTACCGATCTTAAAGTTACACATACGCAGAGAGAGCAAATGTTTCTCATTCATGGCCTTCGGGCCCTTCCCTCGACCTTTGAGCCTATCCGAGCTCAAATTCTTGGTGGGAATACTCTTCCATCACTAAATGATGCATTTGGTCGAGTTGTGAGGGCTACTCCACAATCTATGGTCTCTACTCCAGGATCACATCAGGCTGCCCTGCTCACTTGTCCCTCTGATTCAGCTCCTCCGAAAGCTGCTTTGTTCTCTCAGGCCAATGCCTTTGGCCATTCAGGTGGTCATAGTTCACGTGGACGGGGACGTGACACTAGTAATAGTCGTCGTCCACGTTGCTCATATTGCCATAAATTAGGACACTTACGGGAGACCTGTTTTGCACTTCATGGGCGACCTCCTCAAGCAGCTCGACCTCCTCAAGCAGCTCATTTTGCCTCTTCACCAGTTGCATCTACTAGTTCTATAGCATCCACATTCTCACCTTCCAGTACCTCTATAACTATTTCTGCAGAGGAATATTCCAAATTCCTTGCATCTCAAGCAGCACAACATATTCAGCAACCAATATCCACTCCCACAGCTCTATTTGCCCAGCCTAGAGTTCATGGTACTACTCCATCTAGTTCATGGATTATTGACTCAGGTGCTACTGATCACATGAGCGGTAATTCTTCTTTATTTACATCTCTCATTCCATCTAATAATAAACCCAATGTTACTCTGGCTGATGGAACATCAACATCAGTGCATGGAACTGGTTCAGTGTCTCCTATTCCTACATTGTCCTTGTCCTCTGTTTTATATTTACCTTCTTTTCCTTGCAATTTGTTGTCAGTCAGCAAACTCACTAACATGCTTCAATGTTCTGCTCTCTTTGGTCCTACATCTGTGACCCTCCAGGATCTGAAGACAGGCAAGGTGATTGGTACCGGGCATGAGTTTCGGGGACTTTACTATTTTGATAGCCCTTCTACAGCCTTCACTGCTGTTACAACTACAGCAAAACAAATTCATTGTCGTCTTGGTCATCCATCGCTGTCCAATTTAAAAGTTATGGTTCCTAGTCTGAGAAGCATACCTGAACTTTTGTGTGAGTCTTGTCAATTAGGTAAACATAGTCGTAGTTCATTTTCTAGTCGTATTCAGCAACGGGCTTCTGCCCCCTTTGATCTAGTTCACTCTGATGTGTGGGGTCCTAGTAGAACAACATCTAAGAATGGACATCGTTATTTTGTATCTTTCATTGACGATTATTCACGTGTAACTTGGCTCTTTTTAATGAAAGATCGTTCTGAACTATTCTCTATTTTCACTACCTTTTGTGCTGAAATTCGTACTCAGTTTGGTGTTGTTATTCGTGTTTTACGTAGTGATAATGCCAAAGAGTATTTTTCTACCTCATTTACATCATTCATGGCATCTCATGGTATCATTCATCAATCTTCATGCTCTCATACTCCTCAACAAAATGGAGTTGCAGAGAGAAAGAATCGACACTTGATTGAGACCGCTCGAACATTGTTACTTCATATGCATGTTCCTCTATCTTTTTGGGGTGATGCTGTTCTTACAGCGTGTTATCTCATTAATCGCATGCCATCTTCTGTTTTAAACACTAAGATTCCTTTCTCAGTCTTATATTCTCATGATGTGTTATACTCTTTACCTCCTCGTATTTTCGGGTGTGTATGCTTTGTCCATCAATTGTTACCAGGAACAGATAAATTGGGTGCTCGCTCTCATAAGTGTGTCTTTCTAGGTTATGCTCGACATCAGAAAGGTTATCGTTGTTATTCCCCCATCCTGCATAAGTTTTTTGTTTGTGCTGATGTTACTTTCTTCGAATCTGTTCCTTATTTCTCCTCTAACTCAACTCCCTTGGAAGTTCATGAGCACTTGCCAAGTCCTCTTTCTATTTCTTCCATATCTTCCTCCTCTTCTATTCCTCTCACTTATCATACTCCAGGTTCCCAATTGGAAAATCATTCTCCAGGTCCACAATCGGATCCATCTCCTAGCACCCTTCCTCCTATTATTTCCACTAGACTGGATCAGCCTCATCTATATACGTACACTCGTCGCTCTAAATCATCTCCAAATACTTCTCAACTCCCTGGTCTTGTCACCCCTCCAGAGCAGTCCTCATCTCCAACACATTCAGATATTCCTGAACCGCCCATGCCTGCCTCTTCAGATTCTCAGTCTAGCTCAGGTATGTCTGATCTTGATTTGCCTATTGCTCTACGCAAAGGTAAACGTTCATGTACAACTGCTCACCCTATCCAAAATTCTATTACTTATTCGCATCTATCTTCTGGCTACTCTGCTTTCATATCCTCCATTTCCTCTATTTCTATTCCTAACTCTGTTAGTGAAGCTCTTGCACATTCTGGGTGGCGGGCTGCTATGGTTGAGGAGATAAATGCATTGCATTCTAATGGCACTTGGGATCTTGTTCCTCTCCCTCGTGGAAAATCCATTGTTGGCTGCCGATGGGTTTTCACTCTTAAAGTCTCTCCTGATGGCTCTATTGACCGCCTTAAAGCACGCCTGGTTGCTAAAGGTTTTACCCAGGTTCCTGGCATTGATTATGAGGATACTTTTTCTCCTGTAGCCAAGATATCTTCGATTCGCCTTTTCCTTGCTCTTGCAGCCCGTTACACTTGGCCTCTTCATCAACTTGATGTCAAGAATGCCTTCTTAAATGGGGACCTTCATGAGGAAGTGTATATGGAGCAACCTCCTGGGTTTGTTGCTCAGGGGGAGTGTGGACGTGTTGTATGTCGTCTCAAGAAAGCTCTTTATGGTTTGAAGCAGTCTCCTAGGGCATGGTTTAGTCGCTTTAGTGACACAGTTTTAAAATTTGGCCTGCATCGCTCTGTGAAGGATCACTCTGTGTTCTATAAAATCTCACTTGCTGGAAAACGCATTCTCTTAGTGGTGTATGTTGACGACATCCTTATCACTGGTGATGACTCGGAAGGTATTCAAACTCTGAAAGCCTTTCTTCAAACTCAGTTTCAAACCAAAGATTTGGGTCCCTTGAGGTATTTTCTTGGCATTGAGGTTGCTCGTGCATCTAAAGGAATTTTCATATCTCAAAGGAAATATACACTTGATGTTCTATCAGAATCGGGTATGATTGGATCACGTACTTGTAACACTCCTATGGATCCAAACTTAAAGCTATTACCTGGTGAAGGTGAGCTATATCCTGACCCTAGTCAATATAGACGAATGGTTGGGAAGCTCAACTACCTAACTGTGACTCGTCCTGATATTTCCTTCGCAGTTAGTGTTGTGAGTCAGTTTTTATACTCTCCACGAGTCCCTCACTGGAATGTAGTTACTCGTATTCTTCGGTATGTCAAAGCTGCTCCAGGGAAAGGTATTCTTTATCAGAATCATGGTCACAATGAGGTTTTGGGTTTTTCTGATGCAGATTGGGCTGGCTCACCAGCAGATAGACGTTCCACATCGGGCTATTGTGTGTTCTTAGGGGGAAATCTTGTTTCTTGGAAAAGCAAGAAACAGACTGTGGTTGCCCGTTCAAGTGCAGAAGCAGAATATCGGGCTATGGCACTTGCCACATGCGAGTTAATTTGGCTGAAACATTTACTCATTGAAATTGGTGAACACGTGCTTGCCCCTATGAAGCTTGTGTGTGACAATCAAGCTGCCCTACACATTGCCTCAAATCCAGTTTTTCATGAACGAACGAAACATATAGAGATAGATTGTCATTTCGTTCGTGAGAAACTCCTAACTAAGGAGCTTGTTACTACCTTTGTTGGTTCAAATAACCAACTGGCTGATATTTTTACTAAATCATTACATGGTCCCCGGGTTGATTACATTTGTAACAAGTTAGGCACATATGACATATATGCTCCAACTTGAGGGGGAGTGTTAGAACTGTAAATAGATATAAGTGTAGGGTTAGAACTGTTAATAGATATAAGTGAAGGGATGTAAATGTAAATATTACTTTGTGTAGTATTCTCTTTCCAATATAATGAAGGCTAAGTGCAATCCAATGCATTAAGCTGATTTAACCCTAAATCTCTTCATACTCAAATTCATATACAGAAGATATATAATTACATAAAACAAAAAACTTTGAAAACTCCAAGGAATGAAAAGATGACAGCAAAAGAAGTAGAAAAATCAAAAAAAATTAGCATTTTTTTGCATATTTTGTATATCCCCTTTGTTTCTATAGAAAGGTATCAATATACTTTTTTGCTATTGATTAGGCATTTTCTTAGTTTTGCAAATTACATTAAATAGATTTGTAAGATATATACACAATTTTTCCCAGGCATTTCTGTGCCTCAACTGAAATATCATTGGAACCAACTGTTTTACCATGTTTTTTTTTTTTTTTTTTTTTTTTTGCACTGTTGAATTTTGCGAAAACATGTAAGATTTCTATTTTGTCAGGTGAAAACATTTACTATTATAAAAGTATCTCTCCGATCAATCTTTTATTACTCCTTTCTCCATTTTCTTCTCTTATACACCTAATTTGTATTAAATTGCTAGTTTTCTCTAATTTTTGCTATTTTATATATATATTTCCTTTTCTCCTTTCTTAGTATCTGATCTTTGCCTCAATTATTACTTTTTTCCCTTCAAAATCTCATCTTTGCCTCAATTATTACTTTTTTCCCTTCTTTTTTGGCACTTTTATGTATAGTTTTATGCTAGCTACTAATTTAACACAAACCTCCTTATTACAGTTTTAGGACCAGAAACTCCTAGTTTGGGACATGATTGGTTCTCTAAACATATATTAACTGTTATAATGCTACCTAAGAACAGGAGATGCTTACGTGAAATTAAATCAACCCTATTACCATCTCATACTATGTATCAATAAAGATTGAAGCAAAGAAACCACCAAATTACATAATCTTCAATCAAACCAATTCCAAAGGTGTTGAATTTATTATGCAGCAACCAAGAGCTAAAAGCAAGGGAAAGAAAAGGGCATACCAATCAATCCTGTTGCCACTGATGCCGCAGATGTGGCTATTGTAATTACCACTCTATGCCTCTCAAATATATCCTATAACATACGAAACAAACTTACATCACTATTGAATTCCACTGCAATGATAAACAACACTCTCAAAATCAAGATTCCACAACTAATGAATAAACAAAGTAACAAACTCCTTAAAACCTTAAACCCAGAAATCAAATTTAAAAACATCCTTAAACAAATTACAAAAACAAAAAGACTGACCTTGGCTGAAAAGTAGGTGTCTTTCACAGCCGACCATGAATGGGAAGCTTTTCTTCGTAGCTGGGGCATTGTTAAATACTGATACGCCGCGGAACCAGAACTCCTGAATCGGTTCAAACCTCTCGACATCTTCCCGCGTTTGAGTTCTTCACGGAATACTTAATTATTTATTAACTTTTCAACCCAAAACCTTTGATCGAACCGTGAAAATATGTGAAGACTTTTGGTGTGACCAGCAATTTGACTGCGGCCAGGCGCTCTGGGTAAGGATCGGTGAAGTAATATTTCCTGTTTACAGAACGAGGCATGTATTCCCTTCTCAAGTTACGATCAACCTTTTTCCAAAAATAAAAATTTAAATTAAAAAATAGTATGACTAATTACAATTTTTTCAGGGCAACTCATAAATTAATAATGTAACTAATAAAATGCATAACATATGAATTAGTATGAAAAGTTTGGGATTAATTAGTTAAAATGTCTCTCATTCACTTTGGTGCATTTGGGAGTAAGAATTATGGTGCATTATTTGGGAATAAGAATGAGTATGTGATTTTTGAGATTACAATATTTTTATGGTTGGTTAGCAACAAAATAAGGGAACTAATCTGAGCAATTAGCAGTTCAGTTTTGGAGACCAATTTTTTTATTTTTCTTTTTTTTTAGATGTTTGGCCACTTAACTATTTGCAATGTTCAATTTTGAGCTTTTTTTTTTTTTTTTTTGCCCACTTAACTATTTACAATTTTCAGTTTTGATCACTAATATTTTCTTTGTGTGTCTTTTTTTTTTTTTTTTTTTTGCCCACTTAACTAATCACAATGTTCAGTTTTGATCACTAATATTTTCTTTGTGTGTCTTTCTTTTTTTTTTTTTTTGCCCATTTAACTATACGCAATGTTCAGTTTTGATCATTTAATCTATTTTGTGATAAATGACAATCAAGTTAGACCAAATCTTTTACATGTGCTATTTTTAGAGGTTAAAATCATAAGCACAACTCAATACAACCAACTAAGCTATGAAATGTTTTTACACTTGTGCTAACTTTTACAGTTATATATTGGTAAAATTGAAAATAATAATTACACTTAGCCTCTTAATTTTATAACAATTTTACTATGACACCCTAATATTTTTTTAAGTCCGGAATTTATTATAATATTAATAATGCACCCTACTTGGCTTATGGCCCAAACAAGAGCTGTAAATGAGCAAATCTAAGCCCCAGTTTGTAGTCTATAAAGAATAGTCAAGGTCGAGAATCTAAATATTTGGGCTAAAACTCGGCTCATAAAAATTATAAGTTCGAGGTCGGACTAGAGCAAAGCTTTTGAGTTTGAACACAAGCCCGAGCTCGAACTAAGTTTTTAATTTATACTAAAAAAAGATTTAAATATTATAAATATAAAAGAATATATATTGTAAAATTATATATATATATATATAGCCTGTTTCGATTGACTAGACGAACTAGTAATAACTGAGCTCGAGCTCAGAACTAGTAATAACTGAGCTCGAGCTCAACCTGACTACTAAACGAGCCAGCTCGAGCTCGTCTCAAGTTTTGACCGAATTGTTCGCGAGTCGCTCACCTCATTTACATCCCTAACCCAAACTATCATTATTCAATATCGAGGCTTTTGATTTAAACTAATTATACTGTAATACCCTAATATTTATGAAGTTGTCATATAATTTTATTTAAGTCATATAATTTTATTTAAACCAATTAACCTCTTGGCATTGAAATTAATACTTTTTAAAAGTAAAATAAAATGTTTTAATATATATTAGTGTTATATTTCTTCTAATAAAATCTAAAATAAATAATACATATTACCAACCAAAAATTACCCTTTGCTGAAAATAGCAAATCAAATTCCAACCAGGAAAGGAAACATAGTAGTATATATAACCAAAGCACACCATTCCTAATCTCCCTCCCTCTTCCTTCTTACATGGGAGGTAGTCAGCCATCACATTAACCTTAGCCTCCTCTGTTTGTTAAATTTTGGATTTTCCAGGGACAAACAAGATAGAGATTCTAGAGAGATATGGCCCTGTTTGTTTTGATTCTCAAAACATGGTTTTGAGAAAAGTTTTAATTTTATAATAATTTTTCATCATTTTCAATACACTTTTTTACATTTTTCAACCTACCTTTTTACATTCCCAATACAATTTTAATATTATAAAATCAAAATAAATCTCAAAACCATGTTTTGGAAATCATACCACACAGTGTCTCAAACTAATTTACACCAAAAAAAAAAAAAAATCCATCCACATAGGAATACAACATAGCCGTTGTTCGTGTTCTTCAATTTCTTTAGAAAATACTCATACTCTATTTCTTTAGAAAATGTATGATTTGTAATATTATTTTTAGTATTACAAACTTGAATTTTCTATTGATAAAAATAAAAACATCACTATTAAATTGAAACAAATAGATTTTTAGAAACATTATTCTTTTAGTGGATCAAAGAGAGTATTATTTTTTTTTTTTCTAACATAATAATTTTCAACAAACTAATAAATATAAATTATCATTTAAGTAAACTCTAATTTTTGTCTCCTACATATTGACTTTTAATTTTTTAGTCCCTAACTTTTACAAAATAATTTTTTTTATCCCTTGCCGTTTAAATTAACGGAATAGGTTAACTAAACACACATAAAGGGTCACGTGCCCCCTCTTTTCCCTCATATTAAAGGGCAATTTGGTCATGTCACTTTCTGGGGGGCATACTATTTGCAGTGACGATTTTACTATTTACAGTAACATTTTTAGGTAAAATGTCTAAATTGCCCTTTAGGCTTAAAAAAAAATTTAAAACTTTATATATAGCACTGCAAAGAAGTGGGCTACAGAATAACATTTTCTCTCCCATTTCTCTGCTATGCAATGTGGAGATTGGTGGAAGCACAAAATCAGCCAAATCGGATAAAAGTCCAGACGAACCGGATCGGCAAAGATGAGTTACTAAAATTAATAATTGTTTCTTTCATGTTTTGTTCGTTGTTTTGATAAATTAGTGTATAATTTGTCTGGATTTGTTATGTTTTTGTCTGGATCTGCGATTAACCTGCCATTTTATGGGCGGATCTATGAAATGTCGTCCGAGAAGACACCCGACTGGACCGGAAAGCGCCCAGAATACTGCCGGTCACCGGCGGTTTTTTCTGGCAAAAAACCGCCAGCTGCCAGCGATATTTCTTGTAAGGAATACCGCAGGGCGGTATTTCGGCTGACTTGTTCCGGTTAGTCAGCGGAACAAATACCGCATACGCGGTATTTGTTCAGAGAAGACCGCCGGAGGCCGGCGCCCTTTTTTAAGAGGATGGCGGCCTTTTTGGGAAAAAAACCACCGGAATTCGGAGGTCTTCTTGGAAAAAAGCCGAAGGCCGGCGGCCTTTTTGGGAAATACTACCGCCGGAGGTCAGCGGTAGTCCCATACGGCGGTAGTTTTTTGGGAGAAGACCGCCAAACGCCGGCGGTAGTCTCTCCGGGACTACCGCCGGCGGTCTTTCTCCCAAAAAGAAAACCGCCGCCGCCACACTCCGGCAGTTTTTTCCGCCGATTTTTCACTGACAATATTTTTAATTTTTTAATCTTCAATTGTGTTATTGTCCCTTATATATTATCAATTAATTTTGTATTTATAATTGTGTCTTCAATTGTATATTATCAATTGTTTTTTTCGCCGATTTTTCGCCGACAATATTTTTAATTTTTTAATTATCAATTGTGTTATTGTTCCTTATATATTAGCAATTATTTTTGTATTTGTAATTATTTATGTTCCTTATATATTTTTAATTTTTTAATCTTCAATTGTGTTTTGTAGATGGCAGAAGCGTTTAAAAAATTGAAATTAAAATTAATCATAAGCAAAAAGGATGACAATTTGCAAATTAATGAACCCATTGAGGCAACAAACTCCGCCTCTGAGGAAATAGTTGGCCAAATACCTCCCACTACATCCAAACGCTAGAGCAGGGTGCTAGGAATAGTGTATGGTTCTTCTCGATTGTCAAATGCGGCGGCGGCGGCAAGTAACAGTGATTGCAGTGAAGCGGAATTTGCACCGCAATACATTGGAGATGCGGAGGAGGAGGAAGCTAGGGAAATTGCTGAATGACATGAGAGGGAAATGTCTCTGTCGCAGGGGTATATAGAATTTAATTCGGGGCGAATGGAGGATGAAAACGAATGGGCAAATGACCCCAACCAACGAAGGCGGAGTGGAAAAGGCTTAATGCTCTCCTCACGTAGGTCAGCTTCAGGGACCGGGTCCGGGAGGGATGCTGGGTGGAAGGAATATCAGCCTCTAGATGGTCCGATTGACGGTGGACATTCAAATCCAAAGTTGTTAAACAACTTTAAGGGTCATATTGCCTACTACATATGGCATCGACAGGTATCTTATTATTCTTTATTATTTATTGCGAAATACTTATTATTTATTGTTTAGATTTATGCTTAATAACTTAGTGCCTAAAATGTGTTAATTTATTTATTAAATTATATAGGAACGTGATATATTGACATGCCATAATGGGCACGAGCGGCTACAAATGTGGGATTTAGTCGAAGGAGAAATGAAAAGTATAGTGGAACGGTCCGAGTTGGGACATTTGGTCTGGTGCATGCATCCATAATTAGACTCCGCACTCCTCAGTGCCTTTGTTGAGAGATGGCATCCGGAGACTAATTCATTCCATATACCGTTCGGAGAGATGAGTATCACTCTCCACGATGTGACCTACATATTGGGAATTCCGATTGACGGATTTCCCATTCATTGGAAAATTAAGCCGTCGGAAATGAAGGAACTGCTTTAAGAAATGCTGGGGATATAGGAAGAGGAGTTCGGGGAGCGAGATTTTGCAAGTGTGAAAATGTCCCTCCTTCGTGCCTATTGTGTCAGTGGACATGTGGACCCTGCCAATTCTGCCGTAGGGTATTTGTTATATTTGGTTGAAACACTCTATTCGTTGATAAGAAGAAAACCCACGTGCTTGGGCATTTTCTGCCTTTCCTCCGCGACGTAGATAAAATAAGTGGACTTTCTTGGGAAGCAGCTTGCTTGGAGAACATTTATCGCAATCTTGGAAGGGCCTCAATGGCGGACGGTGCCCAATTAGGCTGGTGTCTGACATTATTACAGGTTTGTTCGAATCAATTATAAATTATTTTCATACTTTATACTGGTTCATTAACATTATTATTTATTTTTTCTTAATATAAAAAGAGTTGGATATACGAGTACTTTCCCATGTTTAGTCGTCCAAAGATGAGAGCATGGGATGTTTCCTTGCCTGCTGCAACGAAGTGGCACATGGAACCGGGAGGAAGCGTGAACCTAAACGGGATTTGTTGTCCTACCGCCGCACACTAGATACATTAAAATCTGATGAGGTAATAATCCGTATTTTTATATCTTTTAAATGTCGTACAGTTAATTAGTGTCATATCCTAATTGGTCGATTAATCAATAACGTTCTTGCAAATAAACTAGGTAAATTGGCTTTCTTTTGGGCCAAAGCCTGCATGCGTGCACCCAATCACATTGTTCAGGGGGCTTATTTATTCCCTTCGATCATAGAGCCCTATATGCCTGATCGGTTCTTGCGACAATTTGGATACGTGCAGTTGATCCCAGATAGAGTTTTTGAGCCAAAGAACTGATACAGAGGACCTGAAATTCGTAAGTATTCGTGCGTGTACGATCCAGATTTTATGGCTTGGCAAATCTACAAGAGTAGGACGTTAAAGGGGCTGCAGAAGGCTCAATGGGCCGATCAGGCGTGCCCTGAGTACCTCGACTACTTCCAGACGCGATCGCAGGTTCGTGTTAGTCCGAACGACATGGAAGTGGAAGAGACATCGGACCCCAGGCAGCTACCAGCGGTTGCGGTAAGTACATGTGATTCCTGTGTATTTATGTCCATTTATTATTTTTATGTCACTTTTATTTACATAACTTGCATTTTTCTGTCAAATGCAGCGTCTGCAATATATAGCTAGTAAAATGTATCTAGCTCATCCCCGGACAAAAGGCATTCCGTCCCAACAACGTGAGGGAGAGGGTCATAGAGGAGGTGGCTATACATTTGGAGGATTTGATGCCCGCACTAGAATAACTTGCGGCAAAATTACATGTGCTATGTTATTGGCTCTTTATATTGAGTAATATTATGAAAAATTTCTATCATCTCCATTTCTAAATTATTTTGATGTAGTATATATATACTTTTTGATGCAGTGTATTAAGTACTACATCATTTGGGTTGCTATATATGTATTGTATGTGCGTTCAATAATGTTAAAATTAATTACAAATGAAACTTACATATAAGATACTTATATTGGGAAACTATTGGATAAGAAAAACATGTAATACTAACACTCAACAGTAGATTTATTTATAAATTCAACAAATCGGTGATCCAAGTGAGTTTTCCAACTCTGCATTTGTCCTGAGGCCCTGTTTCTCCACATCGGATAGATTGGGGGTAGCAAGACCTTCTCTATCGTTAACAAAGCAATGAAATGATTTTGTCTTTAAGACCCATATTGATGAAATTGATCGGATTATTAGATACGCCAGCCCCCCGCCACTCAATAAGAAGGAAAGTATTACTCTGCGGGCCATATAATGTAACAACCCTCTGATACTTCGTGGCGACAAGTAATCCAAAAAGATGAGAATCAAACCAAAATACATCTAAGGCCAGAACTACATAACATTCTATCACCCTGCATGCTGACTCGTAGTCGACTGGCCCAAGAACGTGTCGCCAAAGGGTAGATTGATCATGCAGTTCTTCGTGCAGGTCTCTGCGCACTTGATGCTAATATTCCTCATCTTTCTCGTGTACGAAATAAGAAATTACTCTAAAACCACAATGTTCATCGACCTTCACATTAACGTGCTCGGTAATGTAGTCGAACACGAACTGCTTCAGAAATAGAGGCATGTCGAAAGGCTATTCAGAAGCGTGGGGCCTCACAACCCTTCTTCTCCTCTGTCCGCCTGTGGATCTACCCTGATAGATCTTGCTAGGTCGGATTGTGTCTCGGCCATCCCCTGTGTGGCCCATTTACCGACTCAGCTAAATCAACAGTTTCCTGATGAAGAGCTACATGCACGGCACCCATCACCCTGTATATGTCAACACTTGGACGCGCAAAGGTCTCAACAAATATTTCATGCAGTCGCCCTTCAGCGCTTTGCCTTGCCTCCGTAGTTTTCGGGAATATCATTATCTCCCAAATTAAGCGTCTTCCAGAAGGGGTCCACATCGACAGGATCAATTGGACGATATGCTCGCACCAACTGTTGCATCTCACATGTACATGGCAAGCCGCAACTTGTTCGGAGTTCGCAACCACACAACGAACCATCTTCCCCGATGAGGCCAACTCTTTTTGTATATTCTTTTTCGACCATTGTAATAGCAGCAGAAGACAGTCTACCATTCAGCCTACTATACAGTAAGTAGTCGCTCTTCCTGTATGTTTTACTGCAAGAAGATTCCATTGCAATCCGATTTTTATTAAAGTGCACCTCTATCATAATATTAATCCCTTGAAAAAGACCTCGAAATGCCTTTCTATCCGTCCCAATTACTTTTTTTAACTGTGCATGAGCACTCTCAACCCTGAAAGTCAATTAACATTGAAAATTAAACTTTCACATAAAGCATTATATAAAGTATCATATAATTATACAACATAAACCACTATAAATTCAAGCTATAATTAACTTACATGTTTGTTGTGCGCCCTCCGTAATGGTTTATATTTTTGTCCAAAAGATATAAACTTGTCTGCGTGGGGATCCAACCATGTGTTTTTCAAGTATGGAATCACATTTCTAAATTTAGATTTATTTCCATATCTAGTATCAATATATTCCATAGCTTCCGTGAACTGTTCATATGTCAAGGCTTTCACCACTTGCCCCCAACGATATAGAAACACATCCGTTGTAGTTTTGTTATTGCCAGCCGCTACTACATGTTTCTTTACATCCATTTCAATGTGTCTTCTGCACAGTATTGGGTAGCATCTGGGAATACTATTTTCACAGCGTTCATTATGGCAATCTCCCGATCAGTGATGACCACATGTGGGTATTTGTTGCCCTCGAATAAATTCCTCAATTGAGTCATGGCCCACAAATAGCTCGGGGTAGTCTCGTCCCTCATAAAAACGAAAGCAATATGAACATACTGAGATGTGGGTACATGAGCCACTATCTGCAGAAGAGGCATGTCATACCTGTTTGTCTTGGACGTCGTATCCATAAACAAAACGTACGGAAACAAACCAAGTAGAGAATGGGCCTTCTTGTGTGCGAAGAAAATGTGCCCGACTGCATTACTATCATCGTCAGCTGTGTGAGCATAGAAGTATTCTTGATCGTGCAAAAGTTTAAAGAAATACTGCATGTTAGTCATATCTCCCCTCGCCTCCCTTCTACCTTTTGCTATTTCATTGTACACCTTTCTTATGTGGCTAACATTTTGCCGATCATCCGCTTGCAACTGGCCCAATATATGCTTCGGCCTAATGTTAATACTTGACATTTCTGCAACCTTCTTCTTCTCCGCTTCCATTAGCCGTGAGTGTGATGAATGCCAATTTTGAACTTCCTGTAATTCATGATTGTGATTACCATTTTTTATCTCTAATTTCCAATTTCCTTCAGCAATTTTGCGTCCCACAAGGTGAAATGGACATTTTGTCAATTTGCTGCTTGTATTGTTCCACCTGCTCTTCCCTTCAGGTAGGGGTGGCTTATCTCTAACTGTTCCTGATCTATCGCACCCTATCTCAACTCGTCCTTTTCTCCCTCTTGTAAGGAAAAGGCCCAACGCTTTTGAATAAAACGTAATTTTTGTAGTCATATTGTTTTCAGATGTTGTAGCTTTGACCAATGCAACCAAATCTTCTTTACTTCTAAACTCTTCGTCCGTTTGAAATACATCTGTGTGGTCAGAAAATATGTCATCCCTCTCCAAATGGATATTCTGTTAATACAAAACGATTGGTCAGCATACTTAAACCCTAATTTTAGCGGGAACCATTAAATTTTGGAATAATCTCATCTACGAGATATGAGAATGTGACAAAATTCTACATACATAGAGGAGATATTTCGTAAATCTCGCCCCCTGCGGGATATCTGGCCCTTTCTGGCCGAGAAATTGAAAAAATTACTACGGCCGCTGATAAAAAAAGCAAGCAACCACCGATTTTTTCAGGCAGACAACCGCACCAAAAATACCACCGTAATCCGGTGGTATTTAGGCTGAAAAAGACCGCCGGATTCCGGCGGCAGTTGCTGGAAAAATACCGCCGACCGCCGGCGGTATTTTTCCAGGAACTACCGCCGGAATCCAGCGGTCTTCCGTAGCAAACTACCGCCTTGGCGACTTTTTCTGATGAAAGACTGCCGGCTTCCGGCGGCACTGTCGACCTAAAAATACCGGGGTTCGCCGCGCGGTATTTCGCCGGCTACTAACGCCGGTCACCGACGGTGCTCCTAGGGAAAAATACCGCCCTTCGCCGGGCGGTATTTTCCCTACCACTACAGCCGGTCTCCGGCGGTACTTTTGCCGGAAATATCGCCGGTGACCGGCAGAATTCTGGTCAAAATCCAGCCAACGAGACAGTCTCCTTGGCCGGATTTTACAGTTCCGGCCAAAAACGGCCGAATAATCACAGATCCGGGTCTAAATCAAAGAGCAGACAAATATTTTTTATTAAGAAAAAATAAATTTCACGTAAAAATTATATACAGTTATTACTTACCGTGTAATATGGATCATCCTCTTGTCTGTCGGCCATATTTGAATACAAGTGTGAATAAAAAATGAATTACTGAATGTGAATAGTGAAAATAGGGAAAAAATAGCATATAGGCTGAAGGTATTCATCCAACATTTTTATAGAGTTCTTTAATATGACTTTTTTTTTTTAAGTCTTAAGGGCATTTCAGACAATTCACTTAAAAATGTTACTGCGAATAACAATTCCGCACTTTCTTTGCTTCGAACATCCACCAGTCTCTCGTCCCCTTCTCAATTCACATCTCAGTCGCAATTCACCATCACTACCACTTCTTTCCGTGAGAGCCACCGCCACTATCATCACTTCCCAGTTCCCACATACTTTCTCTCCCTCTTTTTTGTGATGAATTAATGTTTAAAAATGCAATTTCTCTCCACCTCCACCGGTAGAATTATTAGGGCACAATTGATTTAATCGATTGCTTCGATTCCAATCGCCGTCGACGTTGATTAGAACTTAAAGCTTTGGAAGTTCGGATTACTTGAATCACACACTCTTTCATTGTTGCCTTGTCCTTTGCCGAGAGTCTGCAAGTTCATACAAGATTCGAGAGTTCGAATTTCATTTGTTGCCTTCTTCCTTCTTCCTTTTTCCTACGCCTACCATGTGGTTTTTTGTTTTGTGGATGAAGTTCAAGAAATCCTCTCCTAGGAAGGATGAGATTGACAGTGCTACAGAAAATAATTACAAATCTATGGATATGATTTCATCCATGAGAGTGGAATTCTGCTTAGATTATATCATTCTCTTCACAGTTTTGCAGTTTTCTAATTTGCTATGAGTTGTTTTTTGTGTAGTTTAGTTAGGCTGAAATGTTAGAATAGAACAGAATTTGAGCTTCCATTTATGTTTTTGAAAGCTTCTTGTTTCATGAGAAATATGTTTCATGGTTCCCTTTTTCTTCTTACCATAGACCCTTTCTCTCTTCTATTTCATCGATTATCTTCTCTTTTTTTTTGACTTGATAAGTTGACTGATTGATTTGGGTATTAGGTTATTAGTGTGTCGTGGTGATGGAAGGAAGAAAAAGGAGGGAAAAGATTGAAGAAGAGGGTGGCGGTAATGGCTTTGGAGGGCAGTGACAGAGAGAGAAAAGAAAGATTGAAGAGCTGTACTATGGTGGTAGCGGTAGATAAAGTCAGAGAAATGACAATAGAGAAGGGTTTACTAAGGGAAAAAGTGGTAGACAAATGTGAAGACAAAATGCTCTGTAAAAACCAAGTCAGCCTAACCTATGCTTATTTAACGTGTTCCATCAATTTAAACGAGGAAAGATTTTTTAAAAAAATTATTTTATAAAAGTTAAGGAATGAAAAAAGTCGTTTTTAAAGATTAGGGACCAAAAAAAATTAAAAGTTGTTAGACCTATGGTCTCAATCCCTAAGTTTTGAATGATGATCAAACAAATATGAGAAAGAAATTTAATGAGTTTGCTTTAGTTAAAAGTGCAGAAATTGAGATATTCGAAACCGAGTCTCGACAGGCTCTCGAACTCAAGACTAAACCCGGAAAGTCTCGAGTTCCAGCAATCGACAGGTGGTCGAGCTCGAAGCCAAAGCTTAGAAGATTTCCAACCTCAGCTTCAACAGATGATCAAGTTCGAACTCAAATCCAGAAAGTATCGAGCCCCAGCATCGACAGGCAGTTGACAGCAGTCAAGCTCTCGAACTCAAGACTAAACCTAGAAAGTCTCGAGTTCCAGCAATCGACAGGTGGTCGAGCTCGAAGCCAAAGCTTAGAAGATTTCCAACCTCAGCTTCGACAGATGATCGAGTTCGAACTCAAATCCAGAAAGTATCGAGCCCCAGCATCGACAGGCAGTCGACAGCAGTCAAGCTCTCGGGTTGGAAATCCTGAAATAAAATTGAAGTCTCGACCTCGAAGCTAGTAAAAACAAAGAATTCACCAAATAGATTTATTACATTACGCACCAAACAAAGTGCCCGTTATAGAGATGAATTCAAAATTCAGGTATCGAACCCGAATTCTTGAGCTCAAAGGTCGACCTCGAAGCTTCAATTCTCAGCATCAACTTTATAGCCATTGGAAAGAAAGAAAAGTGGTCCTATAAATACTTCAAGTCCTCCATTTGAAGAAATAGAATGCCAAATTGAGTTCAACTTTCATCTACAACATCCAAACTCATTTTCAAGTGAAAAAATCAAAGCATTGTATTCTTCCAAAAAGAGACTTGTCATAGTCCACTTGTCAGTTCAATATTCATCTTTTTAGCACTTTCTAGTTTAGTGCAAAAGTTTTATTGTAAACCTTGTTGAAGTACTAACCAATTATTTGGTTGAGACACATTGTAAAAGTCTTGTTGAAGAGATAGGCAAGGAGAAAGGGGGAGCAAGAAGAGTTGGATAAGAGTTATAAAAGTCCTAAGTCTAGAGTTAGATTATGCATTTGTGTGAAGTCCTAAGTCTAGAGTTAGATTATGCATTTGGTATGAAGACCTAACTTAGAGCTAAGTTGGACAATTGTGAAAAGTCATAAATTCTAGAGTTAGAATTTTGGCATTTGTAAATGTTTGAATTACACCTTTAAGTAACACATTTGAGAATGTTAGAAAATCTCAAGTTGTGGAGCTTGGGTAGTGGATTAAGATTCAAGAGAAATTCGAACCACTAAAAATTGTGTGTGCTTTATCCTCTCTTTACTTTGCCCTAAACATTTGAAAACACTTTTCACACACTACACTTTGGTTCAAAGAATTTTAAAAAGGGGATTTTTCCAAATTGTTCAAAAGAGAATTTTAATTTACCAACAACCTAGTTCTTCTCTCCCCCCCCCCCCCCCCCCCCCCCCCCCCCCTCCTGAGGTTGCTAATCGGGTTTTTAAAAATCAATATGTAAGAGATCAAAATTGGAGTTTACTCTCACCATTTTATTAAAATTTTTGAATCATAATATGTTAATTAATTAAAATAAAGTGTAATATTCAAATTAGATCGTGGTTTACTAAACTATCAAAATAACTTTGAAGTTTGGTAACTATCAATATAGGCAGCTGTTATTGCCAAAACAAAAAATAACATCAAGAGCAAATTTTTCTCTCCTTTTCCTGAAATGCCCTTATTTATATTAATCCCTTGTCTTCCCTTCGTCTTCTTCTTTTTTTTTTTTTTCCTTCCACTTTATCACATTAAATCCCTTCTGTTTCTTCCTGCATAATCGCTGATGTCCCAGGATTTACCGGAAAGCAAGCAGCGTTGATGTTTTTCTATTTTTAATCATCCTAGCCGCATAAAAAATGGACATTAATATGAATTTGTTGTACAATTGTACCTCTGCTTCATGTTATTGTTGTCTGATCAAATTCCAGAGTGATTATGAAGAGCGTAACTTCAAATTCGTTAAGCAGGCATCAAAATAAATCAAGAAATTGTTGGATCGATCTAAAACTAATAAACCCACGAGAAATCAAATAAAATCCAAAACATTACGAGCCAGTAAAAACTACCAAAAACCATACACTCAAGCACACATTATGTTCATACAAAAATCTCGTTGATTAGAACCACGGTAACAAAAATAACAGAACCAATAGCTGACACCACATCAATGAACAAAGCTAATATTTGTTTGATATCTTGATTCAAGAATTCTTACACGAGTAGAGAACTCAAACAAGGGGAAGACTATATCACATAAACAATTCTAACCCATAAGAACAAACTAATCAAAATCAAACAAAAGAAAGATCAAAGAAAAACAGAAGCTAACGGTGGCAGCAAAACGTTTCTTTGTTTAACGATGGCTGAATGCTTTTTTCACCCTAATACGAAATTGGAGCTTAAACTTGTCGGAATGGCATGGAAGAAGTTGGTGCCCATGGGAAAAAAACAGAGGCAATGATGATGAAAATGTATGATGAGAGGTTGAAATTATTAATTGAGATATGCTTATGCACTTTTGGTCCTCCACCTCCATCATGTTGGAGAAGAAGGTCAGGTGAGATGCCTCAGCCACTGTGGTTCTTTCTTGAGCTTCATTATACATCATACATTATACAACAAATTGAGGCGGTAATTCAGAACCATGGATTCAGAGGGGGGAAAGAAAAAAAAAAAAGGAGGAGAAATATGAGGAATTTAATTAGAGTGATAGAGTAAAAAAAAACTGATGATAAGTTGTTTAATTAATTGAGGGCATTTTAGGAGGAAAGAAAATATTGCTCTGGATGCTATTTTTTGCTCTGGCAATATCAGTTGCCATCAATATATCTTAAATTGTATAATATAACAAAGTTGCCCCTTAAATATTTTTAAAAAAGTACCTCAAAAAAGGGAATTTTGGAAAATTCAGGAAAATAATTGAATTTTTTGATACTTTGTGAAACTTATAACTATTTATACATTTGTTAAAATTTAAAACAAAGGCTAGTGTTATTGCTAGAACACTTTTTGGCATATAGAGTAAAAATTTTAAATTGTTACCCAAATTATCCTTATTTAGTGATAAGTTTTTTTTTTTTTTTTTTAATTTTCTTATCTGTTCATTCCGGTTTCTTCTCCATGAGTCTTTCCGGCTCCTCACCATCTTTCATCGCCCATCGATCCCATCTCCTCCACTTCTTCCCCACCATCATCTCCATTTTTCGTTTTCTTTTTTACATTCCGTTTTCTTCTTCTCCATTCTCCAATTCAATCTCTATTTTTTTTTTTTTTCCTTTTTACTTTCCGTTTTCTTCTTCTCAATTCTCCCACAGTCTCACCACCATCTCCAATTCCATCCCCGTTTTTCTTTTTCCTTTTTCTTTTTTCTTTCCATTTTCTTCTTCTCAATTATCCCAAGTCTCAGAAGGTTATCAACAAAGAAAAAAAAAAAAAATCTCAATTAATCACCTAGATGAATATGAGAGAGTTTTCACAAATCTAATCTCAAACTCCTTCATGTACCTTGCGTTTGAGTTTAAGCAAGGCATCAATTGTATTATTCATCACTGTGGAGATCTGGAGGTCTCCTATCTTCTGCTTGATCTATTGATTGTCTTTACCAAGTCGGTATAAAATTGTAATAATGATTGTTGGCATTTTTCTGAAGGGAGAAAGAAGATTTTGTTCCAAATAACATTGAGTAATTTTCATTTACCCAGAGCCTTTTTGTGGTGAGGAGCTTGAGAGATTCAGGCAGAAAGAAACGGGAAGGAAAAAGAAAAAAAAAAAAAAGGAATGAGACTTATCACTCAATAAGAGTAATTTGGTAACAATGTAAAATTTTTGCTCATAGTAGGGGGTTTGAACCCAAGACTTACAAGATAAAAAAGCCTGTATGAATGACCAATTCTACCAAAGTTATTTTGTGAACAATGTATTTCATATTAAATATATATTCTATTATCATAACATAATTCAACTTCAAAAGTGATCTATGAAGTCCCCGTACTTTTAAAGTTTTAAGGTGGGATGTGAAATTCTAGGGTGGGATTTGATATTCAACTTCTTTGCCGGATGTGGGATTTGAAATTCTAGGGTTTAGGGGGGGGGGGGGGGGGGGGGGGGGGGGGGGGGCGGCAAAGCAGTGGTGGAGGAGGAACAAAAGGGAGGAGAGAGAGAGACAGGATATGTTTGGTTTCTTGAAAAAAAAAAAAGTAATTTTAAACTTTTAGTTTTAAAACTTGTTTTCAAAACTTTATTTTTTTGTTTTGACTTCAAACCCATTTGTTTGAAATTTATTCTCAAAACAAGTTTCAAACTTGGTAGAAGAGCAGGCCCTCAGTATCCAATTTAAATTTTAATTTCTGAAATTTTAAAGTTTAAATCTAAATTGATAAACAAATACGAAAAACTAAAAATTATAAAAGACTCAAACAAATTACTATTCTACTCCACAATTTTAGGTTTGAATTTTCGAGAATAAAATAAATTGGATATATAGTTTTTATACATTATTATATATGTATAATTTAAAATTTATATATACTAAAATTATGATATCATCCCCTTTTTTTGTCCAATCAATTGACCTAGTGATCCATCGACACTTTCGCCTAGTCGGTTTATGCTCCGGTCCAGTTCTGAAAACATTGGCTAAAAGTCCTGTGACAAATTAACAATAACACTAGCCTAAAACAAATGGTAAAATTTTTTACAATAAACAACAAAAAAGAAATTACCATTGGTTAGAGGGTAAAAATAAATATACCTCCTCACTAATTAGAACTACACAAAGTTGGACTAGTCTAATACCTAAAAAAACAGAAGGGCAAAAAAGGAAGCTGATATTTGCACCAAATAGTGGCAAGGAAACTTGCCACTACCAAAATTTCAGTCCATAATATCCCTGAGTGGAATGTTTATGTGGAACTGTCACATAAGATTTTCAGAAATTAAACTATATTATGTGTATTATCTTTAATGCAGTGCAAGGAAGTTCGGTGGGAGCACGCGGTCCTGCATGATGGATGTATGGGCATCATGGATAGCATCTCATTAAGGGTGCACATTCATCATTTCATCCAAATCAAACAAACAACAGGAGATGAAATAAAAGCAATTTTTTTTTGTTTAAGAAAACTTCAACGTTTATTAGAGCTCAGCAAAATCTAAAAGCAAAAATTCCTTTCTTTTATTCATCTATCTTCTCCGTCGATTCACTCCCTCCAACGCTTTCATCGGTGGCGAAGGTGGCGGGGGACAAGCTCGATGACGAGAGAAGGTGGACATTGACGAATTGGAAGTGCTCCGAGAACGGCGCTTGGAGTAGATGAAGAAAATGGCAATCAGAAATTAAAGATTCTACACCTTCTTCCTCGAAAATTCCAACCAAAAGGAGAAAATTTATTTTGCAGGTGAGCATATTTTCTTCCCTCTGCCACTACCAAAAAAATTTCATCCCATAATCACCCTTGAGTGGAATGTCTAGTTGGAAGTTATACTAGGTGAATTATATTTACTGCAGTGAAAGGAAATTAAGTGGGACCAAATTACGTTCCCAATGCTGTCATGCATCATGTATGTTGTATGATCACGATGGATGGAGATGCATATTTAGCCGAATCAAACAAACCAATTCAGCCGTGTCAAACAAATCCATACGGCTGAATAGAAATTTTCGTTCCAATTCCGCCTAAATGCAAAATTTTAACCCGCCTACATTTTTCCCACATTTCAATCCCGCCAAAAAATAGGTAACTAAAAAAAATGTATATATTAAAAAATTGTTATTATATTATTATTCTTTTATTATTGTATTTTAGTATAATTCTTAACGGGCAAATTCTTTAAAATCCTCATGTGGTTTACGAAAGTTATTGATAACTCCTCTGTGGTTCAAAAAATTCGAATAACTCCTTCAACCGTTAACTTTTCCATTATTTTTAACGATCAAACTAAAAAGTCAACTAATTTTCTTAACTTTTCAAGTAAAATGACATATTTACGTTTACAAATAAAATATTATATTTATCATTCATGCAAATGACATATTTACCCATGATAAAAATATCATTTTGTATTTCTCAATTTCAATTTTTAATTTCCTTCAAATAGTTATAATTTTTTTTTCTTACTTTAAATTAATTAAAATTTCATAAATACCTCCCTTATATTACAAATCATAATCTTTTTATATCTTAACTATTATTTTCCTTTTTTTTTTTTTTTTTTTTACAAATCATAATCTTTCTATATTTTAATTACTTTCCTTTGTTTTACAAATGATAATATTTTTATTTCTAATTATTAATTTCCTTTTCATTTTCAATCATTTCCTTAATTAGTTATAACCACCGCCGCCGCCGGACTTCCACAACCACCACCACTACAGTCACACTCCACCAACACAACCACCATTTCCATTACCACGAACATATTTTTCTTCAGTACGCAATAATATTTTTTTGATAAATCTATTTTTCTATTAGTTTTGCTGGCTACCTACCCTTTTTGCCGCCTGCACCACATTCTCTTCCACCATCACTAGCCACCGACGTCATCACTTTCACCACCTGCAACAGCACCACCTCTACTATATTCTCAATTTCTCAGCACCGACGAACTCCCAAATTCTTCTCACTTTCTTTCACCATAATTGCTCAAAACAATTCTGATTTTGACATAACCCATCCTTTAATATCGGACAATTGAAGGGTATGAATATGGGTGCGAAGGCAATGAAATTGTTAGATGGGGAAAGATTGCCGCCTACAACACAATTCCAGCAACCACCAAATACCCCATAGTTAAAAACATCCATCCCTTATTTTGTCACCTCAAATACCCAGATCTGAATCGCAATGGCCTTTTATCATCAACGACAAAGACAAAGACAAAGACAAAGAATGTATTTGCGATTGCAGAGGAGGCGGCGGTGCACGAATCGACCTCATCTTTCTCCGTGGGACTTCGATCTCAATGGTGAGGATTGTAGCAGCGGCGGTGAATCGACTTCGGAATGAGGTTGATAATGGTGTCGGCCGGTGACAGTAGGTGGGAGTGAAAGTGATGTGTGTGTGATGGCGTGAAGGTAATGAAGTGAATTTGATGGCGTGAAGGTGATGAAGGGAGATGTGTAGAGTGAAAGTGATGTGTGTTTGTGTGATGGCGTGAAGGTAATGAAGTGAATTTGATGGCGTGAAGGTGATGAAGGGAGATGTGTAGTGCGGCGGAGAGAAGGGTGCTTATATGAGAAATTTAGGGTTAGTGGTTTTAATATTAAAAGAAGTTAAGAAAATAAGTATAAAAGTTATAAAAGTTTTTAAAAAAGAAAATGAAATGCATAATTAACCTTTTGGCTGTTAGGTTAATTTTCGTCTAGTTTACAAATAAGCCAAAAGCACGAGGGGATTATTCGAGCTTTTTGAACCACAGAGGGGTTATCAATAACTTTTGTAAACCATATGAGTTTTTTTAGGAATTTGCCCATTCGTAACACACATAATTTGCCCTTCTATCTCTTCTTTAGGGGTACTTTTTGCTATTTTTTTCTAAAATTTTATGTAATTAGTTTTTTTGGCCATTCTAATTTATCTTATACTATTTTATTATTTTTTTATAAAACAATATAAATTTCAATTTATGAATTATGAAATTAATTTGGATGTTTGGTTAATTAAACTTTATATATTATTAATTTTCTTGTTGTCTTAAGATTTAGATTCTATAAATTGAAATTTTAGGAAATAATAATAGAATAGTGAGAGAAAATAGTACTTAACGTTGATAAAATTGGAAAGAAAAAGAGAAAAATTAAAATTAAAATATAATAGTTTAGATAAAAGAGACACAATGTTAAAAATGAAAGTCTAAACATCACTGTTAATGTCATTGATTTCATTAATTTTACCAGTTTAGACATAACACACTAGAGTTGTTAGTCGGTTTTTAAGTACAACATAAAAATCGTCATAGTATATTAAATTGTATATAATGACTCAATTAAAGAACATTATAGACTATTTAAGGTTAATTTATGAATTTTAAGTAAAATTGGGAACATAATTGTAATTTGTTATTACTTTTTTTTTGTTTTGAAATGAAGTAATTTGTTATTACTAATTATGTGTAGTACAACATATAAATTGTCCTATTAGCTTAATTTATTGATAATTGTATGAATACACATCAATAATGACTTAATTGAAGAAAAAAGAGATTATTTGGGATCAATTTGCAATTTTTAGGTAAAATGAGGGACACGACTATCATTTTTTCTCACTAATTACATTCATTATAACATATAAATTGTTCTATTATCATGATTTGTAAATAATTTAATAATTTCAACATAACATTCTCATAAAATGATTTAACTGAATATAATTTTAGATTATTTGGGGTCATATTGTAGTTTTTAAGTAAAACTGGAGTCGCAACTGTCATTTTTTCTACAAACAGAAGTAAATTTTTTCGTCCAAATTTTCAATTAAAATAAATATGAGAATTGCGTCTTCAATTTAATTTAAATTTTTTAAATTGACCCCAAATAATTTCTAAATTTGCATTTTAGTCATTTCATACTAATATTTATGGTGTAATCAACAAATTATGATAACAGGATAATTTATATGTTGTACTTAACGAAATTAATGACAAAAAATAACAATTGTATAACTTATTTTACTTAAAAATACAAAATTGACCTCAAATAACCTTATTAATTTTCATTAAGTCTTTATATATTACTCTCTCTACTCCATTAGAAAAGTCAACTTTCACTAATATACAACTTATTCCATTCATGTCCTTACTTTTTAAGTATGAGTCAATTGTGCACCACACATAATTATAATAGTAAGAGTAATATGAGTAAACCATTTGAAAGTGGACTCTTTTATTGAAATTTAAAAAAAAAAATTTAAAGTGGATTCTTCTAATGGAACAAAGGAAGTAATAGTCATTGTGGTACAATCATCAAATTATCTTCCAATTAAGATAATAGGATGATTCTTATATTGTATAAACGTAATTAGTAAGAAAAAGTTACAATTATGCCTCGATTTTACTTAAAATCTGTAAAATTGACGCCCCAAATAGTCTATAATTTTTGTTTAATGAATCCTCACATACTAATAGTTATGATTCAATCATCAAATTATTTACAAATTAAGATAATAGGATGATTTCTATATTGGACTGGATGTAATTAGTGAGAAAAATCACTACTGTGTTCCCAAAAATACCTAAAAATTCAATTGATTCCTTATATATTAACAAATTTGGTGCATTTATCAAATTATCTACAAACAATTATAATATGAAGATTTCTATATTGTACAAAACTTAACTAGTGAGAAAAACAACATGTGCGTCCCGAATTTTACTTAAAAATTACAAATTGAACCCAACTAGTCTCAACTTTTTTCAATTGAATCCTTATGTACTAGTAGTTTTGGTGCATTCAGGCATTCTCTACACATAAAAATAACAGAATGATATATATATATATATATATATATATAGTGTACTGAACGTAATTTGTGACAAAAATGAGAATTGTGTCTCTAGTTTTAATTAAAATTTGCAAATTAACCCCAAATAGTCTCATTTTCTTCTATTGAGTCCTTATATATTAATAGTTTAAGTGCTATCATCAAATTATCTAAGAGTGGAAATAATTGAACGGTTTCTATGTTATACTAAACATAATTAGTGACAAACTATGACAAGTGGCGTCCCCAGTTTTACTTCAAACCTGCTAATTGCCCCCAAATAGTATCAAATTATCTTCAATTTAATGCTTCTATACTAATACTTTCTCTGTCCCATTAATATAAAATGGACTATTTGAGTGACACAAGTGGAGTGATGACTTTACTATTATCAAATTATCACAAATGAAGATAAATATGATGGAATCTTGTTGTACTAATGGTAATGGGAGAGAAAATGACAATTACATCCACAATTTTGCTTAAAAATTATAAATTGACTCCAATCATATCAAATTTTTATTCAATTTAGTCGTTCTATAATAATAGGTATGGTGCTATCATAAAATTATCTTCAAATTAATGTAAAAAGGACAATTTTCATGTTGTATTGAATATAATTAGTGAGAATAACTAAAATATGTGCCCCTTATCTTTCTAAAAATTTGAAAATTGATCATGAATAATCTCAAGTAATCTTCAATTAAGTTGTTATATACTACTCCCTCAATTTCATTGGAAGAATTCACTTTGTAATATTGTTTTCAGTATTACAAAGTGGATTTTTCTAATGGAACAGAAGGAGTAATAGTTTGGTCCTATTATCAAATTATCTAAAAATAAGATTATTGGACGATGTATATGTTGTATTAAACGTAACTAATATAAAAAATAATAATTATAATGAGTTATTAAAACCGTAACAAAGAATGTAACAGATGGTCCAAAATTTATTTTTATTGGATTAACTTATAACAAAAATCAATGTATTCTTTTTTTATTGAAGTCAGTATTCTTTTTCACTTATTTTATTTTTTGAAATTACAATAAATCTTGAAATTTTTTTTATTCGGTTAAATTATAACAAAAATCAATGTATATTTTACGAAAATTATCATTTACCCCCTTTTGCTGTAAAAATTTATCAACAACCCAGTAGTGTTTTGTATAAGCTGCTAAATTAGTCAAAGAAGACTGACTTTATCAATGATGATTAATATTTAATTATATGCTTGTGCTTCTCATATTTACATTACTATTTCACTCGTCCAACTTAAAGAGTCTATTTTATATTATTAGAACAAGTAATACAAAATTGACTTTTGAACGAGATAGATGAAGATAAAGGACATCATAATTTTAATTTATTTTATTTTTCTTTCCAATTTTAGAGCCAACAACGTTAAGTAATAAGTACTACATTTTCTCATTATTTCCTAAAACAACTAATCATAACATCTTTATTTAAAGAAAAAAAATAAATTAATAAAATCTAGATTTATATCAACTCAAATATCATAATTATTTTATTAATTTATACATTGAAATTTGTGGTTATTGGTGTGCATAAAACTAAGTCTTCATTGGGCCTGGCCCAATCGAAGAGGGAAGACATAAACAGTAAGAAAGAAAAGAAGCATAAAAGGGTCAAGCCCAAGTTTAGGTCGGAAAAACCTCTAAAACCCGAGCCAAAGAAACATGCTTAGGTCGGTTGGCAGTTTAGGTCGGTCCCACGAGATTTCCTTACTGACACCATAAAAACCGAGTTCGGGGAAGTTAGGTCGGAATAAATGATAACACTGACACAGTAGGTAGAAATCATTATAGGATTAGGGATACATTTTGAATACATGCAGGAAGTGCTCAGAAAGATAATGGGAAAGAAGCCAAAAGTCAGGCCATGATGACAAGATCGTGCAAGTCATCGTAAAAAGAGGAAGAGCAGTTGGAAGTGCTGATCATAGAGCAACGGACATATCAAAGGTCTTGATATAAATACTAAGTCATAAGGCTGAAAAAGGTACGCAATCTTTTATGTTTGAGCTCTCAAGTGAATACTGTTTATCTTCTTCACCACTACTAACTTAATCGTCAGAGTTACACCAGGGAGGATAGCCCCACTCATTTTGCTGCTCATTTCCGCTAACGGAGCATTCCATTAGGTCAATCCGAGCTACACCTCCTTATCTGCACTGATCTGAGCTAAAGAGATCCAAATCCGATCCTCGCAGCTGTTTGCTTCCGCAAAAGACTTCTACTTTGGGCCTGAACCTTCGAGACCTCCATTGGGCCGAACGGAGCATCCAGCACCGGATATTTTGTGTCACATCAACTGGCACCGACTGTGGGGAACGTTTTATCAAAATTATTTCATCAAATTTTCTCCATACTTAAAGAAATTTGTTGAAATCATGACGCAAAACCAAGATAGTTCGGGAGTGGATGCTTCTTCTTCCAGCACCACTGCTGCTTCCACCGTCACAACCATGATTGTTCCGGCCGCCGCTGTAGTTTGTACCACCACCAACGCTCCACCAGCTACCACTACCGCGGCTGCATCTCACACCGCTGAGTCCCTCACCCCTCAGCAAGAGCAAGACGAAAGAGAGAAGTTTTTTCGTTTGTTTCCACAACTGTTTCATCTGATTAACCCTGGCCCTCCAGTCACCTCTACTTCTAGTTTAGGGCTCCCAGTTTCTAGTGTTACAACCACCACCCCAGATGTCGTTAATATTGAAAATCCTCTTGTTTCACAGGCTGTTCCTACTATTTCTTTGCCAGGAACTTTGTTCAATCCAATGGCCAACCCATCTGTTGTTTTGGTCTTTAGTCTCCCTCCCCCCCCCCCAACCTGGTGTTGTCTCTGGGTGCCTTTCTTACTCTGGGGGAACTCATTCTTTTTTAGGGTCTAATCATGTTGTATATACCGCTCCTCCTGTTTACACTACTCTAGCCCATACTCAGATTACTCCCACCTTCCCAGCTCCCTTCACGGTCCCTATGGCAAAGCCCAATACTTATCCCTTCATGTCGGGTCTACATTTCCCTATGTTAGGACAGCAGTTGGGTCAGTTAGGTCAGCCTAGCTTGGGTCCGCAGTTAGGTCAGATAGGTCAGCCTACCCTATGTCAGCAGTTGGGACAGTTTGGGCACCTCGGTCCTGAAACCAGTCAACTAGGATATCCCGGACATATAGTTCTGCCAAATCTGGCCCAGTTTCAGCATTATGGTATAGGTACAAATTGGGCTATGCAGCCCCTTCCTGGGTATTCTCCCTTATTCAATCCAAGCTATTATACCGGGGCTAACGCGGGTAATTTTGCAATTGGGGGGGGGGGGGGGGTATCCATTAGGCCAAATGAGATATGCTCAGCCTGGTCAATCTGTATTACCTAGATTCGGATATGCTCAACTGGGAAGGGTCGGGCCCACATCTCGTGTTTCTCACCCATTTGGCTGGGAAATTCAAACATCTCCATTTTCACCGGGCTATAAAGGTTTAGGTAAGGTCGAAAAATATGATGGTACTGCTAACCCGACGGCTCATTGGATGCAATGCATGAGTGTCATAGATGCTGCTAATTTGTCCGATGCCAACCGCTGCATGACATTCCATCTTACCCTTAAAGGTCAGGCTATTAATTGGTACCGTACTCTACCGCGTAATTCCATTCATTCTTTAGATCAGTTTGGTGATTTGTTCTTAGCTAATTTTATGGGTAATAAAATATTATCTAAGCCTATTTCTCATTTGATGAACATAACCCAAAGAATGGGAGAGGGTTACAGGCCTATATAGATCAATTTAATATAGAATCTAGACAATGCCATGAGAAAGATGATAGGATTATGATGGGATCATTTATTAACGGACTACAGGCGGGACCCCTAGCTACTGAGTTAGCCATTAGGCCCCTCTCTTCTTACTATGAAATGATGGTTACTGCTGTTAACTTTGCTGTAATTGAAGACACCGTAGCAATTAAACATGAACGGGAGAGAGGTCTCCTTGATATTTACGGTAAAAGAAAAACTTCTTCCCCAATCCCTACCTTCGGAGGAGGGAAGAAGCCGAACTTTGTAAGTGCTAATAACACCGGTCCAAAGACAGGGGTCGGTGTTAATCTTTGCAGGTGGTCGAGCCATTTTCAGCACCACAGGCAAACATATATGCAGCCATACAGCATCAAGGGTTGCTGCCTCCGGCACGTCCCCTAACGGGCCCCATAGACCGACTCAATCCTAGCAGGTATTATGGTTATCATAAGCATATTGGCCATAACACTAATGATTGCGGAGATTTAGCTGCAGAAATAGCCAAACTTATCCAAGCCGGAAAGTTGCCTCAATATACCCAAGTGGCTCATTTGCCCAAACCAACCGTTCCAGCAGGACGAGAATGACCTACGGGATGTTACCGGTGTGGAGAGCCTGGCCACTTCGCTAGGGAGTGTTCTCAGCCCGATCCACGAGCCTCAAACGCGGGGCTGGTGCTGACATAACCATAGCTGGAGTCATAAATACCATAGCCGGAGGACCGACCCAGGGCGACTCTAATCGTCAGAGAAAACAGGTATATCGTCAAAGGGAAAACGTCCTAGGTAAGCGCAAGGCCGACCCTATGACCTCAGTTATTACCTTTGATAACAGTGACCATTTCTTGTCTTATTACTGTGATGATCCACTGGTTATCGATTGTTATATTTCTAATTATCAAGTACGGAGGACATTATTAGATACTGGTAGCTCTAGTAATATAATTACTACCAAGGCATTAGTTGGATGTTAATTGCATAAGGCTCGTTTAAATTCAGTACGTACACCTTTGATTGGCTTTGGCAACCATCATGTTATTCCTGTGGGGCAGTTAAGCATACCAGTTACATTAATAGCTGGCCAGCTAAAACGAATAGAAACCATAGATTTCGTGGTCATTGATGAGCCCTCACCTTACAATGTGTATCTGGGTTGGCCTGGACTAAATCAATTTCAGGCCATTGCTTCTACTATACATATGCTTTTAAAATTCCCTACCATGGATGGTGTGGCTTCTCTTCGTTGTGATGTCATACAGGCTAAGCAGTGTTACACGGTCTCTATAAAAGAACAGGTGTCATTATGTTCAAAATGGCAAGCTGCTCCAGTCGTCGCACCGACCCCCGAATCCCGGGCTTCACCAACTCCTCTTGAGGGCGGTACTGCCCGCACCGTTGACATCAACGACCTAGCGGGAAGCTCGGAGCGATTCATTGAGGCCGGGGCTGAAGTTAAAGCCGTCCCTCTGGCTGCCGACCCGAACAAGGTAATCAAAGTAGGGGCCGATTTATCTCCTCAGTTACAGCATGATTTACTTAACCTCTTGCGTGAGTTCGCGGAAGTCTTTGCTTGGGGGCCGGAAGACATGCCTGGCATTTCTCGAAATATCATTGAACACAGGCTATCCATTCATCCCAATCATAGGCCGGTTCGTCATCGGAAGCGTAATCTCGGAGGTGAACGCAGCAAATACATAGAGATCGAAGTCAACGCTTTGCTGGAGGTACGTATCATTCGAGAAGTAGATTATCCTGAATGGTTGGCTAATCCTGTATTGGTTCCCAAGCCGAACGGCTCCTGGTGCATGTACATCGATTTCACCGACCTGAACAAGGCCTGCCCCAAAGATTGGTTCCCTTGCCCTTAATTGACGTACTGGTCGATGCCATAGCTGAGTTTCGCTTTCTCAACTTCTTGGATGCATACAAGGGCTATCACTAAATCTTTATGGCTAAAGAAGATGAGTAAAAAACATCTTTTATCACGAATAAAGGTACTTATTGCTTTATTACTATGCCTTTTGATTTAAAAAATGTTGGAGCTACTTTTCAACGCCTAATAAATAAAATTTTCAAAAAACAACTAGGTCAGAACATGGAAGCATATGTTGACGATTTACTTGTTAAAAGTATGGATGAATCTGCTTATTTGTTTGATTTACGAGAAACGGTTGAAACTTTGGTCCAGTACAAATTGAGATTAAATCATAAAAAATGTGCTTTTGGGGCACTTCGGGTAAATTCTTGGGTTATATGGTTTCTGAGGGTGGTATTTCTGTTAATCTCAAAAAAGTAGAAGCTGTCCTACAAATCCACCCTCCTAGATCAATTCATGAGGTACAACAACTAACGGGTAGATTAGCAGTCTTAAATCGGTTTTTAGCTCAGTCGGCAGAACAAGCTTTACCTTTTTTTAGCATTTTGAAAAAATCAGATAAATTTGTGTGGACTCCAGAATGCCAAGTAGCTTTTGAACAATTGAAAATGTACCTAGCTTCTTTACCATCTTTAACCATGCCATTCCCTGGGGAACAATTGTACATGTATATAGCTACCACTCAATCTGTGATTAGCTCGGTTATGCTTCGAGAAGATAACCGGGTTCAAAGACCCATCTATTTTGTTAGCAAAGTTTTGCAGGCTGCAGAAAAAAACTATTCCAGCCTGGAAAAGTTAGTCTTGGCTCTAGTTCACTCCACACGCCGTCTCCGACCTTACTTTGACGCCCACGGAGTCACCGTTTATACCGACGCACCCCTTAAAGCCGTCTTACAAAAAACGGGAGTTTCAGGTCGTCTTACCAAATGGGCCATCGAACTGGGGGAATACGACATCACCTTCACGCCTCGTACCGCAGTCAAAGGTCAGGTGTTAGCGAATTTCATAGCTGAAGGGGTATCAGAGATCCAGGAAGACACGCCCAACACATCGCAGGAAACCGACCTTCTTTTAACCGTGGCAAAAGGCGATGATTCATGGACACTCTACGTAGATGGTGCTTCCAGTCAGTTCGGGTCGGGTGCCGGGATCATCCACACCAGCCCTACCGGGGAAGTTCACACCTATGCTCTACGGTTCTGTTTCACAGCCACTAATAACGAGGGGGAGTATGAACCCATGTTAGCCGGCCTAAAATTAGCTCGAAAACTGGGGGTCCAAAACTTAAACATTTGTTCGGACTCCCAGTTGGTCGTTAAACAAATTTTGGGGGAGTACAAAGCTAAAGATCGACAAATGGAGGAATACTTGACAATGGTACAACAACAGCTGCAAAATTTTCCAAAATGGGCTATAGAGCGAGTTCCACGGAGCAAGAACACAAATGCCGATGCCTTGTCCAAATTGGCTTCTTCGATTTTTTCTCACCTAACTAAAAGTGTTCTAGTAGAAGAAGTGCAGACTAGAAGTACGGCGAGCCAACAGTCATGTCCATATATGAAGGTCGGGATTGGCGATTTCCTCTATGACAGTATCTACAGAACGGTACCTTGCCAGAATCACGAAAGGAAGCACAGCGAATACAAAGGAAGGCTGAACATTATCAGATAGTCGGGAGGATCTATACAAAAAGGGGTTTTTGATGCCCTTACTAAAGTGTTTGGGTCCGAAAGAGGCAGTTTCCATGCTCAAGGAAATACACCAAGGGGATTGTGGGTCCCATATCGGGGCTCAGAATTTGGGAAAAAAAAGTAATTGGGGCTGGGTTTTACTGGCCTCGGTTATTCCAGGAAGTGGTCGAGTATGTTCACTATTGTTCTAGTTGTCAACATAACACGCTGATTCATAGGTTGCCAGCGTCCAGCTTTACCGGGATAATTGTTCCTTGGCCTTTCGCGGAATGGGGGATAGATCTTATGGGGCCATTTCCTAAGGTCGGCTCTTGCTAGTCTCTGGTCGTGGTTATAGATTACTTCACAAAATGGGTGGAGGCCGAGGCATTAACGAATATTATCGAGAGAACTATAGCTCGGTTTTTATGGAGGCAAGTCATTTGTCGATTTGGCGCACCAAATTCGGTTATGTCGGATAATAGGACTCAGTTTGAGTCCAAGGAATTTGCAGCCTTGTGTAAGAAGCTTGGTATCACTCAGCGTTTCGCATCTGTGGCTCATCCTCCAGCAAATGGGCAGGTAGAGCTCACTAATCGAACTTTGTTGCACGGACTAAAAGCCAGGCTAGAAGACAAGGGCAAGAATTGGGTGGAGCAATTACCTCATGTATTGTGGTGTCATCGAACCACGCCTCAATCGGCTACGGGAAGAACTCCTTTCGAGTTAGCCTTTGGAGTCAATGCCGTCATTCCTCCCGAAATACAAAGTAGTGCGCCCCGAGTCATGCACTTTGAAAGGGACCAGAACCAACAAAACTTGGAGCTTAGCTTGGACTTGGTGGAGGAAGCTTGGGACACGACCTACATACATCAGCTAAATTACAAGAATTTAGTCCGGCAACACTATGATGCCCGGGTCAAGCATTGAACCTTTGTACCGGGAGACTTGGTTTTGCGGAACCGGGCTATCAGTAAACCGCAAGATCAAGGCAAGTTGGTATCTAATTGGGAGGGACCCTACTGGGTGATAGAAGCACGACTTACTGGCAGTTACGTGTTAGAAGATTTGCAGGGACAGTTAGTTTCGCGAGCTTGGAACGCAACACACTTGAAAAAATACTATCTCTAAGTAAGTTAAAGACAAGATCGTGAAAAAACTAAGTCATTTATTCAAAGGAAAAGTTATGCCGACCCAGTACAAAGTTGCCCCAGTCAAATATTCAGAAATGACAAAAATTTTTAAGAAGAACAGAGCTACGATAGAGGAGCTTGAGAAGTCACTTCTTCATCCATCTCCCCGCTCGGGTAAGCCACGAGATCCTCTTCTTCTACATTCTCTGGCAAAGGAATACCGGTATCTCGGCATTCCTGCTTGACCTCGTCTATTAGGTCGAAGGGATCCCGATCCTGAGCCAGCAGGGAAGCGTGAGCCGATGAGTCTTCAGGAAGGTCCTCCACCGACCTAGGGCCTTTAAACTCATCCCAGTATATAGTATAGCCACACTGGATCAGCTCCATAAATCACCGGTTCATCAGATCCAGCAACGGCCCTTCCTTGAAGGCTTTCAGAGCAGCTTGACGTGCCGCTTCCACCTCCGCCGGGCTCAACAGCTCAGCAGACTTCTTCTCTTTCTCCTCCAAGGCTTTACGCAGGTCGGCCTTCTCCTGCTTTATGGCAGCAATCTCCTCCTCCAAGGCCGATCTGTCCTTCCTCAGCTCTTCCACCTCCGCCTCCAAGCCTTGAGACTTGGTATTCAACTGGCTGGCCTTAGTACCGAGCTCTTGGTTCTCTTTGTATAGCTTGGTATTCTTGGCCTGAAGGTCGGTCACTCTGCTAGATTGAACCCCCAGTTTCATCTTCAGATCCTCTATCTCCTCGACCGGCCTCTTCAGCCTTTCTTGCTTGTAGCTTTGGGCGAGGATGTCCAAAGCCGCAGTCCTCTTGGCCATGGCTCCATAATTTATACAGAACTGCAAAACGTAATGGTGAACCCTACAGAATATTGCTCAAAGTATTCACAGACTTCATCTAACTTTCTTCCCTTTTTGAATTTTAAATATTTATTCCATGTATGTGCGTGATTACAATTCTTGAACAAGGTTTTGGACAAGATTACCTATTGCAGATCTTCAGAGCCTCACACTTGTAGGTAGAAATGGCAGTTCCCTTTCATTCTTCTTGTTGCTCATCTCCCTCTCTTGCTTTTCTGTTAAACTTTGTGGTTTGATTTAGCTTTCAGGGTTGTGATGTTGTTGTGGTCACATAACAAAGGAAGAAGAGTCAAAAACAAGGAGAATGGATAAGCTAAAGGTAGTCGAACAGAGGAAGCTTAAGGATTTGTTAAACAAACTTCCTTTCTTTACTTTCATAATTATTTTTGGATGTTATTCACATGGCCCGTTTTACTATTCATATGCCATTTTTTAAAAAATTTTAGTATTAAAAAGACAAAAATATCTTTACTTATATTTTGGATAAAAACTCCCAACATAAATTTTTACCTATCTATTTTCACTCTCTACACTTTTACTCTCTTACAAATTTTTTCACTATAATTTTTACTCAAAATACTTTACACTTTACCACTCCACTCCAATCCCTTTATCACAAGAGTATGAAATTTTTTGACTACGTATTATGGACGATAGTAATGAGAATGATTCATATTTCATCGTAAGTAAACAATTAACATATTTTTTGCTTAAAGTTGGGATTTTTTTTTCCAAAATTACTGACTGATATACAATCTTGTCCGGTGTTGGCGATATTTTCTAGGGCGAGATTGTATATTTATACCGCCTATCCCTAGCGGGATTTTGGCAAAATCCCAGTTGGGGTAGGTGGCATTTCCACATAAAGGTGCCACGGGACACCAACATTTTACAAACCTGGCTGCATTTTTGTAAAATGCTGGTGTCCTGTGGCTGCATTTTACAAAAATGCCACCAGAAGCTGGCGAGAGTTTTGTAGAATACAAGTTTGTCCACTAAATTTATTAAATTATACTCACCAATCTTTTTGTATTGACAAGATGTACGTATTGAGAGAGATGAAATATTTTCTGACTTAACTCATATATTTCGGACAGACGAAGAGTTCACCACTAGGGATCAATTGCTTGTTTGGGTGAAAACTAGAGCCGCTGAGAACAATATGACTACCAAAATTACTTCATCTGCAAAATGGAAAGGGCTTCTTATAAAAGGAAGAAAATGATGAGTGGATATCTATTGCGAGAAATCGAAAGAAATTAGAGATAAGCTACCACTAGCTGAAGGGAAAATCAGGTGAAATAATACCAACATCAAGCTGAAAAGTTGTCCATTTAAACTCATAGGATGAGATATGTGGGGATTGGAAGTTGGAGGCCAAAAACTGTTAGCACAATCATGGATTACATGAAGTTAGGAATTGGCATTCAGTGAACTCTCGGTTAACTGAACCGGAGAAGAAGAAGAAGAATGTAGAAATGACGAAGATTAATATCAGGCTGAAGCATATGTTGTCACAATTGTGAGTTGATAATTCGGAGAATGTCAGCCATATTAGACAGGTGTACAATGAAATAGTAAAGGTTAGAAAGGAAGGGAGAAGAGATTTGAGTCACATTCAGTATTTTGTCAAACTTATGCATGATCATGAATATCACTATTGGCACACAGTGGAAGAGCAGCGTAATGCAATTGGGAACGCGTTCTTCGTTCATAAGCAAGTGCCTCGTCTACTTCATTTGTTTCCGTACGTATTATTTATGGATACGACATATAAGACAAACATGTATGACATGCCTCTCTTGCAGTTAGTGGCTCATGTCCCCACATCTCAGTTTATTCACGTTGCTTTTGTTTTCATGAGGGATGAGACTTATTCGAGTTATTCTGGGTCATGACTCGGTTGAGATAGTTTTTTGATCCCTCAAAATACTTATATGTTGTAATGACTGATAGAGAGTCTGTCTTGATGAAAGCTGTAAATAATATCTTCTCACAAGCTAGACAACTACTGTGCAGGAGATATATTGAAATGGATGTAAATAAAAAGGTATTAGATACAGGCAACGACATAAAGACAATGGGAGTGTTTCTATATTGGTGGGGGCAAGTGGTGAGAACCTTGACAGAGGAATCGTTCAGGAAAGCTGTGGAATTTATTGATACAACCTATGGAAAGCAAGCTAAATTTAGATCAGTGGTTCCATACTTGCATAATACATGATTGGATCACCACAAGGCCAAGTTTGTATCTTATTGGACTAAAAATATAAAACATTACGGAGAACGTACCACGAACATGTGAGAGACTTATAACTTTCATTTATTGCTTTTTTACATAAGAATTCATGATAATAATGTTTCAATTTCAATGCTAACTTTTCAAGGTTATTTGGCTTTCAGGGTTGAAAGTGTACATGTAATGTTGAAGAAAGCAATTGGTACTGATCAAGGAACATTTTTCACTTTTTTTTTGGGAATTAATAGGATGATAGAGGAGCATTTTGATAAAATTCTGACTAAATGGAGGCTTCTCGAAGCAAAATATTATGTAAGAGCAACTACTTATTGTATAGTAGGTTGAATGGTAAAGTGTCGCACGATGGTATTATAAGGTTGGAAAAGGAATATACAAAAAGAGTTGGGAAGATCGGGGTAGATGGTGAGCTGTGTGGTTGCAAACTGAGAACTAGTTGCGGCCTACCTTGTGCCCATGAGATGCTACATTTGGTGCAAATCTACCGTCCAATTGTCCTCTCGATGTGGACGACTTCTGGAAGACGCTGAATTTGGGAGATCAGAATATTCCTAACAATAAGGAAGAGAGGCAAACTGCAGAAGGGTGACTGCATAAAATATTTGTTGATGTGTTAACATGTGTATCAGATGAGATATACAGGGTGATGGGTGTCGTGCATGCGACTCTTTATCCGGAGACTGTTGATCTAGCTGATCCGATAAGTAGGCCATGCAAGGGCCGACCAAGACACAATCTGACGCAGCGAGATCTATCAGGGTATGAGTATGCCGAAAGGGATGCAAGAGGAGGTACAAAATTACCATTTCTGTACCGTTAATAGTGTGTGCTTATATATCGATAGATTAAATTGAATATGATTTACATATGCAGATCGCAGATCCACAGGAAGACCAAAAAAAAAAAAAAAAAGATGTTGAAGCCTCACGATTCTGAATGGCCTTTCGATCTTCCGATATTTCTAAAACAGTTCATGTTCGACTATGTTGTCGATCACCTTAATGTAGAGCAGGATGGCCATTGTGGATTAAGGGTAATTGCCTATTTCATTTACGAACATGAGTGGCATTGATAACAAGTGTGGACAGACCTGTTAGAAGCCACGAGTGTGCTTCTTTGTGGCACCATGTTCTTGGCCCAATGGATTACGAATTAGCATATAAGGTGGTAGATTGCCATATAACTCCTACCATATCGAAATTTTGGTTTGATTGTCACCTATTTAAAATACTCGTCGCTACGAAGTACCAGAGAGCTTTTCCATTTTATGCACGGCAGAGTTACACTTTCCTTCTACTTGAGTGGCGAGGGTCTGACGTCTCTACTGATCCGATCAGTTACATCACTATGGGTCATATCAATAACAATCATTTAAATAGGTTTTGAGTGGAATGCTCTCTAGGAGTTTTCTCCCCTTGCGCCCACTCACTGAGCTGTTCTTCACCGATGGTTCCCCCATATTAATTGAATCAGGTTTGAGGTTCTTAACTGAATCTTAATAATGTTTTCATGAGATGTTGGTGGACTGTCGGACTGGACACTTTTGTGTTTTTGGAAAATTTGATTTTAAGAACTTTTGTCTCTTGAGAGTTCTTTCAACCAAATCTGATTGGATTTACCGATTTAGATGTGTTCCATTTTCGGGTTTGCTCTCTTATCGGTTCTACCGATTGTGAAATCATCCCCAAATATTGGTCAACGTTCAGGGGCCATATATTTGAGAGAATTAAACTCTTTGAAGTGGATTTATTATACGGCCAAGAATGGAGAGTGTCTCTCCCGATTGGGTTATAACCTCGGCCGATTTGGTTGGGTTTTCTACTATTGGGTTTTCCAATTTCTGATGGTTTCGTCGGTAATGTGGGAATCTGCTGTTGACTGGAAGCGCAGGGAAGGTTGACTGCTTGGACAAGAAAATGGTGTAGCTTTTCCTCGTCGATTTCTCCCTTGGTGGTCCGATCTGGAAGCAATTTTTGAGAGGAAAATTCGTGGGTTTCACTTTGCCCGTGAAAAGAAGCTCCGGGAAGGTTTCTTCGGAATAAGAAAAAGATAAAGGTGAAGCTTTTCACTGATTTCCGATCTGAAAATTAATTTTTGGGAGGAAAATTGTGGGTTTCACTTTGTCCGTTGATAGAAGCTCCGGGAAGGGAACTCTGTCCGTTGAACCAGTGGGTTCACCGTCGGGAAGGGAATTGGTGGGTCTTCAGCGAGTTCACTCACCGAGTTAACTCAGAACTCACTGAGTCAACCCGAAGACTTTATGGATTTTCTGCAATTTGCTTTCGGGAGCTGACATAAAATGGCAATTCGCTGAAAGCTTTGAGACAACTTTGAACCGCGGTTGCTGTTGGAAGTTCTTGGATGACCTAAGGTGCTTGCTGGCGGTTTGTTGGATAACCAATTTGGGTTGTGCCATCAGGTAAATTGCTGAATGGGTGTTCACGGGTTAAGGGTGTCACCAGATTGTTGCGCTGTACTGGGCTTGCCGACCGAAATGCTTAGCAATGGCGCCCGCAGGATTTTCATGTAGATCCCGTCCTGCCAGTCACCTACAGAATTTTCTAGAAATCCTGCTAGGAGTTGGCGGGATTTTTTGGAAATCCCGCAAGTGACTGGCGGGATTGTCTTGAAAATCCTATGGGTGCCAAGCTGCATTTGAGCCATTTCTTGCTACTCTCAGGTGATATTTCCAGAAAATCCCGCCAGAGCCAGGCGAGATTTTCTGGAAATCCCACCCACCCCAGGCGAGATTGCCTTAAAGTCATTGTTTTTATTTTTTTCTAAACTGTTTTGGTAGGATACTTTATTTACTATTTATTTTAATCATTTTTTATAAGTTCCTCGTGGCATTATGTTTTTATTTCAGATGAGAGATAAATTGAAAAGTTTTAAGTTTAAATTCGGCAGAAGAAAAAAAGCCACTGAGAAAATAGATGGCCTTATCCCACCCACGACATCCGAGAGTCAGAGAAGGGTGGTAGGAAGATCGCGCATTTCTTCCACGACTGTAAATGTGGAAGGGGCAAATAACGATGATGCCATCCAAAATGAATTTACACCGCCCTATATTGAAAATGCGGATGATGATGCAGAAAGAGAAAATGCTGAACGGGTTGAGAGGGATTTGGCACAAGGGGACATAGAATGGAATTTGGATCGTTCAATGAGTCAAGTGGACGATGAAACCAAATAGCTAAATTCAAGCATCCAACCAAGGGGGAGTGCAAAAGGTAAAGGATTAATGGGCTCCGAGGCTAGGTCAAGGATGGATGATGGGTGGAAGATATACAAGATTCTAGATCATCCGATTGACGGTGGACATTCAAATCCGGAGTTGTTGTAGAGTTTCAAGGGTCATATTGCCTAGTACATATGGCATGGACAGGTATCAGATTATGCTTTATTACTTGTTTCGAAATATGCTTTATAACTTGTATCAAAAAATATTTTAATATATTTATTACATTACGTAAGAACCTGATATGTTGAATTGTCATAATGGATCCGATCACCTGGCAAAGTGGATATTAGATGAGGGGCAAATGAAATGCCTAGTGGAGCGCTCCAGTTTATCACATTTGGCATGTTGCATGCATCCTGAGTTAGACTCTGTACTGCTCTGCGCCTTTGTAGAGATATGGCATCCGGAAACCAATTCATTCCACATGTCTTTTGGAGAGATGAGCATCACTCTTCATGATGTGGCCTATGTATTAGAAATTTTGATTGTCGAAAATCCCATTTGTGGGAAATTGAAGCCGGCAAAATTACAATCGGAGCTTGCAGTAATGCTGGGGATAGAGCCAGCTGAGGTGGGGAAAGATTTTGGAACTGTGAATATGTCCACACTTCATACTTATTGTGCCAATAGATCGAGGGAACCTGTGAATACTGCCGCAGGGTATTTATTGTGGTTGTTAGGAAACACCTTATTCGTGGATAAGACAAAAACCCACATGTCTGGGTATTTCCTGCCTTTCCTCCGTAATATGGAAGGCGTCAGCAGATATGCTTAGGGTGCAGCTTGTTTGGCGAACTTGTATCGCCATCTTGGGAGGGCATCTAGGGCGGATTGTGCTCAACTTGGAGGGTGTTTGACATTACTGCAGATTTATATGAATCGTTTATAAATTGGTTCAATATTTAAATCCTTAATGGTTTATTAATTTCACTCCTTTTTTTGTTTTCTTCTGTTCCCATCGTAATAGAGTTGGATATATGAGTACTTTCCCATATTCAGTCATCCAAAGATGAGATCATAAACTTACAATATGCCTGCCGCACTCAAGTGGTACGTCGCCAAGGGCAAGAAGAGTGTTTCAGATAGGGACTTGCATTCATACAGGCCGCACTGGATGCAATGAGGGCAGATGAGGTAATATTTTTATATCATTTCATTGTACGTTAGTTCTTTAGGATAATATCCGATTTTGGTCGATTAACAATTGACTCGTTTTAATATGAAACAGGTAAATTGGCTTCCTTTTGAGCCAAATTCTACATTGGTCTATACAATATCACTGTATAGGGGCCTTATCTATTGCTGCAGTATTGTAGAGCCTTATATGCAGGATCGGTTCTTAAGACAGTTTGGGTACACGCAGATGATTCATTTATCCAGATTTTATGCCCAAGAGTTGTTATAGAGGCGCTGAAATTCTAAAATATAAGTGCCATTACAATCCTGATCTCATGGGTTGGCAAGTCTATATCTTGAGGGTATTACAAGGGATGAAGAGGTCAGAGTCTGCAGATGAGGCGTGCCATGAGTACCTCAAGTATTTCCAATCTCGATCTCACATTCACGTCAGTACAAATGCGGTTGAGGAAGATGAGCCACCTGCTCCCAAACAACAATCCTTGGCTGAGGTTAGTACTGAAGCTTTTATTTTAGTTTTTGTTATTATTTCTATTTTTTCTGAACGGGTTTATTTACTTTTTTTTAAATTTTTTCTTAACGTTGCAGCGTATGCAATTTTTAGGATCTCGGCTTGTTCTACTTCATCCAAAGACAAGACATGCCATACACAATGATGTGCATTAGAGGGCCCTCAATGAGATAACTATCCATATGAAAGATTGGATGCCAAGACTAGAAGAACTTGTGGCAAAACCTCATGTTGACAATTATTGATCTTTGTTTTCAATAACATTAAGAACATTTATTATTTCAAAATCCTAGATTATTGAGAATTATTATATTCGCTGTTTGAGGCAGTTGATGAATTAAACTGACATTCGTAATTCTATCTATGTATTGTCGATGTGCTGAGTAATGTTGATTTCGTTTGTATGAATATAGCACTTTTTTTTTTTATTTGTTTCATAGAGATTGTTTGAGCTTTTTATAGGGGATACTATGTCAAAAAAATTTCAAAATTAATGTTAATGACATAGGAAACTAAAATATGAAACTTAGATTGTCAACATAATAACAGGAAGAAATATCAAACTTAGATTGTCAACATAATAACATAGATTGTCGACATACTTCATTCAACGTGAAAATAGTTTGTCATTACATAATAGCTAAGACTAACACTCCACATATTTCTCCTGATACTTCAATCGGTTAGAAGGCAAAAAATGGGTAAAAAACACAAACATTACTGAAGGGTATTTCAGTATTTTCGCTACAAAAATTTAAAATTGTTCCTGCAAATAGTAAAAATTGTTCCTATGAATAACATTTCCCTATTTATTTTTTTTCTTTTTTCTTTGAACCGCCTTCCTCTTATATATATATATATATTTTTTTTCTTTTTATTTTTGGCTAAAAACCAGGCTTCTAAGAATCATAATATAACCCAAACTGATTTATAAAATTTTCAGTTAAATCATAATTCAAACCTTTTTTTCTTTTTTTTTTACTTATTACTTTATCTTAAGATCTATATTCCAAATGACTTTTAAATCTATATAATTAATTCATTTTCAGTTCTAAATTATTATGTAAATATTTTTAATCTAGAATCGTTAATTTTCTTTTCCCATAATTTATTCTTCTAATTATTTTTAATTCTCATTAAATCTGTTTTACAGATTACACATAAACTAGTTGAGAAATCCTATTCTACACCCGTCTATTATAAATATATTATTATAATTAAAGACATATAAGATTTCTGAATGAGGCGTCACACTCTTTCTCCAAACCCTAAACTTCATCATCTTCTTCTCTCATCTCCTTAGCGGGAAGATGAGGGAAACAATTATACATTGATTCTTGCTTACTTTTATTTAATGTTCTTTAGTTTTAAATTTTGGAATAATAGGGGCTTAGAACTCTCGTTTGACAGAATTCATGGTTGTATGGGTTTAGGAATATAAAGAATGGCATTTTTTGTTACTAAAAGTTTGGACTATTTACAACTTTGGTACTAACAAGTTTAGGGGTTTAGGAATAACAATTTTAGATCGGGTGTTTAGGAATAACAAGTTTCATGATTGCATCATCAATATTCCGTCGTTGGGCGTTTAAAAATGCATCAAATGTAACTTTGTAATTTTTTTTTTTTTTGAGGGCTGGTTGTAGTTTTGAGTTATTTCCACGAGAAATTTTGGAGATTTTGCTATTTGGTTGGCAAAACACATTTTCTGAATACATTTTATACTGAAGCAGTTGCTTTGTCCAATAAGTTTTTTGGCCATTCTTATGCTATACTCTTCAAATAATAGAAATTGTAGTAGTTGTTTGGTTAGAAGATGGTTTAATGTTTCTTTAGTTTCAAGAAACTTCAATTTATGGTTTCAAGTAATTGGAAATCACAATCAATTCGGTAGAAGAAAACTATCCGAATTAATCTTACCTCGTTTAAAGAAGATTCTGATCGAACCTAAACTTAGAGGATGCCTATAAATGCATCCTTAACTTTCATGAATTAAACTTTGAGTGAACGACCTTTAATATACCTTTACTTTTTGATTGTGTCCGCTTTGGTACCTATATTATTTTTGTAGCCACGAATGTACCTATACTAATTTAAAGGAGCCAAAAATGTACTCTTTTCCTTTAACTTTGGTTATTTTTGACGGAATTGCCTTTTTTTAGGGGTATTTTAGTCTTTCACTATTCATTTTCTTATTTTTCACTGTTCATCTTCTTCCTCCCAAAATTTCTACACCCTTCCCCCTCCGTCACCGCGCGCCTCTTCTCCATCCAATTAAAGTGTGGAAACATCAACAGCTAAACAACAACAACCAGAAATAAAATGGAAAATGAAGCTAAGAAACAAGATTTCCTTGAAAGTTATGCAAACGCAATCATCAAAGGCTCGATTGACGAAGACGAAGATGACAACGATGGGTAGGGAGGAGGACGACGTCTGCACGGTAGATTGCAGAACCAAAGTTCTGCAATCGAAATTGCTGAGCTTTGGTTCTGCAATTTTTTTATTGCAGAACCGAAGCTCTGCAATCAAATTGCAGAGCTTCGGTACTAGAATGAAAAAATTGCAGAACCGAAGCTCTACAATTGCGAGCCAAAAATAAGAAAAAAAATTTTTAAAAAAAAAAGAAAAGAAAAATAGTAACGGAAGATGACGACGACAACTACGGGAGGGAGGAGGACAACAGAAACAGGGAGAAAAGTGGCAGCAGGTGTGGGGGAGACAGAAAAAGAAAAGAAGAATAAAAAAGGAAGAAGACGATGAACAGTGATGGGACGAAAATGCCCTTGAAAAATGGAATGTGACAGCAATTCCGTTAAGTTTAATGGTGAGTTAATGGCAAAGTACATTTTTGGCCCCTTTAAATTAGTATAGGTACGTTCGTGGCTAAAATAAAAGATTAGGTACCAAAACGGACACTTTCGAAAAGTAAAGGTATATTAAAGGTCGTTCACTCTTAAACTTTAGAAACACTTAATCAAAATTCCAAAGAAAAACCGTGAGAAGTGAAGAACACTACCGCCGCCGCCGTCGAACTGCCGCCGCCGTGTCACCTTCGTTCAAGCTACCTTAGTTCATGGTATTCGTAGGACCTGACGGTGAGTATTAATTGTGGTTTAGAATCGAAACGGAATTTGAAAGCATGAACATATAGGAAAGCTTGAAAAACAAGTAATTGAATAATCCATGTTAATAATCGATAGAAATCATGTTTATGATTGTTATTGTCTTCCTTACATGTTAATATACTTAGGATGCTTGCCTTTAGAGATTAACACGTCGTAATGCTTCAGATCTAAAATCGAACTCCGGAATCATGCATGTTATAAAATCAGTGTTCCGAGCCTAGTTCGGAACGAATTTTAATCTAGTTAAATTGCTTGTTTTTGCAAAATTAGATTTCCTGGATATAGTATATATGTTAGACTATAAGGGTCTGCCTTTGGAATTAATTAAAATGGACTAGAAACATGTTTAAACCAACCACGAAAGTAGTATCCCGAACCAGCAGTTTCTGGAAAAAAAAGGACAGCCTTGCGAGTTAGTGTCCGACTCGGACAGAACCTAGAAAACCTTTTTCCTGAATTTTAAACCTGAAACCCGAAAAACACGAAATTCTAGAAACGAGAACCCGTGCGAGTCCCACAGAAACTCGGACACAGCCCAGATCCGAAATTTGCCTTATTTTTCAGAAATTGAATTTTGTCCAAAAGCTTACCTTAATTCTGAAAGTGACCTAAAGTGTTTAGGAATTAGTACTTGGAACTTTACCTTATTTCAAATTGACCCTATTTGAAACTTGACATTATTCCTAAAACTTGACCTTATTGTGCCAAAAAGTGCTTTTGACCTTGACCTTGACCTTCACACATAGTTGACCAAAAGTCAAAGTCAAACATAGTTGGCAAAAAGTCAAAGTCAAACATAGTTGACCTAAAGGCAAAGTCAAATCTAGTTGACCTAAAAGTCAAAGTTAAACTTTAGTAAGTTACGTTAGAACGCTCGCTTTGCAGGAGTTGACCGTTGACAGCGAACTGATCTAGTCAACCGTTGACGTATTCACGCTCACGAAAGGTAAGGGATTACTCGCTATTTTCATAAGATTTAATTGAATTATCTATATAGTAAGTATGTGTAACTAAACGTACTTACTTGCTTAACGAGGTTTCCTACATCTCACCACTTGCCTATTTTAAATACAACTTATTGCTAAGTGTGTATACGTGCTATGTGTTTGCTTAACATGATGATGCCATGATTGATTATGTTATGCCATAATTGACTTGACTGGAATGTACATGACTCGCCATGATTATTTGAATACTTGATATTATATGCACCTATATAGGAAAGCTTGACATACTAGCCATGAAGGATGTGCATTCTCAGGGTAACTTACATGTTATCTAGGATTACACAATTGCCTCTAGAGATGTATGCTCATGAACATATACAAGCATCATGCATCGGCCAAGAAAAGACTAGGCCCGTCCTAGGATAATGACATCTAGAACTGCATGATTGCCTCTAGAAATGTATGAAGCATGCTAGGGTTGCCATGATCACCTTAGCGTGAAATAGGTCTTAGGACCTACCAGATAAGACTTAGGCGCTGAGTCTTCTCGCTTGACTAGATAGTAGCTACTTACCTGCTAGGTAGGGCTTGTCGGCGAAAGTCGTGTCGCAGTTAGTCGACACTCCTTCTATATAAGAGGAACACCCGTTTTGGCCCGAATTCTCAAAAGGCCAAGGACCAAAAACTCCCACCGTGGAGCATACCGGTTTTACCGATACGGCTGCCGTGGGGCGATGTACTTCACAAACCATCACACAAGAACAACCCAATACTCAAATAGATTCCGACTTAGCTTTAATATGAGAAAGCTAGACTGACGATCTACCCCAGTGACTAAAATGCGCTGCATATGAATGTTGTATCTATGTTGCCATACCTACATTAGTATTTGCTACATGATCTGCTTGACTTGATTTATGTGCTCGACTTGCTTGATGTGCTTGACTTGTTTAACATATTTGCCATGCATGTATATAATTCCGTTGTTATATAGATATATGCATGAACTCTTTACTCGCTTATTCGGTTTGTTCTTTAAAGACTTACGGGGGGAATTTTCATAAGGAACCTGAGGTCTCTCACTGAGTTTAGTGAAGCTCACCCCTTTCCATCTTATTATTTACAGTGGTTTGACTTGAGTGACAATAGAAGTAAGGCCGATGGACTCGTATGAAAGGAATAAAGACATGAACTTTGTAATAGTTAGACTCAGTACAATTTTATGTTTTGGGAGGTTAATTTGGTCTGTGATCGTCCTCAAACAATTACCTTTAATTTTTCGCTGTTATGAACTGCTTGAACTGTTAGGGTAATAAATAAAGTTTTATGATAATTCTTATTTATTATCTGTATTAATTGTTGGGCGAGAGTCCTAAATGACGCCTCTCTCGATCCGTCATGTGCTTCCTCGTTGGGAATGATTCCGAGGAAGTGGGGTCTGGTCGGGGGCGTCACACCCTCGCATAACAAATATATGTAATTTTAATTTAAAAAATATTTTTTAAAGGTTGAAATATGAAAAATATATGTGTGAATTATAAATATATATAATTTAAATTTTATTTATGATGTCAATCGATTGGCCCAGTCGACCTCCCGGGTCTTGCGACTCCTTAATCTCGTCAGGTCAGTGTCCAGTCCGAGCCTGACAATAATGTATGATTATAGCACATAAAAAATAAAAGGGACAAACAATGTATTATGATAATTGAGGGAGCAAAATGCACAATCATATAAAAAGAGCAAATCACAAGGACCAAAAGTGCAATGTTTCCATTACAAGCTTTTTTAAATTATAAATAATATATCCTCCCCCATCACCAATACTCTACGCGGAAAAATAAGGAGATTGTTATTAGCAGCACACATTTTACTATATGCAGGCCATTTTTTCAAATTTCTAGGGGCAAAATTACCAAAATGCCCTTCCCTCTTTATAAGTAAAAATTATTTTTTTACTGCCCATTTCCCTCTTCTTTAGTCGGGTTCCTCCCATTTCCTTCGCCTTCATTTTCAGTTTTGCGTGGGCAAGCTCGAAACCGGATTCGGAGCACCGGCACCCTCCATTTCCCCGTGCGAAGCTCTACGTTTCCGTCGCCGGCGCAGCCGATCCATTCCTCTCTGCCGACCGCCGCCTCCGCTCTCCATTTCCGTCGGTAAGTGTATTTTTGTTGTGTTTTTAAAATTTTTTCAAATTCTTCAAATTGCCTTTACTTGGTTGTTGTGAAGTTTATGGGCAACTTTATGGCCGATTTCCGATGCTTGTTGCGTTTTTCGGGTGTTTTGTGCGCAATTAACGTGGAATTTCCATGAATGTATGTTGCGGGGATTTCGGCAATTATGTGAAATTTTGTTTGAATCTTGAAAGATTGCATTGTAATGGTTATGTAGTAATGTTTGGTAGTGCTTGTGGTGCGTTTCAGGCTGTGTAGTTGACATATGTAGGGTATATTTCGGGTTTGTTCGTCGGAAAAACGATTTTCCGACGAACAAACCGGAAAATCGCTTCGGGCTAGCGATTTTCCAAAAGAAAAACGCCGGAAAGAGGCATTTGTTTCACAAAAATAATGCCTCTTTCCGGCGAGTTTCTCCAGGAAAATCGCTAGCCCAAAGCGATTTTCCGGAGGAAAAATGCCTGAATGAGGCATTTTTCCCTAAAAAAAATGCCTGTTTCAGGCGATTTTTTGGGGAAAAACGCCTCATTCAGGCGTTTTTTTCTCTTCTGTCTTGCTGTTTAATTTTCTTCCTATGTATATGTTGTTTGGTTCTGTATTATGATTAATATTAATTGCTGTGTAACCTTGTAATTACAGATGGGGGATAGATTTAAAGGTAACATATTCCGTCGGACGGGAAAAAGATCCAAATTCGGATCCAAATCCGGAGAGAGCAGTAATTCGGAAACATCCCGGGAGAGTGTTATTCCGGATAAATCCGGGGCTCCTATTATTACAGTTCCGGAAATTGCCCCTCGTGTTCCTCCAACGGCATCTGAGCGTTCGAGGAAGGTCGTGGCACGGTCGCGACCATCTTCTGCAACAGGGAATGTCACTGCTCCCATTACGGAATACTTCGTTCAACCTTCCGTCTCGGGAAATGAGTACATCCGTGCATCCTTTACCGAACAACCTTTCGTACCGCAATTTTCAGATGTTGAAATGTCCCATGACGATGGTGACGGCGAGGGGGCTCTTGGAAGAAGTGATGGTGAGGAGGCGAATACAAGCATTGAGACAACTAGGAGAGCAGGGAAAGACTAATGGGCAGTGAGGTTAGGGCATCGATTGCAAGGTGGAAGGATTACAGAGAGCTAGACCATCCGGTCGAAGTTGGTCATGTAATCCCTAAATTGATATTGAGTTTCAAAGGCCACACTGCCTACCACGTTTAGCACAGAGAGGTATTTATATTAAATTGCGCACTTGTATTTGTTATGCATTCGAGCAATTTATTTTTTCATAATTATGTATGGGTTTAGTACTTGTTATACAAAGTGAAATACTAAAGTATGTTCGCATTGTTTACATTATGGTTACAAAAGAAATGATTTATGAATTGTATCCCTCTGTTGTAATTCCATTCTTTAAATTTGTTAGGAACGGGGGATATTGAAATGTTACAATGGGGCCGATCGCTTAAAAAATTGGCCCGGCGATGATGACATGAAAAAGCTGGTAGAGGGTTCCGGTTTGGCCCATTTAGTACAGTGCATGCATGATGAGTTAGACGCCGCTCTGCTCTGTGCCTTTGTTGAGAGGTGGCATCCGGAGATCAACTCATTAACTTGCCATTCGGGGAGATGACAATCACACTTCATGATGTTACCTACATTCTGCGCATTTCGCTTGGGGGTAAGCCCATATATGGAAAAACAAAGACTGCACAAATAGCAACAGATATTGCAGCTGTGTTGGGAAAAGATGAAGTGAAACTAGATAAGCCTGGCTTTGTGAAGTTGACAAGCATTGAGGCAAATTGTGCCGGTAGATTTGATCAAGTTAATGCCGCCTCGGGTTATTTATTGTGGGTTTTAGGGTTGTCCCTGTTCGTAGACAAGTCGAAAACCCACGTATATGCGCAGTATTTAACTTTCCTGCGCGATATTGAGACTGTAAGTGATTACTCATGGGGCGCAGCTTGCTTGGCGTACTTATATCGCCAACTTGGGAAGGCATCTAGGGCACAAAGTGCTCAATTTTCTGCTTGTTTGACTTTACTGCAGGTTTGTCATTTGAATTTATTGCTTTCCTTATTATTCCGTTATATAATTTGCTCGAACATCTGTTTTAATTATTCTTCTGTTCATTCTTATTAGAGCTGGATATATGAATACTTCCCCATATTCAGCCCACCAAAGAAGAGGTCGTGGAATACCGGATGGCCTGCGGCAATGAAATGGCAAGTTGGTACCGAGAAGAAGCGTGTTGCAAAATATGATTTGGAGGCTTATAGGAAGGCACTAGATGCATTGCAGCCGAACGAGGTAAGCTGTCCGTTCTGTGTGTTTGTGAACAGGTTTATTCAATTTCTGTGCAATCTTAGGTGATTTGTTTTATTATCGGACATGTTAATTGGATTTGAGCCCAATCTGGCATTGGTCCATAAGATTTCCTTATATAGGGGTCTTATATATTGCGTTAATGTTGAGGAGCCCTACATGCCGGATCGGGTGTTAAGACAGTTCGGTTACGCCCAACAGATTCCCTTTCAAGTCTTCAGACCGAAGGAGTGCTACAGAGGCCCAGAGACGAAGAAGTATGTCTGCAAGTACGTTGCTGACCTCAGGTGGTGGGAAATCTCTCATACAAGGCTTCTGCGGGATATGAAGAGGGCCGAGTATACTGACGAAGCATGCGAGAGTTACCTTGAGTACTTTCAGTCGCGTTCGCACGTCCGTGTCAGTGGGGGTCCAGTCGAGGAATACACTCCTGACCCTACTCAGTTGTCCCTCAATGCAGTGAGTTTAGGATGATTTTAGATTTTCTATTTACCTATATATGTGTTACTAGTTGTTGATTTGGGTTTATCATTTTACTTTTCCGCAGCGACTTCAGTACTCAGCATCTCGGGCAGTCTTTTTCCATCCAAGGGTTGAACACGCCGTCAACCCTGAGACACGTAGGCAGGCTATTGCAGAAGTTGCTTATCATTTGGAGGGCCTGATGCCGGGACTACAAGAGCTTGCGATACGACCTCCTTTTCAGCCGTAGTGGATTGTGTACCTTATGTTTGGATTGTGTACCTAGTGAATTAAATGTAATGTTGGTTTGTGTTTGTTTTTGGATGTTGAATGGATGTTGGATGTTGAATTGGTGCCTTGGATTTGGTGTGATGGTGAATGAATTAGAAATGATAATTTCGTCATTGAACCTTGTGGTTTGAACAGGTATTCAGGTGCTCATGTACAGGGGAGACTCTGCCCAAATTTTGCGATAATACACACACTAGAATGAATTAAGATATGTCAAACCGAAGGGAAAAAGTAACACTCTTTAGTACCATCCAACTGTACATTTAATTTTCACCCCTAAACAAAGCCACACTCCAAAATTATCTAAACCATTATCATCCCTAATACACTAATACACTTCAACATTGATGAATACGTAAACAACTTGAGTCTAATCCCCCACAATCTAAATTGCAATACAAACATAACCACACTCCAAACCTTTTGAAATAATAAGCAACACTAGAATACAGTAATACACTTCAAGTCGCTGAAAAAGTAAACAAATGTAGTTTAATTATACTGTACATCTCAATTTCAATACAATCCAACCCTAAACCCTAAACATGTTGAAAGCATGAAATTCCTCAACCCTAATCGATAACTATCGTGGGTTCAGGGTCTACATTACCTATGCTATCGACATATAGCCTATGATAATTATCTAAGCGATATTGTAACCTGTCCTTCAACTCATCCATCAGGTCTTCCTTATGGTGTCGCCACAATACACATATTGGGGGCAACAAGATTTCACCCCTCGTCTCCAAACAAATGAAATGGTTGCTCCGGATATGACCCATACTGATATACGTGTTTGGATCATCGGGTACGCCGGAATTCTGCAAACGAAGTGGAAGGAAGGTGCAACATTCTGCGCCGTAGAATGCGAATACCCTCTGGTACCGCGTGGCCACAAGTAGGCCAAATAGATAAGTATCAAACCAAAACTCCTATGTTGCAGGACTTATATGGTATCCAACGCTGTAAGAGCTTTATCGTAGTTTTCTTCACCGAGAACTCCAAACCATAATGAGGCATATGTGTGAAGTTCATGTAGCAGCTCCCGCCGGACTTGAGACCAAAGTAACTCGTCACCATGTACGAATCGAGATATTACCCTAAAACCACAGTGTCCATCCTCCATTACATTTTTATAATCCACCACATAATCGAACACAAACTGTTGCACCAAAGACGGCAGGTTGAAAGGCCATCTAGATTCATTAGAAGTCAGTCGAATCCTCCTGGTTGATGACCCATTTGACCTGCTGCGACTTGCACATGTTATTCGTATGCATCAAACAATAATTTTACCTTAATAAAGAAGAGACCTGAAAAAAAGAAAAAAAAAACACACTATCAGTGGATATGGCAAATATATGTACCTCTGCCTCTGGCTCTGCCTATACCTATGCCGGCTTCCCTCTCGGCATGCTCGTAGCCCGATGGATCTCGCTGCATGGAGTTGTTCCTCGGCCTTCCCCTATGTGGCCTTTGTATCGGATCAGCGAGGTGAACAATCTCTGGATGCAAAGTGCTATGCATGACACCCGCAACTCTATAAATGTCCGCAGTGGGACGCTGTAAGGCCGCAACATACATCTCATGCAGTCGCCCTTGTGCTGTTTGCCGTTCCTCATTGCTAGGCATGTTGCCCTCATCCAAAGAGAGGGTCCTCCAGAAGAGTCCACATCCAAAGAATCAATAGGTCTGTAATTCCTGACCATTTCAACCATCTGATGCGCACACGGCAAGCCATAGCTGGTTCGTAATTCACAATCACACAACTCACTATTTACCCCATAGACTGAACCTCTCTTCTTGTATTCATTTACCAACAACAGTATGGCATCTTGCGAAACTCTGCCATTGATCCTACTATACAAGAGATAATTGGCTTCACACAATGTTTTGCTCCGAGATGCCTCCATTTTACTATGGATCTCACCCATATGCAACTTTATCATCTCATTTATCCCCAGGAATATTGTGGGAAATGATCCTCTGTCAGTTTTAATGGCACGCTTCAACATTGCGTGTGCACTCTCAGCCCTGCAGAGATTTAAAACGGATAAAATTAATGCTTTAAATCATAGAATAATGTATAATGGAGTCATATCTGTAACTAGATGCGACGAAATTTAATAGAGTCTCACATGTTGTTCGTGCGCCCTCCATAATGTTTTATCTCCTTAGTTAAGAATGAGACAAACTTGGTTTTGTGGGGTTCCAACCATGTATGGTGCATGTAATTAACCACAGATATCCACCTGCCTCTATATTTTGTCTCAATAATTTTCACAGCTTTCGTGAACTTTTCATACGTTAGAGCACTCACCACTCTTCTCCACCGACCTTCAAACTCATCTAATATCTCTTTGTCAGTACACACAGTCAGTGCTTTCTTCTTCACATCCATGGCAATATGCCTTCTGTACAATAGCTGTTTAGAATCGGGGAAAACATGGTGCACAGCTTTCAATAGAGCTGACTCTCTGTCCGTCATAACAACATGGGGATATGTCAATGGATCAAATAGTTGGCTCAACCTAGTCATAGCCCAAACATAAGTTGCATGTGTCTCATCACTCAAGAAAGCAAAAGCAACATGGATGTATTGATCCGTCGGAACATGAGCGACTATCTGAAGCAGAGGCATGTCATACCTGTTGGTCTTGTATGTTGTATCCATATACAATACGTAAGGAAACGTACGAAGCAGACTAGGAACATCTGCATGGGCGAAGAACACGTTTTCAAGAGCATTGCGCTCGTCTTCCACGATGTACCAATAGTGGTACCTGTAATCCTGCATCAATTTCAAGAAGTACTGTATTGGATTTAAATCTCCCCTCTCATCTCTTCTAACCTTCTACGTTTCGTTGTACACCTGCCTGATGTGTATGATATTAGTCGCATTGTCACATCGCAGTTTTGCCAACATCTGCTTTGGAGCCAAATTTATCTTCATCATTTCTGAAATTTTCTCTTTCTCCTCGTCATTCAACTTGGAGTGCTTTTGATGCTAATTTCTAACAATGGGTAATTCGTGATTGTGCTGACCTTTAATGACACTCAACTTCCAGCTACCCCCACTAATTTCTTTCCCTAATAACTGAAAGGAACAACCAGTCAGTTTGCTACTAATGTTGTTCCGGGATATTTTCCCTTCGCCTAAGGGTGGTTTGCTTCTAACTTCCCCCGATCTATCACAACATATGGCAGCTTTCCCTCTTCTCCCTTTTAGAGGTCCCTTCCACTTTTTAGAAGAAGTTATTTTAGTATCAAAATGATGCTCCGCCGCTCTGGTTTCAACCCAACCAATCAAATCAGCTCTAGTTATGAACTCTTGCTCAGTCTGAAATACTTCGGTGAAATCTGGGAAGATTCGATCATCCGAAACACGCAGAGTCTGTGTAGAAAACAAATATGAAATTAGAAATTGCCAAAATCGGGGGCGAGAAAAGATTGGGGAGAATCGCCCTTCGTGGGCGATTATATTCCAAAGAATCGCCCAGTCTGGGCGATTCTTTGGAATATAATCGCCCACGAAGGGTGATTATAATAAGGATAATCGCTCCCCTGAGGCGATTTTATCAGATTAAATCGTCACAGGCTACCGATTTTATCAGATAAAATCGATGGCCTGTGGCGATTTTATTTGGTAAAATCGCCTAGACCGGGCGATTTTATCAGATAAAATCGCCTCCCGTGGGCGATTCCCATCCAGTGAACGAAAATCTCCCAAAATGTGCCACCTTTGGTCCATAAACATCATAATATAATACGTATCGTGTAATATGGATCTTCATTTACATTTCTGTCCATTGCACGCAAGCAAAATGCAAGTTTTTTTATGAAATGAATGTAGTGTGTGTAGTCTTTAATGAGAAGATTGAGAGGAAATGGGAGAATAGCTTTAAAGGAAATATAGTGCATGTGGTGTTGTATGGATGAAGAAGGTGAGTAAAGAAGGGTAAAAAATGTGGGTAAATTTTTTTTATTTTAACTTAGAGTCAAAGGCATAAATGTCTTTTCACTATTTAAATTTTAAAAAATGTCCTGTATTTAGTAAAATGGTACATGCAATTAACATGCCCCATATATAAAACAAACGGCAAAACAATTTATTCTCCCTTTTACATTTTCTCTTCGCTTCATCGGAAGAAAGAAGCCAGAAATCAAAGCCTACAAATTCTACATAAATTATTCTCTTCTCTTCGCCAGTTAGAAGTCAGAGCTTAGTATGGTGGAGATGAACCGTTTGAGTTTATGTATAACAATCGGAATTGCAATCATCGCCTCGTGGACTTCCACCGTCGCACGGGCAAATTCAGAGGGGGACGCGCTTTACGCGCTTCGACGGAGCCTTTCCGACCCTGACAATGTTCTTCAGAGCTGGGATCCCAATCTTGTTAACCCCTGTACTTGGTTTCACATCACTTGCAACCAAGATAATCGGGTCACGCGCGTGTATGTCACTTTCTCCCCGGTTTTATTTTTTCAAAAAAAAAAAAAAAACCCGAATTCTTACTATGTCCTTTCAGATAAAGCAATTTTACTGGTGGTTTTGTTGTCCACTTTACTGGTGATTTTTATTAGGTTCTAAGTTATAGCTTTAAATTTGATTTTCTGGTTGGACCTTTTTTTTTTTTTTTTTGCATTTTCTAATATTGCAAGATAAGGTTTTGAAGATTTTTGTTTGGGCTTGTGCATAGAAGTCGATCTTTGACTGGAAGTGTGCGATCGCTGACTGATTGACTTTTTAATGATTTTATTTGGAGCGGGTATACGTCGTATTTGTAATGAAATGGGTTCTTATTTTTATTTTTCGTAAATTAAATATCAATTCAATTTACATTGGAAGCTATCCTAGTAGTCTGACCATCAATTAATGAATTAGTGTAAAATGAAGTTGGCTAGACAATTAAGATTTGCCAAAATACTTGTGTTGTTATAAGTTTCAACTCTTTTAATTTGGTTTTTTAGATGTTAATTAAAAGAAAACATATGATCCTCATATGCTCTGTTGATGAATGGATAACTTTGTTGTGTAAATGGGATGACTCTTATAAGCGAAACTCAGAACTCTTGTCTGTGCTATTGTAATCCATTTTATATCTTCACTTCCTATATGATGAATGATTCTACATTTTTTGTGGTGGTGGTGGGTTGGGGGATGCGTCATATATTTGGTTGCTTTTGTAAGACTTCTAAAATGGTCAAGTAACGTTTCTAACTAAGTGGTGCAGGTTGAAGTTGGAACTGATAATTCTGATTTTTCTCCAGTCTTTAGTGAAACATTTTTCTAGCTGTTGTCATTATAATCCCATCAAAAACTAGGAGTTGAACTGTAAAGACAGTCAAGCAAGTAGTTTGTTTCTAGATTCCTGATTTTTCAAGTTGGTCAAATGATAAGTTTCTCATAATGTGGTCTTTGGTTAACCATTAAGTTTAGAATATATTTCTTGAAAGTTTCATTCTTTGATTATGCTGAATAATAATTTTTTTGTTCTTGATACCTGTATACTGATTTCTGATGCTATCACATACATGACATTTGCCTTACTGTAAAGGAATATGATGGATAGTAATGAAAAACTTTTTTTCGCCTTAAGCAGTTGGAAGGTTAGCATGAATTTGAAGATTTTCTAGTCAGACATACACTGATATTTCTTGATCGTGAAAGTTTCTCATAGTTTGACTTTTCTATTTTGTCAGACAAAATGTACTATTACTTGATTACCATGAGAATGGTAACAGAGGTAAACCTAGGGCATTTGAGTCTTTTCCCTTCATTTGTTTTCTTATGAAATTTTTTTAGTCAAAACTAAGTCTAAACAAGCATGTAACATGGACTTTAAAATATGAATCTTTGTGATTGAACATAATGTTAAGCCAAAGAATAGATAATTGTGTTTGAGAGGCATTTGGTTGCTACTTGTAAGTGGGGTTCTCAAAATAAAGATGGTAACAGGTACATTTACTGATGAGATGCCAAGATGTAGAAAGACATCATGATATTTTCGTAATATTCTTTAATTTGTTTGCAATCCACCTATGGTTGTCTTTTTGGATCTTTTCAGAAACTGATGGCTATGCTACTTGGCCTTTTACCCATGGTTCATCATGGGACCTCATATTAGTTTAATAGGTGTTTTGATTTTGACTTCATAGTTCATGATGGGTCACCTTATCTCTTACTTGTTTGTTGTGATTAAATTATTAATGCTGCATTTCCCTCTTTTGATTCATCATGCATCTCCTATTATTAGATTAATAGGTGTTTTGATTTTGACTTCATGGTTCATGATGGTCACCTTATCTCCTCTTGGTTGTTGTGATCAAGCTACATTGCCCTCTTTAGATATGCTGTGTTCGACATTATTGACTCCTTTTGAAAGTAAATTGGTGATTCAGTTTCTTTTTCTGGATATTTTAACCTGTTCTTTGTCTTCTCCTTTGAAAATTATAGCTTTCAATCTATTTCAATTTTAGTATTCGAATTTGAAATGATTTTAGTTGCTTTTATTTTTATTTTTGCCTGCAGAGACCTTGGTAACTCAAATTTGTCTGGGAACCTAGTGCCTGAACTGGGGAAGCTTGAACATCTGCAGTATCTGTGAGTATTTTGTGGTTCTATTACAATTTTTTGTTCAATAGAGGGGGGTATTTAGGTGGCTTTTTGTTATGATTGTATGCAATATCCTCTATGACCAAGGGTTGCTTGCAGTTATTCTCATTATTGTATTGTCTTCGTTTTTCACTATTAAATAATTGAAGTTTATTTGCAGTGAGCTTTACAAAAATAACATTAGAGGATCAATTCCAGCTGAGCTGGGTAGTCTGAACAGTTTAATTAGCTTGGACCTGTACAACAACAATCTTACAGGTGCCATTCCTAGTTCGCTTGGGAAGTTGAAAGCTCTGGTATTCTTGTAAGTTCCTTCTTTGTATCTAAGTGTGTTCAGATTTATAAAACCGTGAAGTTGTTGACGTAATGTTGATGTATTGGGTTTATGTTCATACATTTCCTTACATATGCAAGTATCTGGGTTTGTGTTTTACTTGTTTTTTCTGCTTCCACTACTCTGAATGCTTAGCAGAGATGTCTTTTTTGGGGAACTCTTTCATCTTGTTCGGTGAGAGATAGAGTAGTTTTATTGTTGACAGGATCATGATTTTGATTTAATTTGTAAGAGTTCTTATGAGGGATGCTACTCATATATTGTTGTTCACATTTTAGACTAAGTTCTTGCTTTTTCTTCCTTTTGCAGGCGCCTCAATGATAACCACTTAACTGGGCGAATTCCAAAAACACTTGCAGAAATTCCCAGTCTGAAAGTTGTGTACGTGTTTCTTTATTTTCGTTGTTTGAAATATGTTTAATTCATTTGGAATATATCACTAAGCATGTTTGTTTTTTTTTTTTTTTCAACCAGGGATGTTTCAAGCAATGATTTATGTGGAACAATTCCTACCAGTGGTCCATTTGAGCACATTCCACTAAACAAGTAAGTTTGTTGGAGTTTGACATGTTTCTCTTCTTCAAGGCATAAATAACCAAACTTTAGCAGCATATCCTTGTAGTCTGTTTGCTTCCATTTTTCTGCAATTATTTTTGCTCAACTGTGTTTTGTGAGTGTTGCAACATGCTGGTGTTACATTGTTCCATTTATCATATGCCCAAGTTAGTTCACACAACATATATTATTTTCATCCAAGCATACATCTCTTCCTCTATCAATTACGTTGCATGTGGAGTTTTGGACCTTGAGATTCTATTGTGCTTTGGACTCGTTCAATGGAAATATGGTCTAAGAGTATCTTGAACTGGATGTACATTTTTTTTTTTAGTTTAACGAGTCAGAAAATTGCCTGCTTTGTGTAAAATATGACATGTTATGTCCTCTTCTGCTGTTAGGTAGAACTGTTTCATCACAGATTCTCTTGCTTGTTCTGGTCTGTCAATATCATCACCCCAGTTAAAGAAGTGGTTGGATCCTGTCTCTCTTGTGCCACTATGTAGAACTGTTCCATGAAAGATTTCATTTTTTGCTACAATGAGTCAATATGATCATCTCAGTTGAAGGATAGGCTGAATATTGGTTATGTCTATTTGATAATTACGTTAGTTTCATTTGCTCCATTTTTTATAGTAGCGTCGTGAGTTGGATTTCTATTGGTGTTTCTTCATTGATGGTTGGCCCATCCTGCTTGTTCCTCATATTCGCTTAATTTCGTTTATGCTGATTTTCTTCTATTAGTGTGTGACCCTGACTGATTGCTTATGTCTTTTTCTTTTATTAATATTCTTTTGACCTGTTTTTCAATCAATTGTAGCTTTGAGAACAATCCTCGTCTGGAAGGTCCAGAGCTTCAGGGACTTGCAAGTTATGACACAAACTGCTCTTAACAGAACTCTGATTATATGCAATTGAATATTGTGGATCCTAGAGTTTCTATGATGTGTTTGTTTCTTCAAAATGTGCCGTTTGTTTGTTGTGCTATAAGCTACTTGAATGTGTAATGTTGGCAATGTTAATGGCTGTCGAATATAACTAGAAGTATGTAATATTATGTACTTCAACAAACTTTTGGCGTTTGCTGTATCTTGTGTAGCAAATCTAGTAGCGTGGAGTTATATGTTTGCGTGGTGCAAAACAATATTGGTTGAACTTTATTGTGTTGGGAGTGGCAGCGTTTGTTTTGGGTTCAAGTTGAAATACGTTTTCATTTAATTACTCATGTCGTAGTTCAACAAACTTTTCGAACTTGTTACTAATAAATTACCTTCAAAGAAACCACAGAAACCGCTCCAACTGGGTTTGATTGGGCATCATTCATTTTGATTTTAAAATGTATTTTGGATTATAGTTTCAGAATATTAAAGTTATTGTTGAGAAAAAGAAACACATATAATGTAGAAAAAGAGAAAAGAATCATGTTTTAAAGGATGGGTTTGAAAATGTGTTTTTAAGGAGTTTTTTAATGTAAAAATATGTAATAGAAATACAAAAAGGTGTAGGGATTTTTTTTTTTTGTAAAGTAAAAAGAGTGTAGTTAAATAGAAAAAATGTGTATTGAAAATGATGACATATTAATATAAAATGAAATTTTTTAAAAAACATGTTAACGAATTACCCCAAATAACTTTCTATCATTCTGTTTGAAATACGTAATACATATATTCTTAAATAGAACAGAAATAAAGAAAATAGGCTTTCACTTCTAGGACTAGAGGAAATAAATTACTACTTAAAGATAAACATATATTATGAGATAAGCTCAATTTTTTTCTTTGATGACATAAAGATAAACTAGACTTTATATAGGATTTGATTTTTACACCCATTTTTAAGTTGGTGTGAGAGATTGAAGATTACCCACCTTGCTTTTGCGGATGACTTGCAGATGTTTTCTAGGGGAGACGGGCCCTTGATGCTAATTCTTAAGCAATGTGTGGAAAAGTTCCGGGAAGTTTCTAGATTGGCTTTTAATGCAGACAAATCAGAATTTTTCACAGCAGGTATGTTTGGCTATGAATTGCAAAGTTGTGTTGATATTGTAAATTTCCCATTGGCCACACTTCTAGTTAGATATTTGGGTTTACCCCTGGTGGCGCAAAAACTGAATGCCACACACTATGATACCTTTCTGGATAAGATTTCTAATCTTTTTAATGCCTGGAAAACTATGACTCTGTCATATGCTGGCCGACTAGAACTGATTAAATCTGTTATTCAAGGGGTGGAGTGTTTCTGGCTGCAGAATTTGCCATTGCCTGCAACTGTGATTGAGAAGCTTAACAGGTTGTGTAGGAAATTTTTTTGGGGAAGGGAGAGGTCTTTGGTTGCTTGGAAATCTATGTGTCTACCGGTTGAGGAGGGGGGACTTGGAATTAGGCATCCAGCCACTTGGAATAAAGCCCTCATGTTCAAACACCTTTGGGATATCCATAGGAAGACAGATAGTTTGTGGGTAAAATGGACTCATGAATTTTATCTGAAAGGGGTATCGGTTTGGGATTGGAAACCACATGTTAATGATTCTCCCATGTTCAAAAATCTGGCTTCTATTAGGGACATCCTTCTAGATAAATTGTGAGGGGAAGGTGCATGTATAAATTTGTTGACTCAATGGTTCTCTACTGGGAAACCATTGACAAAGCAAATTTATGAATTACTGAGGCCAAAAGGGGAAGGGACCAATTGGGCTAAACATATTTGGAAGAGCTATATCCCACCCAAATGTTCAATTATTATGTGGTTATGTTTCAGGGATAGGTTGGATACTCGGTCTAATTTGACTTTCTTGGACATTGATATGACTTGTGAATTTTGTGGGAAGGAAACTGAAGATATTCAGCATCTATTTTTTTTCCTGTGATTTCACTAACAATGTCTGGTCTAGGATTCATCAATGGCTTAATATTCCCAGAGCGATGACTACTGTTCGAAGTACCCTGAAATGGGTAAACAGAGATCTGAGGTGGGACAGGAAGAGGTACAAAGCTTCTCTGATTGCTTTTATGCTAACTGTTTACCACTTATGGAAATGTAGGAATAGTCTAGTATTTGATTCGATTCCCACTACGATGGAATCCCTGGAGGCTATTATTAAGACTAACACTTGCAGGATTATGTTTGACCTATACCCTGAAAAGGGGACAAGGTCGAACAACGCAGCCACTGGCGGTGAAGCAGTGCCCTAGCCCGACTAGACCGGTGGTCGGTAAAGGAATATCAATTCCGTTGACAGTTGCCCTTACTAAAAAAGGGAAGGGTGGTATAGACCACCACATAGTTGCCTACGGTCAAAGGCATCCTAGCCCAACTTTCTCGGTGGTTGGTAAAGGCTCATCAAATCCGATAATGCTGTCCTTTTGCATAAAAAGGAGAAGGTGGTACATACCACTGCGTAGGTGTCTACGACTTAAAGACACCCTAGCCCGGATCGCTGTCTGGTAAAGGTATTTCCAAAGCCGGCTTGGAGAACCTCTATGTGTTGAAATTGTGTTGAATTGAAGCCTACTTGCCTCAAAGTGTTTTAGTAGAGTGGTCCAATGAGGGACTATGATGATGATGCTGCGAGATATTGCTGGTTGGCTCTCCACTCTGTGCTTCCATCCGTATTGGGTCTCAAGATTGCTACATTGGATGCTTCTATTTGGGGTGATCACCGGATGCTAAATTGAGAGCTCCGATTTGATGTGGTTACTTGATTTAGGCCTCCAACGGTAATGTGATTCTTCATTCTACGGTGGCTGCTCTTTATGGTGGGACAACCATCAGGAATATATACTGATTTTCCACAAGGTGAATTTGGATTTTCCGCACTGTTTGGCTGTTGGATTTCTGGGATGTTGCTGAAAGCTTGGTGCCATTTGGTACTAAGTATCTGCCTGGACTTTGGTGACTTGGCATTTCCTTGATTCTTATCAGGTTAGGCATTAGATAAACTCTGAATGTGATTTTGACTAGGGATATGCCCCTATTTGATGTATTATGTGTGTTCTATGTAAGAATTCAGTCTTTTGATTGTGATGGGTTTGATTAGGGGTATGCCCCTATTTAGATGTACTAGGTGCAACATTGTACTTTGTACTTGTGATCTCACGGGTTCACTCGTCATGTTCTGGAGAAATAAATCATTTACATTTCCCCCAAAAAAAAAAAATAATAATAATAAATAAATGTCAATCATGCCCAACTTATTTATTAGGTGTTCAAGCTTAGTGTCAGCGAAATTTTCCCCAGGCTAAAACCAGGCCAAGGAGTGGCGTGGAGAAGTTAGCTACGAGGGCCAACGTCGAGGTTTTGGGGCGCTAGCATGGTGCTGTGCCGGGCGTGCTACTGGGGCGCGCCGTGATGCGAGGCTATGGGGGCCAAGGGGCCAAGGGAGTTTTGGGGCATGGGGCTTCAAAACGTGATGGTCTTTCATGGGGAAAGACTTAGAAGAGGTTCGAGAACGATCTAGAAGGTTCTGGGAAATTCTGGGTTCTTCTTACGCCTTGATATTCTGGGCGGTCACTTGAGAGTTTTGCCTTTGTCCAGTACTAAGGAAGAATTCTCTCTAGAATGGTCCAGAGGGACCTAGATAGTGATGGAATGCTCGGGAAAGCCCTAGAACATTAGAGAATGCTCTAGTCAATGCTCGACTTTACGGGGACGTTCGAGTGCGGGGCGTTGCACGGCGGTGATTGCACGGGGTGGGTCTGGTGCCCGCTGGAAGATTCTAGAATCATCGAGAAAGATCTAGCATTTGCGAGAAGAGCCGCGATGGGTAGCGAAGTTGCGTGATGGAGCGAGAATGGACCAGAATGCTCTAGACTTGGTGCGGGGATGCTGGACGTTGCTGGAGAATTCTAGATGAAAGTGCAGGCTTGTGCGTGGAAGCTTCTAGGCACAGCTAGAAGAGACGGGCAAGGCTTGGCGCTAGAGTTCTCTAGAACCTACTTGGATGGGGTTGTCATCCAAGACTTGGGCCTATAAATAGGCGTTGGGGGCACTTGTGGAAGGCACCTCGGTTGAGAGCAACCAGCTTTAATGTTCTAGAGAGAGAAACTCGAGTGTAGAGAGAGAAAGTCTAACTTACGGTGAGTTAGGCTTGTGCCTTCATTGTGCGAGTGTTGCCCTTAGAGAGTTAGGACCTTGTGTATATAGATTCTTGGTGAATTGTATATAACAAGGTTGGGCCAATTTTGGCTAAGTGTTCTTGTGCGTGCGTTTGTGCTTGTTTTCAATTGCTTCCGCAGTGCTCGTTGTTTAGCCGGGTTACGGGAACCTCGGTTACTTCGAGTGTTTGGCCGAATCCTTACGGGAAGGGTGAGGCGCTTATAGGAGTTTTTCCATAGGGGGAAAAATTTCTATAACACTTAGGCACTAATCTCAGCCTTGTTATCACAATATAGCTTCAAATGTAGAATCACTATTTTCCTAAGTTCCTTAAGAATTCTGTTTATCCATAACAATTCACATATTTCTTGAGCCATCGCTCCAAATTCAACTTCTGCATTGTCAACCACACTTTGCTTTTTGCATCGTTAGGTAACCAAGGTTCCCCATACAAAGGTGCAATACCCCGAAGTAGTCCTCTTATCAGTCACACAGCCTGTCCAATTCGCATAAGCAAATACTTCAACACTTCTCTGATTAGTTTCTTGAATCATAGACCTTTCTTGGGAATAGACTTCAAATATCTCAAAATTCGATAGACTGCTTCAAGGTATTCTTTCTAAGGTGCATGCATGAATTGATTTACTTACACTGACTGAGAATGCAATATCTGGTCTAGTATGAGGTAAATAAATTTTCTCACCAACCTCTGGTATCGACCACTATCCACCGGAACACCTTCTTTTTCCACAGTTTCACATTGGGCTCTGTTGGAGTTTCAGCTGGTCTACAATCACTCATTCTAGTTTTCTTTAAGAGATCAATGATATATTTTCGTTGAGAGACAACAATTCCTTTCTTTGAACGAGCAATTTTTATGCGAAGAAAATATATACACCCCAAATCCTTGATCTTGAACTCTAATGCAAGACTTTTCTTCTGTCTTTCCGTCTCAATTACATCATCATCTATGAGTATAATATAATCAAACATAAACTATCAATACAATAATTCTTTTTAAAGAGGAAAGCTTACAAATAAGGTATGGTCAGTACGCCCTTGAACATATCCTTGTTTTTTCATTGATCTTGTAAAATTTTCAATCCAAGCTCTAGGTGATTGTTTGAGTCAATATAAGGACTTTTGAAATCTACATACACCTAATTCGAATTTCTTCTCGAATCCTGGTGGCCTATCCATATACACCTCCTCATCCATGCCACCATTAAGGAAGATATTTTTCACATCTAGTTTCTGCAAGGACCAATCAAGGTTAGTAGCAATATATGAGTACTCTTACCGGATTAATTTCGTAACTAGAGCAAACGTCTAATGGTAATCCATCTCATATGTTCGGGTGAATCCCTTAACCACCAGCCTGGCCTTGTACATTTTCATTGAACCATTAGAGTCGTACTTTGAAGTAAAAATTCATTTACACATAACTGTAGCTTTCCCAGGCAATGGAACTAGGGGGTGACCACGATTCCAGTTAGAACTGGAACCAAACCGAAATTGAACCAACGATTTTGGTTCCAAAATAGTAACCATATTGGATGGTTCTTGGAACCGTAACCAAAATCGTATCTTACGTTCTTGTTTACGTTCTAAATTTTTAGCAACTGGAACAGGCGGTTCAGAACTGTCCAAATATATATATATATATTATATCTAAAATATTTTTCCTGGTATTTATTGAACTAGTTCAATAAATAATTATCAGTATAATTTATTTTTAAAATGAGAATCTTGTAAACATGAATATTATTTTCTCTTTAAAATTCATTTTATAATTAAAATTTATAAAATAATTTCAAGTATTACATTTCTTTATTGTAGATATAATTTTGTAATGGTCTACTTGAGTTGTATTACTAATATTGAAGTTGAAACCGTCCTACTCGAATTCAAAACTAGAACCGTATAGAACCGTCCTATAAAAGGTTCGGTTTTGGTTCCTTCTATTTTGAAATTGGGAGCCGACGGTTCTGGTACAGTATCTGGCAATTTTGGAACCATGCTCACCCCTAAATGGCACAATACTAGTATTATTCTTTTCAAAAGCTTTCATCTTTTCAAATACTACTTCCTTCCACTTTGTATCTTGTAGAGCTTCCTAAATTTTTTTTTGGATTTTCCATACTAGACAATTGAGAAGTAAAAATAGTAAAAGATGGAGACAAATTTGAATAAGACGCAAATTCGGATAAAGGATGATTAGTACAGGATCTAACACCTTTATGAAGGGCTATATGGATATCAAGATCTTAAAAATCAAACCGATTTTCAAGGAGGGATAGAGATTCACTAGTTTCAGAATCACTTTTTTGACTATCCTTGTACTGGAATCATGGTTGTGCGTATGACTCTTCTTCGAATAAACAATCCCATTTCAGGTTTGGTCACCCTCCTTGAATCTATTTATTTCAGGACAATTGTTATGTTCTCGCATTATACTAGGTTGTCCCTTATTTTTTATTTTCAAAGATTATGTTTCAGAATTTTGCGTTTCATCAAAATTGTTAGATGTAGGGTTACAGTTAACATAAACATCATTCACGATGAGAGGAGTTTCCAATAGCAATTTTAGGCCATTTCCTGTAGGTGTAGATTTATCAAGTTCAATTCCATAATTTTTCTCAAAAAAATTGTTCAAATAGATCATTTGAGTTGAGATATGAATCTTCCTTACAGTTCTCCCCCCTAAAGATGAATGCCTTTGAAAAAAGGCTAGTGTTCAAACAAGGTAACATTCATACTAGCAAAAAACCTTTTTGCTCTGGGAGCAAATCATTTGTAGCATTTTTGTGTTGGGCAGTGACCAACAAAAATACATTCTATAGCTCTAGGATCAAGTATTTCACTAATCTATGTTCATGCAAAAAGATGTACAATCAAATACTTGTGGAATTAAATCACCAAAAAGTTTAGCATTTGGAAAAAAAGAAGAAGAGTGAATTGCTTAAACTAGCACTAACCTTTGTCTGAGTGCGATTTTTATCACAAACTTTTTGAAATAGCTTTTTTTACCACAAACCTTTCGAAAACGTGACACTACGTAGCATTCCGTCAAGTAGTTCTGTTAACCCACAAACGGAAACAACTTTTTGAGGGCAAAATCGTCTATTTCCCTATACATTTGTGTTATATTTCCCTTATTTTAATTTTATTACCAAATGAACCCTCAATCTTTCAATTTTTTACATTTTTCTTCCAAAAATAAATAATTAAATTTAACAAATTCTTTTCTTTCTTTTTTTAGTGTTTCTTTTTTTTCTTTAATTTTTTCCAAATTTTAATTTTCTCAATCTTTCAAATTCAAAATTAAATATGAAAAATGAAATATTAAAATTTAAAAGACATTAACATTAGAAATATTAAAAAATAATTACTCCTTCCGTCCCACTTAAAGAGTCCACTTTGAAATTTGTATAACTTATTATGAGTTATAAGATACAATACCTAAAATAAGTAATTACTACCATATTTTCTACTTATATCCTTACTTTAGAAGTAAGGGCTTATTGCCAATCACAAACTATTATCTTAGTAAGGGTCTGTAATGTAAATAAATTCAAAGTGAATTATTTAAATGTGACAAGATTTTTTTTTGAAAGTGGACTCTTTGAGTGGGACGGAGAGAATATTATTTTATTTATTTAGCCCTCTCTCCCTAATTCTTCCGGCATCAACATCCGGCATCCTGAATTCAGCAACCAAATCTCACCGAACAGTTTCCGAAGTCAACCAAATTCCGGCAACAACAGTGGTGACCTAGAGCCAAGGACTTCACCAAAAACCAAGCTCAAACAAGAAGGTCCATCCCGAGGTCCGATAGCTCTCGTAGATGACCGGAATCGTCCAGATTTCCACATCCCAATTGACCCCAGCCAGGAGTATCACCGACGCGATGAACCCATTTTTCGATTACCCGAATTCAGTGGCGATCCACAGCCTAGAACTTCACCGTAGTTCCAAATCCTAGCAAGAAACTCTACCCTGCTGGTCAAGAGCTTCCATAGATGGCCGGAATATGCAATATTTCATGCAACCCAACAAGACCCGAACGGGGAGCATCACCGACCCGACATAGATATGAGGAAACCCACTTCGATTTGGCTTCGTCCAAGGACATCTGGAGCTTCCTCTCTGTAGGATATAAAAATAATATATATCTAAAATAATATTAAAGACATTAACGCACAGCGGAATAAAACTTCTTTGTAATAATAAACAATAAACAAACCCGCACGCACACAATCTGTGCGGCGCACCTAAGCCGAAGCTTGGTCGAGAAACAACCCGAAGACTATTCAGTTTCTCCCTAACAATCTCTGTAAATCTCTGTGATCTCTTTGTTTCTTTGTATCTCTTTGTTTTTCTTTGTGATTACAATGATCACCCAATGCCTCTATTTATAGGCTAAATTATCCCTGAATCCTACCATAAATCTGATTCAGAACTATTTCCTAAAACAAATAGGATACCCAAAACAAACACTAAACCAAATAGGAAATAGACAAATAACAAATCCTACTACAATTATAATTACCTAATAAGTAAATACAAGTTTGGTTTAATTAATTCCAACACTCTCTTCACCAGAGTTTCACTCTTCAGGTGGAGCTCACCTCTTCGTCGGAATTCAACCCATGAACTCAATTCGGCGGCTCTCTGATGCAGCCCAACCAAATGAAAAAAACATCCCCCCCTTGAAAACCCACCATATTTGAGTAACTCCAAAATGTAAAACACCAATAATGGCTTGAAAACAGCAGATCTGAAACGGTTCCCCGTCGAGAGCCCAAAGTGCAGACCCAAAATATCTTGAAGACCAGAAAATGGTGAAGGTGATGGTGATGGTGTTGATGAACAGATAGATAGATAAATGGTGAAGGTGATGAGGATGAATAGCCAATGATGCAAAAGGAAAGCAAGGATTTAGACATTAATCGAATAATTACTAAGGAAATAGAGTTATTATAATTGTTATTAAAATAAAGAGAATATGTAAAATAATAATATTAAAATATAGATTGACTGTAATTTTTAAAACATAATGAAATAAAAATAGAAAAAATAATTACTATTTTATTAATATTATTATAAAGTAAAATTTAGTTTTGGATGAAAATGTAAAAAATTAAAAGATTGTGAGTTTGTTTGGTAATACAAGTAAAATAAAGGAAATATAAGACAAAGGAATAGGGAAATGGACGATTTTGCCCTCAAAAAGTTGTTTCCGTCTGTGGGTTAATAGAGCTACTTGACGGAATGCTATGTAGTGTCACGTTTTCGAAAGATTTGTGGTAAAAAAAGCTACTTCAAAAATTTTGTGGTAAAAATCGCACTTAGGCAAATGTTCGTGCTAGTTTAAGCAATTCACTCAAAAAAAAAAAAAAAAATAGTAAAGACTTTAATAGGAGTTATGAATTGTAAAATTAAAGGCATCATGTTTAACAAATATGCAATAGTTAAAACAATCTCCATCCCACAAATACTTGGGAACTTTAGTTGTAGAAAGTAATGTCCGAGCCACTTCTAACGGGTGTTTATTTTTCCTTTCGATAATACCATTTAGTTAGGGTGTATCAGTGCATGAACTTTAGTGGATAATTCCTTCTTCATGGAAAATTTTCAAACACGTGTTAAAAACTTCTTTTCCATTATCACTGCTAAACACTTGTATCTTAGTTTGAAACTGAGTACGCACCAGATTGTAAAAGTTCTTAAAAACTTGTTCGAGTTCAAACTTTTCTTTAAGTAAATACACCCAACACAGTCAAATATGATCATACATAAATGTAATGAATCATCTCTCATGAGTAGGTGTATTTATTTTATTAGGACCTCAAACATCACTGTGAATCAAAGCAAAAGGTTTTGATTGTTTGTATGGTTGTGAATGAAAAGACGTACGGTGGCCTTCCGTTAATTCACAGATTTGACAATGAAATAAAGAGAGCTCTATATTGCCAAACAATTCAAAAAACAAATGTTGAACTTTTTAAAACTTGGGTGGCATAATAGTAAATTCCACAACATAACATTATTTTGAAAAATATAAACAGATTCAAGGCAAGAACCTGTTACTTGAAATTGTTGCTTCGAACCAGATCTTGATCCTCCATTCATGATGTAGAGTCCTCCACTCTCTTTAGCACTGCTAATCATCCTCTTCGAAGTTAAGTCCTGAAATAGATAATTAGTAGAGAAAAAAAATCATTCGACAATTTTTATCACTAGTAAACTTACTAGACAAAAGATTACAAGAAAGTTTGGGAACATGAATGACAATATGCAAGGAGAGTGATGGAGATACTACAAATGCAACATTTACTAGCAATGGCTTAAAGAGAGCAATCTAAAACTTTAGTTTTCTGATTTTCTGCACATGGGTTATGAACAAAAAAAAAAAAAAAAATCGGATTGTCCTGTCACGTGATCGGTTGCACCTGAATCAATGATCCAAGTGCTTTCAAGGTTATTGGTGTAATTACTCACGAGAGCAGTTTTTAGGTAGTTACCCTTTTGGCCTAATGAACACGAAGGAGTTTGTTGAGATTCATGAAACTTACACAGTTGGTCTATTTGCTCTTGAGTGAAAGGAACCAAATTTGAAGGAGACTACTGCCCTTCTCTACCAGATTTGTTCTTCTAGTTTGGCGATTTTCCATGAACTTTCCAACATGTTTCCCTTGTGTGCCCTGGGTGTCTGCAAAGATCACACCATGGCCGATTAGATCGATTACCATATTTCCTCACATTCAGGACATTCCCAGTAACAAGGGCAGAATTTGTATGTCAACTCAGATGATCTATTTGTACAATATTTTGAGAAAAATCATGAACCTTAACTTGATAAATATGCACCTACAGGAAATGTTGCTATTGGAAATTCTCATCACAAGTGATGTTTCTGTTAACTCTAGGTCTACATCTAACAATATGATAAAAACAAAATTCTGAAATGAAATTGATGAGGGCATCCCCAGCTCTACGACAAGTCAGGACGCAGAGGATCACAGTTTGAGTGATGCAGACTCGGGAAGTGCAGCAGAGGTTCGTGTGCTCCATAGAAGCCCACCAATGCTCCAGGACCCAAGTCCCTATCAAAGAGATCCGTTCGTTAACATAGATGGGCCTATGACCCAAAGAAAGGCAAGGAAGCTCAGAGCAGATCTTGAAAACTTTGTCCGAAGGTGTACTACAGAAGCCCAGCTCGTTACGGACACAAACGCCCTGAAGAGAATAGAAGGAAGGTTAAAAGCGTCACTTTACTCTCCATTACAGAGGAAATGACACATACTAATCAATCCAGTTGAAGGAAAGGGCATTTCTTGAAGTTCTTGATTTTCTTGAAAATCTTGAATTTCACGGTTTACTGAATCTTGAAAAATCTTGAAATTCTTGATTTTTGACGTTTCTAAATGATTCTGGGAGATACCAGAAGATTCCAGAACCTCCCTACATCATCACTACCATGCGCCATCTTATTTGGGCCGAAACCCACCTTGGAGTCCATCACATTAATTTCGGCCAGACCAAACCCACAAGGAGCAGCCCACACGCCACTTGGAAGCTTAGGTTAGAGAAGGATTAAGTTTTTTGCATGTTGCCTAATTCTACTCAAAGTTTGTTACTAGTTTGTTAGGTTGTTACAAGTTTGTTACAACTAGGCTCAGTAGGATAGTAGTTACCAAAAATGTTTACCTTCTTAAAACCTTTTTGTGATTTGTTTCTACTTCTTTATTTCCTTTTTCTTTACTTGTATTTTCGGCCAAGAGACCTACTCTCCAATCAAAATTTCCTATCTCATCAAATCCTAGTTCCTTTAGGATTTGGTTCTTGCATGAAATCAATCTCTTGATTGGTTTCCAATTTCACTTCCTTTTCCTAGTTACTTTAGGACTCAAATTTGGCCACCCCTCCCCTATATAAGGGCAGCCAAATTCACCATTATTATTCAGTTGATTAAATGATATAAGTTATAGTTTTATACTTCTTTAATCACTCACTTTATTTTGGGCTTGTGTAATTTGCATGAATTGTTAATTGCTAAAAGCTACAGAAACTATAGGCTAATAGATAATTGCTTTGTCTATTGCTAAGCTTTGTTTCAATTCTATTATTCTCCACTTTGTTCGAATTGCGTGTTTAATTTACTTTGTAAGTTAGTAGTCTGCCGAATCCAATGATAAGGATTCTAGGAGTTAAGAGCTGCGTCTTGCATTCAGACTTTCCTTGGCACTTTCCGCATCGAGTTCTTTGTTTCCACGACGTTGGGGATCAGGAGTTCACATCAGAAATCTTTAGAAATAAAAAATAAGGGACAACCTAGTAGAATGGCACAACATAACAACATGTTTCCCTAGTGTGCCTTGCGTTTGCAATGGTCACATCATGGCCGATTAGATCGCTTACTCTCTTTCCTCACATCTGAGACATTCTGAGTAACAAGGGAATGATTTTCTGCTTATGTATTTGTTAAGCATCTTACTCTGCCTTGCCTTTTCTCTCCTAACTTCAGAGACAACCTCCTGCACTGTTGACAAGGAGGATTTCTCCAAGATTCTACCCCGCACTTCATCTAACACCTTGTTTAGGCCTGCTAGGAACATGAAGACACGATCATTTTCCCTCCTCTTAAAAAACCTAGCACTATCTAATAGCAAAGATCTAACTCATGCCACAAGGTCATTAATTCGTTCTACTAGGAGGTTACATTTTGTTACCTTTCTTTGCATGCCATAGTTTGGATTTTAAACCAAAAATCTGCAAAGAATTCTCTGTGTTATAAAAGGTATCTCTAGCAGCATCACATATATCTTTGGGGGCAGGTTTTGTCACTTCCCCTATTACATATCTCAGCTGTCCCTTGCCTTCCAAGATTAACCTAACAATTTTTGCGACCATTATGTGTAATTGTTTCCATTTAGACAGCGGATATTCACTTGAAGTGAATTATTAAACCCCCTATATCACTGAACGAGATGGAGGGGTTTAGATTAACTCACGGTACTTTCTCTTGCCATTTTCCATAGATTTTGACTTAACATAGATAATCCCTAGATCTGAACCTAAGGCTCTAATACCAAAAGAAACTAGGAAAATGTCAAAAAAGAGAGAAAATCAGGTAACTCTCTATTATTTTGCTAGAATATGTAGTACATATATTCTTAAATGGAACAAGAAATAGAGAAGATAAACTTCAACTTCTAGGACTAAAGAAAATAAATAACTACTTAAAGATAGACATATACTATGAGATACGATCATTAATCTTATTCTCTGAGCAAATAAAGATAAACTAGACTATAAAAGATGAGATTTCTACATTTATGTTCGAAATAAAGAAAATTTTTTAGGACTAATTAAATAATATTGTAAAATAAAGGGGATGAAAATAGGAAACAAAATTATCCAAACATTTAAAACTATCTACAAATAACTGTATTTGCATATTTAGTATAACATAAATGGTAAAATAAATACTAATGATTGGACTAGTGAGATAAAAAATGCAACTATATGTAGATTTGAATGATATGACAAGTATAAAAATGAATAATAATATTCATCATAATTTTTCATAACAAATGATGCAACATGTATTTGTTGCGCAATAATATGATTAATAAGAGTAAAAATGCATGTTATGGATCTTGAGTTTCCTAAAGGCATAGGCGCTTATCTTCCAATTTTATTTCAGCACACACTCCAATCTATCTTGCGAGGCATCAGTAAAAATCTCTCCTCTCGGGTAAGGTCAAAGCAGGTGTTGCGGTTAATCTCTTTTTCATCTCTTGAAAAGCGGTCTCGTTCTTTTTGTTCCAAATGAACTTGGTTTGTTTCCGGATTAGCTTGGTCATTAGTATGACAATTTTGGAAAAGTCAAGGATAACTTGAAAGCTTCTCACGTCTGTCGGGGTCTCAGGCATTTTCCATTTCATCAACGTCTCTATTTTGGTAGGGTCAACAACTATCCTTTCTCGAGATATCACATGTCCTAGAAAGGATATTTGGTCTAACCAAAACTCACACTAACTAAATTCAGCATACAACTTGCGTTCTCTCAATCTTTGTAGCAAAAGTCTAAGATGTTGTACATGGTATTGGATTGTTTTGGAGTAGACTATGATATCGACAAGAATCATGACGAATTGGTCAAGATATGGTGGAACACACGATGCATTTCTAATGTCCATATCGGGTGTTGAAAGCTGTCTTTGAGATATCTTCCGCGTTGATACGCAATCAGTAGTATCCTTGGCAAATGCCAAGTTTAGAAAATATGGTGGCTCCTTGGAGATGGTCAAACAACTCATCTATGAAGGGGTAGTGGATCCTTATTCTTAATGATAAGATTGTTCATATCTCGACAGTCGGTACACGTTATGGTCCCGTCTTTCTTTTTCATCAAAAAGAAAAGAGCTCCTCAATGTGAGATACTAGATTGGGCATATCATTGGGAGAGAAGGCTTTCGAGTTGCTCTTTAAACTCACTCACCTTGGTAGGGCCAGGCAGTTGTTTGGGAAAGGTCAAACTCCGAGTACTAGGTCAATGGTGAATTGTACCTATGGGTGCTCAAAACAGATGACCTACCCTGCGCACCAAATGGTTTGGGGCAAGTTCAAAGAGCGCCAAGGAAAGGGCGGGTCGCATCGCTAACCGACCCGTTATGGGGTTTTTAGTTTTTTTTTTTTAACCACTTGTTAGATTACTCACTTGTCCATTTATTTAGGGCTTCACAAATTGAGGGTAATTTGGCCAATTCATATAAATTTAAGGGGGTATTTTGATTTTTTTTCCAAAGCTCAAGGGGTATTTTGATGTTTTACCAAATTTTAGAATATTGTGTTTTTTTTTTTTTTTTCTTTTGTCCCTTAGCTTTTTGTTTTAGTCTTTTGTTGGGATGTGAGAGGGAGGGAAACTTGCTGTGTCAGTTGATACATTACATAAATGGGGCATGATATTTGCAGCGACAGAATCGATATTTGCAACGACATTTTTTTGTAAAAAGACTAAATGTCCTTGGAGAAAAAAATAAAAAAAATTAAATTTTCCTATTCCTACTGTAAAGTCTACTACTATTTAAAAAAAAAAAAAAAAGCTAAAACCATCGCCGGCGACCGGCGATGGTACACCCCCCCCCCCCCCCCCCCCCCCCCTAAGTTTAGATTTTTGATATTTGAGTAATCACCGGGCAGATCTTCCCCATTCCAGTAAAAAATTTCACAATTTTGACAAAACTACTAATAAATTCGGACATAATACAAGTAAAATAATTAATAAAACTACATGAAAAAAAAAAAAAAAACCTTTTGCCCCCCCCCCCCCCCCCCCCCCCCCCACCCCACTTTCTTATTTGCAGTAACCACCGGACAGATCTTCCCCATTCCGGTAAAAAATTTCACAATTTTGACAAAACTACTAATAAATTCGGACATAATACAACTAAAATAATTAATAAAACTTTTTTTTTAATTTTTTTTCCCCCAAGGGCATTTCAGTCTTTTCACAAGAAAATGTCGCTGCAAATATCGAAACCGTCGCTGCAAATATCAATTCCGACATAAATTTGTGTGGTGTTTGTTAACGGTCCGATACCTCACATCAACAGTTAGCCCATTCAATGTTTTCACTAGAACTGGTCGAGTGGAATCTGAACTATCTTTGCCTTTTTAAGCTTCCGCATGGACAGATTTGCTGACACCTCATTCAACTGCCAGAGGAACACTTACATTAGCAGTGCTAAAAAGATCACCTCATTCAACTGACAAAGGCAAAAACAATAAACAGCAGCAATAGAAAGATCAATCATTTAAAAATGTACTCGCAAACATTTGAAGATCTCCAAATGATGTAATAGTGATTTCAAAGAATAATGCCAGAAGAATTAAGGGACACACGAAATTATACAAACCGAAGAAAGCAATAAAGATTAATGTGATGTATTGGCCACAGAGAGTGTGTCAATGAAGTTTCTTCAGGAGGGGAACTAAGGAACACAGTCAAACTAACCAGAAGAACCATCCACATATTAGAAGAAACTACCGTCATGATTGAAATAAATAGACTGGAAAACAGCATTCAAATAAATCGAAACATTCAGTAAAAGAGAAGTATTAAAAATGTAAATTCAAGGTGTGTAACTGAATCTTCGGTCGTACTCAACAATTTCTGCATCTTATAGGAATCTGGCTGCAGAGATGCACCGTAGATTGCTCCTTATATGTACAATATCTCCTCCAGTAGAATCAGAGCAAAACATGATATGTTAAAAGATCTATTGCAATCAAAAGTATTTTAATGATCCACAATCCCTGTTCTACCTAGCGTGTACCCTTAAAGCTTCAATTGAAGTTTACAGTTAAAAAGAAAGAAGGATTGGCTTATACAGAGAATATTTCAAATATTTCTGTTGAAGTAAACAATAAGAATTTAGTTATCATCTTCACCTGCTATGATATGAACTGAAACTCACAACAAAGTTTGAGATAGGCCTGAGACCATGAGTTCTTTAACTGATAAATAAATAAAAGACTATCACCATAATTGAGAAAGTTTGAAGACCACAAGATGGAAGCCACTGTGACAGGGTTGTGACAAATGGCAACTGGTAAGTTAACAGAAGAAAAAGCAAAGTAAGGAGGATCCAAAAGGCCAAACCTTGAAGATAAGGAGCCCACTCAGGAATTTGATATGTTTGATTTTCTGTTTTTAGTAATTTTTCATTTTGAGTTGTCATGGATGTTTCAGTAAAACTGCTCCTCCGCTGGAATCTTCTGAATTCCGTCTAACCTATACGAGTATTTGCTGAATTTTAATTAGAAGTTGATTTAGTTTTGAGTTTTGCAGTCTATAAATAGGGTAACTCTCTAAGAGGAAGTTTCAGAGTTCAACAAAAGAATTCCTAAGACATTTATATCTTCCTCAAGGGTTTTGTCATGCAACTTTTCTTTGGGTTTTCATGCCTAAAGGTCCCTAGGTCATATTCCTAAGGATTCCAAGAGTCATTTCTAGACAAATTTCCTTACCCTGCAACTTTATCATACCTCACCATCTGCTTAGTCTTTGAAACACAGTTCCCAAGTGATTATATCATGACTATGAATTTTCTTACTCTGTCACTTGCAGTTTTTGAATACCTAAAGACTAGAAAGAGTTTCTAAGATCTGTTTAGTCTGAGAACACGTTGTGCTCCATCACAGGGGCCAAATAGAGGAATATGGAAAAGATGGCCTCTAGAATAGCTAATTCTGGAAAAAGGGGGAAATAATGGAAGGTGACAGTAGCAATACTTTATAAAGAAGGATAATGCACAATAGTCATCAATCACATAAGTTTTCCTAAAGAATGTAAAATACACACAAGAATGGAAGGGGGAAGCAATAAAAATATCTGGCTCACCAATAGTAATCTGGTTTCACAAGGCTTTACTTATTAACATGTGAAGATGTATCAACAATACACATTAAAATGATAGGGTCCTGCACATTTCCATAAAGAATTTACAATGGAAGAAATGCTGACAATGTACAGTCATCCTATTCAAGAGACATCATGCATCTATGAAAAAGATCATATCCAGGCCAGGGACCCAGTCCATGCCTTGCTTCCAAGTCTTTCAAGAAGATCATGTTACTCATTCATCTGTATAATATCAATCTTTCATACCTCTAGAATAGCTAAAGGATAACTAGCAGAAAAGCAAACTCAACCAAGTATAATAAACAACAAATACCCCATTAAAGTATAACAGCAAAACGAAAAACAAACATATCATCTGTCATGCTTTCTGCAAGCAACATTAAATCCCCATATGTTCCCCATCTGTGCTGCCATCAATTATTTTCCCGATTTCTCCCTTCACGATTTAATACATGTGAGTCAATTTTCCACTCTGGATAAAACATGATAGAACTGCAAAAGGTCTCTATCAAAATCTCACTCTGAAAAACTAGAAATTTGATCAACTCTAGTAAAATGTAGCCAGCAAATAGTTTTACTACATAGCTTTACTGCATGATAGCTTTACAGTAAGTATCTTTCCATGTTATCTAAAGGCTTATGTTAAAGGAATTTTTCTTAGGAAGAAAATATTGGAGATTGCTGGACATGTATCAACAGTTTTCAAACAAACCCACCCTTTTCTATCTTCAAAATATTGACGAAACACCTCTCATTCATCAAATTTTCTGAATCTAAGTGGCACATAATCATTGAATGACATCCTCATGCATGACATGTCTACCAAACAAATTTAATTAAAGCCATTAAAGTATGTGCAATAGCCTTTCTGACCTACAACAAAGTTTACAACTAAAACAAACATAGATCCACAAGCAAGGCAGAAATGAACAGAATTACTTTCTTGTGAATTAGCTATACTGCATCCATACGTATTATATGAGCCAATAAATGGACTGCAATTCAGCAAAAGAAAACTACTGTCGGAGTTCATGGTTGACAAAACTTAACGCTAGTCATTGACAAACCAATGATACACCAAGCTGGCTCCGAAGTACAACATTGAAATCCAGTCCAAACACTTAGAAGGTCACTGAAGTTCAATGGCATGCATGCCACAAAGCTGCTAATTTCCATGTAGAAGAGAATGAAGTTAAGTCCTATAGTCACGAGTCTGTCCAATTAGCATAGATAATGGTCAAAACATCACCAAATTTGTTGCTGTCCCAACAACAAAAGGTTCCATTAACAAGCGGGTGAGAAAGTAAAACATGATCCCCAAAGCAATGGAAATAGGGAGTGCTGGCAAAGCATGACGACAAACAGCCAACAATATCAATGTGCAACCAAGTCCTGATATGATAGCTAGATAACAAGCATAAACAGTCAACAAATCGTACATGGCTGCCCTTCCCACCAAGACACTGTAAAACACAAAGTCCCCTAATCCAAGCTTAATTCCTCTATCAGTCATCTCCTCAGTTTCATCACAGTCTCCTTCTCCATCCTCTCTTCTCCTGCCATGCACCATCTCTGCAACCGTAAACTCATCAGATGGCCTGATATTATTAGCTCTGTACTCCCTATTTTCTCCCCTTATAAAACTTGAGGGCAGTTGCCTTTCCCTTGAAGTGCCCGCCATCAAGGGTGATCTCTCTTCTTGATCATCTCTTACAACCTCAATCTCATTCTCATTCATCTCCTCGTTGTCAGCAGTGCCCATACCAAAAACGTAATTCTGCCTCTCACTAACATTGTTAATATTACCATCGTTCCGGCTCAATGATGACATTCCTTGAAGCTCAATTCCACCTGAGGAGGACTCATAAATCCCGTTTTCATTACTCTGTGGGATCCCGGACACTACAAGCCCCGCTAAACTTGACCCGTGAGACCCCGGAACATTACAAGGCCTAGATTCATAAACCAACGCAGGGAGATCCTCTCCCGGGTGGATGCCAATTCAACCAAAATCTTCAACGGTCCACCAGGAGCCAAAACTGCGACCAAATCATACAAGGCCAACGCCACCAACAAAACCCAAGTAGTCCATTCAGGCAATCTCGTGAACCAAGCAGCAACAATAATCCCCAAAACAACCATATAACACTGTCTGATCAAAATTGGAACCCCATTTGAGAAAATCGACAAAACCCCGAGAACAGAAAAATTAAACAGCAACAGGAAGCAAGTAATTGCATCAATTGGGATGCTGAAATGCTTGATAATAGTGAGGGATATGGGCCCACCCATAAAAGAAAGAACAAAGAAGGAGGAGAAGCGAGTGTAGTTCTTCAGGAAGTTCGTGCAACGGTAGTAGTAAAGAAGGACTAAAAGGAAAGTGGCCAAACCAATGAAGATCACGAAAACAACCGCGTTTAAGAGTGCACCTTCGAGTTTCTCAGCGGCAGTATCGGTAGGAGACTCGAGGTAGACAAGGTTGGCCGCGGTACGGACGGTGACGTAGTCAGGCGAGGAAGTAGTGGAGGTCAGAGAGTAGACTAGAAGGACAACTAAGAACATGCAGATTGAAACGGGGGACATCACTCCGATTATTTCTGATCCGATCGATTCTAAGATGCTACCACCGTTCTCCATTCCTGATTTTATTCTTCTTCTTCCCCGTAGTCCTTTTCCTGGGTGCGAGAGTCCCGGGGTGTGGCAGGTGTTCTCAACTGGGGAAATGAGAATCGGAAAAGAAAAAAAGAATAAATAAGGAGATCTGAGTTGGGAATGTCGCTGGCATGGGAACACTACTAATGATATTCCCCCAATTGTTAGGGTGAATTAGGGGTTCAGATCAATGTTGTTTGGCCTGGCCCGGCCACCGACCTGGAGAGGCCAAAGGGTCATGGGTCGACCCGACCGGGTCTGCTGACTGGACATTCACTAGGGCGTGGCAAAAAGGAAAAAACTTCATCTTCATCTCCTTAAGTCAAATCTCTGCGGTGGCGAACTGGAAAGTGCAAAAAACCAAAAATGACTAATTGTTCAAAAAAGTAGGGGCCAACTGGGCTCCACTCACTACAACCCCTCTATTCTTCTGATCTGCTGCAAAAAACCAAAAATGCATTGGAAATAGCTCATTTTTGTGGATTTTCTCCAAACCAAAATGGTCCTGCGCACTGAATGGAAAGCAGCAGATCAGAAGAAGGTGTTGTGGCAAAGGAGTTTTTTTTCGTTTCTTTGCTGAAGAACACATGGCCACAGACGGCGTGACGCCCCGTGGACGCCGGGGTTTGGAAGAGAAGACCGACGGCGACCACGAAAATTGCAGCGGCCGGTAGAGAGGACGACTGTCGACGACGTTGCTTCAAATCTGAAGAGAAAACTGGCTCTGAGGGCGCTGCATCTGAAGAGAAGGTAGACGGCGAGCTGAATGTCCATGGAGGAATGGCAGTGACGAGCTAAGGTTTCCACAATTTTTTCCCCCCTTTTTTATTTAGAATTTTCGACTTTTAATTCTCAGAAGAAAAAAAATGAGAAAACCCTGGGGTCGAGCGGGTCGTGACCGGTCCCGGGCTGCCCTGGGTTTTGACCGAATTTGACCGATTTTTCACAAATTCAGTTTTTCTATATAATTTGACCCGGCAAGGCCTGTGGGTCGCGGGTGGATCGGGTCGACCCGCCGGACCGAGTAGGGCCAAACAACACTGGTTCAGATCAAATGTCGCGCAGGTAACATATTGAGTGGGGACCTCTATGGGGTCCACTATGGGCCCCACTCACAATGTGAGTGGGGATATGTTGCCTGCGTGACAACAGATCCCTGCCAGTTAATTAGGGATTCTTCTTACGATTTCGTTTTGTTTTCAATAGTAAATTTAATATATTAAAATAAATTTTCATCATTTCTGATACAATTTTTTATTATTTAACTATATTTTTTTATATTTCTAATACAGTTTTTATATTATAAAACTATTTTTTAAAAATTAGTTTTCAAAACTGTTTTCAAACCCATAAAAAAGAACAGGTATTGAAAATGATTTTCATATGAAAGTATATATTGAAAATATAAAAATGTAAACATAAAAATGTTTCCAAAATTAGTAGGGTAATTGCAAATAACTCCCTAAACTTTACACTGATCGCAACATACCCCTCAAAATTTAATTTGTGTAATTAACCCCCTGAAGTTTAAAACTTTCGTAATTAACCCTGTGAAGTTATTTTTACAATTAACCTCCTAAAGTTTAAAATTTTCGTAACTAACATCTTGAAGTTATAATTTTCACAATTAACCCCGAAGTTTAAAACTTTTGCAATTAACCCCCTAAAATTTTAGTTTTCTCAATTAACCTCCGGAAGTTTCAATTTAATGTAATATGTGCTTCAAGAAGTAAAAAGACAAGAAAGCCCAATTAATATTTTAACCCTTGACTGCTGCTAAACCTTCTGGGTTAGATTTCTCTCGGGACCTCACGAATGTCATCAATGTTATCGCACACCAAACTAAAATCATGCCCCAGTTTCATTACAATACTTTCGATATTGACTCGATATGTCGTCAACACAGAGCTGAGAGTGGCCAATGTGTTCATTATGCTTGTATTTGTTCTCTATTTGATATCAAGGCCAATAATAGTATTTGACATCCAGACAAGCAAGTAGTATAAATTTAGGGGGTTAATTACAAAAATTAAAACTTCACGAGGTTAATTGCAAAAATTTTAAACTTTAGGGGGTTAATTATAAAAATTAAAACTTCAAGGAGTTAATTGCAAAAATTAAAACTTTAGAGGGTTTGTACAAAAGTTTTATACTTCAGGGGGTTAATTGCAAAATCAAGTTTAGATGCATAAATTTTGGAAAACCCAAACCTTGGTAAAGAACATAAAATCTGGGCACGAATCGATTTTAGTCGATTTGGAATTGGGAAAAACAGATTCATGCCCCATCCAAATCGGTTCTACCAGTTTGCCAAACGGGTAAAACGGATTGGAAAAAGGTGGGTTGGATTTTGAAATAAGAAAATTTCTTATGGGCTTTTCTGCAATATTTGTAATCGGTTTTAGCCGATCTGCCAGCGGGTAAAACTGATTCAAAAACAAGAAAAATTAATTTTTCACTATTTTCATTTGTTGTAGTTATTTTGTTATAAATCTTTTTATAAACGCTTGTTAATATTATGTTAACAAGTATTTTATGGATTTTACGCCTTTATTTTCTTAAGTTATGATTTTTAGTAATTTTGCACTATTTGCGAAATAAAGTAGAAATAATGTTTAAAGATTAGAAATTCTTTAAAATTTAGTTTTTTGGCATAATAATTACGTTTTCTTTAAAATTAGAATTATTACGTTTTCGTAGTTATTTCAAGTTAGATAATTTCTAAAATATTTATTTAATATATATATATATATATAGAAATATATATGTTGTAAATAGAAAAATAGGTAAAATTACCGTTATGCCCTTATTTAGTTAAATTACGAAATACATCAGAAGCTAGAATTCTATTAAGTTAGAAATAGTACTAAATTACTGGACTCTGAAATATATGCAGATCTGTTAGATAGCTAGTACGTGAGCCTTTGGACGGAGGTAAGTTTCTCATTGAAAATGGATACTGTTTTAACGCAGTTAATAATTGAACTTGAATCGGAGTCATTGTGAGGCATGTTTTACAAACTTTTGAAAATCCTGCATGAAATGTTTTGAGATTTGAAAAACCCATTCATGATTATATGATTTGTTAGAAAGCATGTATACGTATAAACTCTAATTATGTATTGGAACATGTGATGAAGTATATTAGTTTGACTCTTTATCTGATGAGATTACGTATATGCTTATGTACGTGCTTGGAAGTCTATATATGTGTGAAAATCTCTGATTAACTTTCTTTGTATTCTATAACTATTGATTTGATATGTATATAAGTCTAGATCTTTATTTGAGGAGATTATGAAATGTTTATAAGGCCGAGAATTCATTCTTGTCTGTTTATACGGTTTTGTACTATCAATGATTCGTCTGGCAATCTTGACTGTTCGATAGGTTTATACGGCTAAGGAAATCTTGACTGTTCAATATGTTTTATACGGCCAAGGAAATCTTGATTGTTCGACTAGGGATTCGGTTGTGGAACCCTGACTGTTCAATATAATTTATACGACTAGGGATTTGTTTGTGGAACCTTGACTGTTCAATATAATTTATACGGCTAGGGATTCGTTTGGGAACCCTGACTGTTCAATATATTTTATACGGCCAAGGAATATTGACTGTTCGATAGGTTTATACGGCCAAGGAAATATTGACTGTTCGATATGCTTTATACGGCCAATGATTCGCTGGGGAATCTACAATTTTCGTAATACCTGAAATGATATGAACAATATGAATATGAGATATATGTACAAACTCTAAGGTGAGTTGGCCGTCGTTCATTGTTCACGTAGAACTTTAACAAACGCCGCTTATCCTCATTATGTTTAAGAGTTCTATCTGAGTCATGAATGCTATATGTTAGGATTTGATTGAATTATATGTATGGGTAATATATGCAACTTGGTAAATGTTTACAAAAACGGTGAACTCTCACTGGGCGTGGGCTCATTCCAGTTTCTTGTTTTGTTTTCGGTTTTCCATGAAATTGTTACAATAGGTTGACCCGGATGATTGTGCTCACTATTGGGATTAGGACTACCTGAACCCCGTGATAGCTGATTGAAGTTGAAGAGCGATAAGGTTTTATTTGGTATGTATTTTTGAGAATTTTGTAAACTAGGGTTGTGTAATAATATTAGCATTATTGAAATAAAGAATGGTTGATTTGTTTTGAATGATACTGAGTCCTGGTACAAACCAGGCAGGCATCCGGTGAAGCCAGTCCCTTATATGCAGGATGGTGAATCTGGGTTGTCACACTCTAGGTTAAGGGAGATCAGAATCTTCTCTAAACAAGGTAAGATTAATTCGGGTAGTTTCCTTCTACCGAATTGATTATGATTCCGAATTCCTTAATTAAAGATTGTTTCCCATTTTCGCTTTCGTCTGTCCGAGAACTCGTCCGACTTGGACGGTAACTTGCACGGATTGATTCTGCGAATTCCTTCCTTTTTGAATTCTGCAGCTGTCCAAGAATCCATGCGACTCATATGAAAACTCGTACGGGGCGATTTTCCAGATTCGTTCCTTGTTTGTTTCTCTTACTTTCCTTGTTTCACTTTAGGTAATTCTTACTTCCATATTAACTCTAAATCAAGCATTAATTCTAGCAATCAAGTAGGAATCAATCTAGAAATCAATTAAGCAATTAATCACGCAATCAATTAAACAATCACTTAGGCAATCAATCATGTACTTCGTTTATTTAGTTTATGTAATTTAAGAGCAAGCGAAATGTCTATTTTACCCTTAATACGTTACGGTTTCTAGCTCGAAATTTTTGGGTCCTCACATTTAGTACTTAGCAAAAACGAAATTAGTCATGAGGAGCCAACATGAAAGTTATTGCCAAATTGGGAAGGCCCTTACCGCGTCATAGAGGCTAGACCATCTGACAGTTATCGTTTGGCTTACATGAGCGGCAGGGAAGTAGAAAATGCTTGGAATGGAAATCATCTATGAAATTTTTTTATGTGAATGAATTCGGCTCAGGGAGAAATGTTGGAGTTGGATTGAAGAGAAAATCTAAGATTGTCAATACTGATTGATTATCTTTTTGTTGGTTGTGGGAAGTTAATGTTTTGTTTTGAATGAAAGTAATGGTAGTTTAAGTGAGATGGTTAATGAAAGTAATGTATTTATAATTCATAACTTGTTGGCTAACTAACAAATTTATATGCTTTCTCATAAGACTTTAATTTTAACTCGGCCCTCCGAGTTAACGACTTAAGTTTCTACAACTTAAGTTGAAGTTGTGAAGTCGTACGTGATTTCAACACAACTTAAATGTTTGACATATATAAAGTCAAGTCGTTAACTATGACATCGTTTTCATAAAAAAATACCACATGGAAATGAAATAACCCTTACTCTTCTATCAGAAAAATTCAATAAAAGATAGATATGAAAATAGTAAGTCGGTGACTCTGACATAGTCAAACATAAAAAGAAAAATAGAATAAGTCTGTCAAAATCCATACTCTATTTCAGAAGGGAACAACTTCTACTTGAAGAGATTTTGCTAAGAATTTCTCGAGTTTAAAATTTTTTCAAACAGGCTTCACAGGGAACTTCAAAATTCAGGGTCGCATGGTTTTCTGTAGGCACAGAAATTTTTTCTCCAACCTGAAGAAACAGCAGAGGAGGCTGGTTTGTCAGCCGAGTTGGGATCAAGAGAATTCTCGACTTGAGTGTCTAAGGCAATTGGGGAAGCACTCTAATCATTAGCTTCGTTGCTTAAAGGATCTACACCATCCTTATTATCAAGACTCCTCAAGACAAACTCTTCGTTCTCAGCATCATCCTCGCTTTGCGGAGTCAGATTTTTTTCCGTGAATCTCATCCAAGTTGGATTCAAAGCGAGGCTCAGGATCCAACTCTTCTATTTCTTCCCCTTGGCGACAGGGTTGAAATACTCTTCCTCTTCCTCTTCCTGAGAAGGTTTACCATCGAGTTCGGGATCGGTAGGAATACGTATTCCTAAGTTCTTTTTCTCGTCTTTTACCTTTTTTAGATAGGAATGAGGACCTGCTAGGTCAACCCAACTCCGCCGGGCTTCGGGAATTATCTGAAGGGAAATATTCTTGAAATGACGACGAAGATCCTGAATGGCATAGGAATAAGCACCTCTCAACATGGATTGAAGAATCGAGTTGAATAACCTTCCAAAAGTGTTGGGAGCAAATGAAGGCTTTGACAGCCCGACGATTCTTTCCTACTGAATAACCCTTTCCAAACAGTTAGAATCCCTCATTTTTTTGGCACCCTCCACAATCCTTGCAATATGTGTGACACCCCAGATTCACCACCCTGCATACAAGGGGTTGGCTTCACCGAATGCTTGCCTAGTTCACACTAGGACTCAGTGTCGTACAGAAAAGAGACTAAAATATGCTTTTATTATAAACTGTCAAACCTTAATATACATCAATTCCTAATATAAAAGTGGAAGCTTACTAAACATAACATTCTTATGTAATCCTATCCAGCTAATATAATAGGTTCAACCCATATGCAGTCACATCCTAGCACTGGTAATGAGCAAACTCATCTTCATACCAAGGATCTGCAACAAAATTTTTGAAAACGGAAAACAAGAAAAAGGAAAATGGAATGAGCCCTTACCCAGTGAGAGTTCACCATTTTCATAAACATTTAGCTAGTTGTCTAAATTTACTCATGCATATAATTCAGGCAAATCCTAACATATAACATTCATGATCATACAGGATTCATAGAACATATAATGAGAATAAAGGGCAGTCGTTAACGTTCTATATGAACGATTAATGAACTAACCAGTTTATCTTGAGAATGAGGGCGTTCGCTAGTGTGTACATGTGTGCTGAACGATGCCCAACTCATCTCAGCATAATCATAAATAAAGAGGATGAGGGGTGTTCGTCAACGTATACATAAACGATGAACGAAGGCCAACTCAACTCGACATAATCATAAGTATATCGACAGCCACTCCCAAACGTATACATGCATATATGGGCCCCTGTGGTCGGGACTAATTTTGAAATCAGGAATGCAGATAATCCAGACGACCAAGCCCTATGCTGGCTTGTGGGATCAAATCGCAACACACATATTGGATCCAACACAACTCATGCTCATATAATAGATTCAGTGTACAAAGAAATTACAATTGAAGCGTTCCAGCCGGTAAGTAACACAACTGGCAGTTCAAAATCAAAAGCATTTCAAGCATTTTTCGAAAGCGTATAAAACATGTTACACAATATAGTTCAATGCACATTCAATTATTAATTGCATTAAAACGGTATCTATTTTCAGTGCTAAACTCACCTCGGTCCTGAGATGCCTACTCACTACTTTCCCAATTATCTGCAGTTTATAAATATCGAAATTTTGAGTTTCTATTCTATTCCAAATAAATTGCGACCTTCCTAGGGTTATAAAATCCTAACTTTCAATTTCTATAATCCCAGGTGTTCCATAATCTTATTTAAGTAAACGATGTAATTAACTATAAAAAAAAAATTTGCGAAAGGTTTTCAAGTGGATTTTTACAAAAAAAAAAAATAATAATAAATCAAGATTTTAGAAAACCAATCAGTTTTAACCGATTGCTTAATGGTTTTACCCGTTTTAGAATTGGTTTTAACCAATTTTCTTGAGCATGATCGGTTTTATCCGCCCCTGCATCGGTTAAAATCGATCGAGTCCAGAAAACTTCATCTCTTAGCTTTTGCTTCTGGTTTTGGCTCAATTTTTGCACAAAACTTGTTTTTCTTTGATTCTTTTTGCTAAAGACCTTTCCTACAGTATTCATGCATCATTTCTAACATTCCATAATACATATTAAATATCAACCTAAAGATTTAAAATCTAAATTCCTCAAAAAATGAAAACTTCATTATTTTCCATTTCATGCATTTTATTCTAAATCTTAACGTGATAAGTGAGTTGAATTCATTACCTTTACGTTCTGAACATTTCCCTAGCACGAAATCCACGTTTGTAGAATCCAAATTCTGGCTCCAAAGCCTTCTTTTTCCTAGCTTCTCCTTTCCTTTCCTTCTTCCTCCTCTTTTCCATTTTCTCTCTCTTTCTCTCTTTTGATTCTCAGTTTCTTGTTGGTGTAAATGAATTAGGAGGATGAAAGGGAGCCTATTTATAGGCAGAGCTTGCCTACTAAGCCAAAGTTTTCGTATTTATCTTGAGAATTTATTTTTTTTCATTTTCAGCATGTGATCGGTTTTACCCAGTAAAGGATCGGAGTATTTTTGTGATTTTCTCGGATAAGTTTTACCCGCTCTATGATCGGGTAAAACCGCTCTTTCAGGCGGTGAGATATTTTTTCTTACCGTCGGATAGGATTTACCCATTCCTGAACTGGGTAAAACCGCTCCGTGAAGAGGTCGGATCGGTTTTACCCATTCCATGATTGGGTAAAATCGGTCCCTCAGTCAGTGCGATCGGTTTTACCCATTTACAAGACTGGGTAAAACCGCTCCGATCGGTTTTACCCAACCGCTCTGATTTGAAGGTGGATGTAGACTTATCTTGAGGAAGATAAGTTGAACCACATTAAAATCTGAGTTATTTTCTTGTTCTTGCTTAAAGTTTCAAAAAGATTTCATTTCTTATTTAAGTCTTAAAACTGGTTTATCCTTGCAAAGAAAAATATTTTTAATAGTCCAATCCAATTCACCCCTCCCTCTTGATTGGTTTGAGTTGTTGTTTTTCAGGGTTACTTGGCTAAATTATGTTCAATTTTCATGCGTTGTTTACTAATAAGCTTTGCTACACTGGTTGTATCTGGTTTTCTTGTGGCAATATAAGAGAGGGATTGGATGTGCTTGGAATATCACATTCATCTCTCCTTTCTCAGTTTCTTTTAATTTAACTGATTTAATCCTCATATTTTTGAGTTGTTTTAGCTTCTTCTCAATAGTCATGGAGGCGAAACATGTTGAAAGAGGTAATTGTTATGCTCAATTTACTCCTCCAGGGCCTAAGTTTTCTGAATAATTGCATGAACATCATCATACAGTTGATCTACTTCACGTAATCCCAAAGCCTTTGCGACGATCAACCCAGTGTGGACTGTTGGAACAGGATGGGTAGGAAGGACTTCAGGATCATCAGAACTGTATTCTCAGATATTGGGAGAATGATCGCAGTTACAACAAGGCCATGATCGCCTACTATATCCTACATAAGTGGGGTGTCCCTGCAAAGATCCTATACAAGGTCGGGAATTTCTTTGTGTTGAAGTGTAATTCCATAAAAAAAAATGTGTACTATCCTGTACAACGGACCTTACGCTATGGAAGGAGGCATACTGGTTTTGAGCCCATGCTCTCCGAACATCATCTTGGCTAAGACCAAAATAGCATCTATACTTCCATGGATTCACTTACATGGATTACCAGTAGAGTGTTTTTCAGCCACAACAGCGACTAAATACTGGCAAATATGATAGGTGAGGTTGACAGGTCCAAGTGTGAGAATTGGATGTGTAGCAAGCAACTTACCTTTGTGCTAGGGTCTGGGTTAGACCCGATGCTCCTCTGATTCCTGGTTTCTATCTTAGGCTCCGAAACGGGCCGGGGGTTTGGGTGGAGTTCCGTTATGAGAAGGTGCATAAGTTTTGTCGCCGTTGTGGTAAGATCAGTCACTCGTTATCTCGCTGTGGCTTTCAAGATCACACTCAGCTGGAGGCAATGAGTTTTTTTTTTTTTTTTTTATCTCCCATAGTATGGAGCGGGCGGTAGATTTTGTTTGGGATGATAATCGTGAACTTTTCCCTGTAACCTTCCGAGCCCACGGTCATCAACCAGGTTTGCGCTCTACTCTTCTTCCTGGATCTTATATGCATGCTACCCGTCAATTTTCCAGGAAGCTCAGGAAGAGGCTATCAAAAATGGTTTTTGCTATGAGCCTATTTCTGGTTCGATTGATGACTCTGAGGGATTCCCCACAGGTAGTCCTTCTCCATCACCGCCTTCTTCTTTGGGATCTCACACATCCAATTCTACAGCACCATTTTTTGAGAGGGCGGCAACACCAGCTTCTCCATAGGGGGAGCAGGTGCCGCCTCACATAGGAATTTTGCAACAAGTCTCTCAGTTGACACAATGAGTGGAGGAGTTCTCGTTCATTGATGGTTTTTTCAGTTACTCCTATGCAGGATGTTGATATTGAGGCTGTTCTCTTGGGCCAAGTGGAATCCCCTGATGAAAATTTGATGGGTTTGTCCCTAAGTCCCCAAGGAATGGATACATCAACTACAGAGATAGAGGTTGGGGGCCAAGAATCACTGTTTGAATTTATGGATGGGCTAGTCTAGGACTTTTTCGAAGTCCAATCGCTTGATTTGTCACCAATCCACTTGTTTACTGGCCCAACGAAGGTGTTGGGATTTAGGGAGTCGGATGAAAACACTGAATTGTATTGGGCTAACCAAACGACTCAGTTGGACTCCCTCTCCATTTTGTCTACTGCCATTCCGTCACTCTTACAGGCTTTTCTGGAAAGTGGGCTCCTGATGGACGTTCAAGTCCCAACACGTAAACGCTTTGCGAGTGATCTGTTTGGTGAACCCAAACGTCAGAAGGTGGGGCGATTGCACGGGCCAAGTCACTGAGCCTCTAATATGGGGCTGAGATTGGTTCACAAGGGACCCTAACAACAATGAAGGGAGCTGGATGAAGATAAAGAAAGTCCTCTTAAAAAATAAGCCTCTATGTGCCCGGACTCAACCTTTCCCTCGCCTAATCTTCAACTGGGTTTTTGGTGGGTTGAACCAAATCAACCCCTTGGAGTTCCATGAAAATCATATGTTGCAATTGTAGTAGTTTTGGCAAGACCTCTACTCGCTCAGTGCCGCGGCAACTTTTGTATAAATATCATCCAGATCTTATCTTTTTTATGGATTTGCATGCTTTTGTACAAAAGTGCAATAATGGTTTGAGCCTACGTATTTTAGTTCTTTTGGTTTGGTTCCTAGAATAGGTCAGGCAGGAGGGTTGGGAGTGTTTTGGTTCTCTCGTGTGAATATTAGTGTTTTAGCCAAGGATGCTAATATGTTGTATTTAAAAGTGTGTGAAAGTAATGGTTTGGAATGGATTTTACTTGGAGTGTATGGCTCCCCTGTTAGGCCTTAAAGGCTGCAAGTTTGGGATAATCTTTCTAAGCTTATTGATACTTCTACTCTTCCTGTGGTTTTAGCGGGTGATTTTAATCAAATTACATTGCAGGCAGATAAAGTGGGTGGAGCACATTTCCATGCAACCTTGGTTTAAGGAGCATCATAATCTCTGTTTGTGGTTCATTAGGACAAATAACAGATCATGAGCAGATTGTGTTTTTGAAAGACTTGATAGAGTCTTTGCTAACAAAGCATGGTAACAAACTTTTGGTAGATCGGTTTTGCACAATTTACCTATCATGGGATCTGATCATGGCCCATTAATATCATAATCGAAGGGTGCATATTGGGAAGGCAGTCCTCGTAAGAAAAGATTTGAAGCATTTTGGGCTAACACTCCAGTGGTGAGGGAAATTATCAAAAAATAATGGGAGCAACAGGCGAGTATCTATGTAACAAGTACAGAGGTAATTTCTCACAAGTTAGATCGAACCCTCACTTGATTAACAAATTGGAGTACCCAGACATATGGCCAATTAGATAGAAAGACTGCCGCACTTCAGCGCAAATTAGAGGAGATACAATGAGGTTTGCCCAATACCTCAGGTGAGGAAATTGAACTTCGCAAGGAACTGGAACAACTTTTGGACCATCAAGCTCATTACTACTTGCAAAGATTAAAATTGTCCTGGAGGTTTTATGGTGATCGTAACATAAAGTATTTCCATCATTGGGCCACTAAACACAAAGGATTCAATTGGGTTACAGAGCTCAAAAATTATGCAGGTGTTTGATATGACATCCGTGGAAGGAACTAGGCAGGTGGTATCTCATTTTCAGCAACTTTATGTAGCGGATGCTACCTATCCTCCGGACTATCTGCAGGATTCTTCAGTGACAAAACTGTTAGGCTATGTTACTAACACCCTTACAGAGGTGCAATGTGCAGGTTTATCCACTGCTTTTACAGGAGAGGAAATTTGGAAGGTACTCAAAGGAATGGCACAGTGGAAAGCCTCGGGTCCAGACTACAAGACCCTATAGTTTCTCACCTTAACTTAACCTTTGTGGTTTATATCATTAGCTTTTAAACTTAATTAGGTATAATTATAAAGTTTTATGAATTTTCTTAAGTAGTTTGATTATGAAATATTATGGTTTAGATCTTAATGTTTTGGATTTTAATTTAGAAATCGTGATGTTTAATTTAGAGTTAAGATGTTAATTTAAGTGTAGGATTATGTTTAAGGATATATGAAAGTAGATATATTAGTTTAATTTTGAAAATTATAGAATGAAAATAAGAAAATTAGAAAATAAATATAAATAAATAAATAAATATAAATAAATAAATAAATAAAAAAGAAAAAATGGGGAAGGAGAAGGAGCGGTTTTACCCATTCTTGAGTAGGTAAAACCAATCCGACCGCCTAAATGAGCGATTTTACCCAGTCTGAGAGTGGGTAAAACCAATCCAGCAGTAGGAAAAAAATATCTAACCGCCTAAAATAGTGGTCTTACCCAGTCTTTAGTGGGTAAAACCGATCTGAGGAAACTGACAAAAATAATAAAGACTGGTTTTACCCAGTCTTTAGTGGGTAAAACTGATCAGGCTAGTAGACAAAAAAATATAAGACCGGTTTTACCCAGTCTTGAGTGAGTAAAACCGATCTGGTACTGAAGTTGAAAAAAATATAATTTCTCAAGGAGAGCTACGACCTAGGGGTCTAGCCTCGTAGGTTTTGGAGTATTAGGCAGTCTAGGAGTATAAATAGACTCCCTTTCATCCTCACAATGCATCAAACCAACACAAATCAAAATCAAAAAGAGGGAGAAAAGAAGAGAAAGGAAAGAAAGGAGGAAGAAGTAGAGAAGCTAGGAAATGAAGGCTTTTGGAGCTGGAATTTGGATTCCACAATGTGGATTTCGTGTTAGGGAACCTCTAGAATGTAAAGGTAACGAATTCAACTCACTCATCACGTTAAGATTTAGAGGAAGATGCTTGAAAATGGAAAATAATGAAGTTTTAGTTTTTTTAGGATTTTGGATTCAAATCCTTAGGTTTGATGTTGAATATGTGTTATGGAATGTTATAAATGATGCATGAGTACTGAAGGAAGGATTTTTAGCAAAAAGAATCAAAGAAAAACATGTTTTATGAAATATTTGAGCAAAATCCGAAGCTAAAAGCGTGAAGAATAGATTTTCTGAGTACAAACGGTTTTAACCGATCCACGCGCGGGAAAAATCGATTGGGAGTGGTTTTAACCGATCAGAAAGCGAGTAATACCGATCTTGAGGTTGGAAATAGAGCTTGATCGGTTGTTCCTAATCATTTTACAGGTAAAACCGATTGTTTTCTAAAAAATCAGATTTTTGCAAAATTAACTTAAACCTTTCATAATTCTTAATTAAATCCTCTTACTGAAATATGTAACTAGGGTTTAGAAACCCCTAGGATTGTAGAAATCGAAAGCTAGAAACATATAGAAACCTAAAATCTAAAGATTTATCTAGATTTAAGAATAATGTCTAAACTATGATATTTATGTAATGCAGATTTGCTTACAAAATACTAGCGATATATACAAGGTGAGTGTTCTTACTAAATGGGTTAAATGTTTTAAATAGTAATGAAACGAGTTAGCATGCCTTACTGTTGTTATTGTTTATGTACATATTAAAGTTATGTTAAGTTAAATGCATGTAATGTGTATAATTGTGATATTTAAGTGTGAAAAATGAAATATTTAAATATGTGCCATGTATATATAAATGTTCTCAAATATTGAATTATGTGAATAAATAAAATATTTATTAAAGTTTCTCGTACGAATCAAATTGTTATTACAGTGTAATACTCAATGTTAAATGTTAGTGTTAAAGGTCCAGTGTTCAATGTTAATTGTGTATGAAAGTCGGGATCCCAAACACTATTCTGTTTATTGAAATTGAGCATGTCGGTGTCGGGCTAGAGTGCCCGACTAAATGGCTGGATAGGTAATGTTCTGCAATATTATGGGATTTACCACAATGTTCAATGTTAATGTTACTAGTGTCAGCCTGGGAAGCGGTCCACATTGTACAATGTACCATTTACATTGTACAGTGTCTGAATTCAGGCAAAGTAGAGTCAGTATGTTTACGAAGGGTCACATAGATCCTTTGGTATAACTTGTTGGTTATGCTCTTTCTATCCCTTACGTGTCCCCCCTTGTGTGCTTAGGAAATACTTGTTATGTGCCGGTAATTATTTACTTGGTAATGTTTTTAATAGTGCGATCTCACTAAGCATATGGAAGCTCACCCCTTAGACGTTTTGCATGTAACAGGAGTATAGAAGTAAGGCGAGAATATTATAATAGTATAGAATACCCTTGTACATTTTGGATTAGTGAAATAAAATATATATTATATTTCAATTCAGTTATAAATATTAGTGCTCTTTGTATCGTTAATGAGTCATGGTGCAAACCAGACAGGCATCTCAGTAACGACTTTCGCTTGAAACAGGGAGGTCGGGGCGGGGTGTCACACAGATGATTTACCTGCGGTCTTTTTTCAGAATTACTGGGATATCCTCAAACACGAATTGAAGGATACTTTGCTCAGTATATTCAACGGTAATTTGACATTGGAACAATAGAATAAAACCACTCTGATCCTTATCCCAAAAAAACATAGCCCAGTTCTACCTTCATATTTTTGGCCTATTGGTCTTTGTAATGTTATTTATAAAATTATCGCTAAGGTAATTGCGAATCGTTTAAGGAAGTTATTAGGGGTTCTTATCTCAGAACAGTAAGCGGGATTTGTTTGTTAAAGGCAAGTATATTGGGGGAAATATTCTGATAGCGCATGAACTATTTGAATACATTCGACGAAGGAAGAAAGGCAATCAATCTTTGGCGGTATTAAAACTCGACGTGTATGATCGTCTTTCTTGGAAATTTTTGGAGTTAGTTCTAGAGAAGATTGGAATCCCAGTCTCCATAAAACAGCTGATTATGTTCTGTATTTCTACAGTTCAATATTTGGTGGCTTTTAATGGTTGGAATTTTCCCTATTCTGCGTCCAAGCGAGGTCTCCGGCAAGGCTGTCCGTTATCTCCGTATCTCTTTATTTTGTGTCAACAGGTACTCTCTGGAGCTGTGGAAAATTTATCAGGTTCGGTGCATCAGTTGGGTTTCTCGGCGGGTCTCAAGGTCATTCCCATTACACACTTGATGTAGGCCGATGATTCACCGTTTTTCTTCAAGGTCACTCCCACTGCAATAAATTCCCTGAGCAGAGTTTGAAACACCTATTCTTAGCACACAGGCCAGCGGATCAATTTTGCAGTCTTCAGTCATGCCTAGCCCGAATGCGACAGATTTTCATCGTAGTCTTTATCAGCTACGGCCTTAATATTTGGAATTTTGGTTTTCAACACTTGTACCTTGGTCTTGATCTGGATTTCTCTCAACCTAAGAAGAAAGTGTTTGCTGGTATCATTCACAAACTCCAAGCTAAGTTGTATTCGTTTAAAGCAGTTCCTTATCCTTGTCCGGAAGGGTGACCCTGCTCAAATTACCTTGTCTTCTCCAGTCATATATCTGATGAGCATGTTCAAGATGCCAGTTTCAGTAACGAAGAAGATCGACTTGATTCTTGCGGCCTTTATCTGGAAAGGGGAACCAGATTCAAGGGGCCTGCACTGGAAGTGTTGTTCCCAACAGTTCAAGTGACCTGCAAAATAATAAAACAAACACAATAAACAAACGGTTAATTGTTAGTAGGGCTGGGTGCGGATCTTTCGCTTTCTTTAAGTGATTCAAGCCCTCTACAAAGTATCAAGTTCGGTGCAGCAGAGCAACGCGACTTGTCACCCCCAGGATACAACAGACCTACACACACGTTGTGTTTCCTAACAATCTGCACAACTATTAGGAATTAGGAACTCTACTAACACCTATTTTCTTCCTTGCCAAAATTATATTTCATTTGAGGGATTTGTATGAAACACAAGATATATGAGAAAAACTCAAAATTACTCATTGTTGCTCAAAACACGTCTTTATATACATATTAGCAGCAAAGCACTGAATTAATATTTATTTAATTCAGATTAGTAAATGCCATGCTAAAAGAAAGCTGAAAACGGTTTTTTTCATAAAACTCTAATATAAAGAAATATAAATATCAAACGGTTATATAAATGTGATCAATGCAATATTGATGCAATTTGAAACCGGCACTATTAACGATATAAAACGTTTGACTAACAAAATACAAACCGGATGAACTTTCAAATCAAAATATAAATGTATAAAATTGATTGCTCAATATTTCCCTTGATTCCAAAACAGATGGATTAATGTAATTGCATTTTTTAAGTTTCGGTTACTAAAAATTAAGCATTATCACAAATTCTAAAGATTATTGCTCAAATCATTTTTGTAACCAATCAAACTTGTAACTGAATTTTTAACACAAAAATTAAAGCTACAATTTGATCAATAAAAATGCATTTTATTAAAATGTTCCAACAATCCCCCACTCATTTTAATAAAATATAACTTAATTTTATGGCAAGAAAATACACAACAATAGTGCTTCATATAGGTAGCAATGCCTTGAACATATATTTAGTGTTAGGACAATTTCCTATACCAGAGCCAGTAGTGAACTGCGGTCTTGAACTATGGCTGCTATGAAGATATAAAATATTGTACTACACACACTATAGTTTAGGTGTACTCCGCGAGTTATTTAAACTGACACATTTCGGACTCGTGCTTATCCCAGTTTTTCATATGTGTATAAGAGACTAAGTCCCTAGTCACTTCAGGGCGGCCCCACCCTAACACACATGTAGGTGAATTCAATCAAGGTGCTCCTGTAATTCTGACACCCCACTCATAAGAGATATAGATTTCATTAAGGGCATTTTATGCCACAACCCTCAATTTATCATTATAGGATGTATGCGCACGTACCACATGGATGGACATTTTGAATATATTTGTGCATACTATAACAATCATCATGTAATTCGTTTTTCCCTTTGAACATAACTCTTGGGATCTCCAATCATTAGGTTTGGTATCCTTACACGTGATTTTTGTATTTTTAAAGTGGACTTCGGTCTCATCCCCCTCAAGGTACATTCATGTCGCTGCACCAGATCTGGATTTTTCGGTAATTCTCATATTGGCAAAAACATGAATATTTTGACATTTAACATTTAAGACAATGTCATGCATTATGAAAGCTATATATCTCTACATATTTGATCCACATACCAATATTAATTAGTACATAAGTAGCCAGTAGCTTCACTACTAGGAATCATCATAAAGATGACTAGTAGTCTCTTCTCTACTGCTAGAGGCTACATTTGTTTCCTTGCGTTTCTCAAATTCTCAAATTTGTTCAATGGTCAGTAGCCTGGATACTACTAGGAACCATTTGTTCAATCTCAAAAAAGTTATATTGCAAGAAAAATTTCACAAAACAACTAAGTGCATTAAAAATATTTTCTCATCAAATACTCATTATTTAAGCACTTGAAAAATTAAGTGAATCAAATATTTAATAATTACAAAATTAATTCTCAAATAATTATTGCAATTATAAATTCTTGTTATTCATAAATTTCTCAAATAATTTGATCATGGGAGTTATCCAACAATTTGCAAAAATTTAATACAAAGATAATACCCCTACTATTGTAATTCTCTACTACTACTCAAATTATCATACGAATTTCATTTACTCAAAAACATGAAACCTTAAGTTACATTGAACATGAACAAAACAAATTCATCACATGATTAACAATCATAATCATTTCATAAAATCTCAAATAATTTCATATATTATAATTCTATGCATAATATAAAATTATTCACATGAGAAATAAGAAACATTTATATATACTAAATTAACCCCCACTATTTCTCAATTTTTAGCATGATATATTTTATGATCCATGTCACTAGTTTATACTAAGAAATCAAATAAATTATTCGATTAAGAAAAGCAAGTAGTTATAAAATAACATATACTCAAATTCTTTGAAACATAAAATAATAAAATGAGTCACTAGCTAAAGCCAGCCTTATTAAGAAGAACAACGCAAACATAAAGTTTCTGAAACAACCACAACCACAAATTACATATCTCAATGTATTAGCACACATCTTCATCCCAAGCATGTCAACTTCAAAATCAAGCCACAAATGGCTCATCGGTAACGTTGTCTTGTGCAACACTGGCATGTGGCACAGGCCCACGTTTACGGTATCTACATGCTTTAGCATAATGTCCTTGCTTTCCACACACATAGCAAACATTATTTGGGGAATAATTAGAAGATGGCTTATCGTGCTCTGTTTTGTGGTGGGAGTTTCCTCTACGATGATTCTTCATATTCTTTTTCTTTGGTTTCAAGTGGGCATTGCTTTTTGTATTTTGACCACTATCCTTGTCATCAGAATTAACAAGATTTACCTTTGTAGAGACATTTTCATTACCGATTTGGCTGCTCTTTGCATCTTGACTCAATGATCCTTCTTCAATCCTTAGATGAGTGATAAGGCTCTCAAAGGAAAATTCCTTCTGTTTATGACGAAGACTCTTTTAAAATTCCTTCCAAGATGGTGGAAGTTTGTCCACAATGGCTGCAACCTGCAATTGCTCATCAATTTGAATGCCTTCTGATATCATTTCATGTGCTATCATCTGGAGTTCATGAGTTTGGGCCATCACTGATTTATCATCCACCATTTGAAATTTGAAATAGCGACTTGCAGCATACTTCTTAGCACCGACTTCTTCTGTGTCATACTTTCTCTGCAAGGCTTCCCAAATTTCTTTAGCAATATCATAAGTTCTCACATAGAAATCATAAAACGGATCAGAAAGACAATTCAATAAATAGTTTCTACAGTTAAAGTTCTCCTCTTTCCATCTTGCAATTTTCTCCGCACGAGCTTTTTGCTCTTCCTCGGTCATCGTACTCGTCGTTGGTATCTTTGTAGGATCCTCCTCATCCAGGACATGAGCAACTTTCATAAGACTAAGATAAAAGAGGATTTTTCCCTTCCATCTTATGAAGTGAGCTCCACTGAATCGAAATGGTTTGTTCAAATCACTTGAGTTACTGTTGGAATTAGGATTAGACTCCATAACGAGTTATTGAATCACCTAAAATTGTTGTTCCCAACAGTTCAAGTGACCTGCAAAACAATAAAACAAACACAATAAACAAACGGTTAATTGTTAGTAGGGCTGGGGTGCAGATCTTTCGCTTTCTTTAGGTGATTCAAGCCCTCTACAAAGTATCAACTTTGGTGCAGCAGAGCAACGCGACTTATCAGCCCCAGGATACAACAGACCTACACACACGTTGTGTTTCCTAACAATCTGCACAACTATTAGGAATTAGGAACTCTACTAACACCTATTTTCTTCCTTGCCAAAATTATATTTCATTTGAGGGATTTGTATGAAACACAAGATATATGAGAAAAACTCAAAATTACTCATTGTTGCTCAAAACACGTCTTTATATACATATTAGCAGAAAAGCACTGAATTAATATTTATTTAATTTAGATTAGTAAATGCCATGCTAAAAGAAAGCTGAAAACGGTTTTTTTCATAAAACTCTAATATAAAGAAATATAAATATCAAACGGTTATATAAATGTGATCAATGCAATATTGATGCAATTTGAAACCGGCACTATTCATGATAAATAACTATATAAAACGTTTGACTAACAAAATGCAAACCGGATGAACTTTCAAATCAAAATATAAATGTATAAAATTGATTGCTCAATATTTCCCTTGATTCCAAAACAGATGGATTAATGTAATTGCATTCTTTAAGTTTCGGTTACTAAAAATTAAGCATTATCACAAATGCTAAAGATTATTGCTCAAATCATTTTTGTAACCAATCAAAACTTGTAACTGAATTTTTAACACAAAAATTAAAGCTACAATTTGATCAATAAAAATGCATTTTATTAAAATGTTCCAACAGGAAGTCCTGGACATAGCTTTGTAAACCTTGTGCGCAGGGTGGTCTCAGATTGCGCACGGCTCGGGAGATGAATCACGCTTTGCTGGCAAACTAAGCCTCGAAGATTCAAAATGAACCTTGGTCACTATTTTCAACATTTTTTCTCTCAAAATATTGCAGTGATAATCCTTTCTTACAGGTGAAATTGAGGCAAAGAGCTACGTGGGGATGGCGAAGCATTATTTGGGATTGCAACTTCTAATTGGTAACCTTCGATGGAGGGTAGGTGATGGTAAATCAATTGGAATTTATGATGATTGGGTGCCGGGATGCAATGCGGAAGCTTTTCGCAATGAAGCAATAGCAGAGCACTCCAATCTGAGGGTGAAGCATCTGATCACTCCCCTAAATACTTGGAGATTGCCGTTGCTCAGAGTACTTTTCCCAACACACATTACGTCACTTATACTAAAAATTCCTTTGCCAATGTTCACTCAAAAGAGTGCTGATCGCATAATCTGGAAACACAACTCCTCTGGTCGATACATTGCCAAGAGTGGCTATGTTATGGCTTGTCAAAGGCAGGATGCAGAGGTACCTTCTACTTCAATGAGTAATTTAGATCATCTAGATCAGCGGTGTTGGAAGAAGCTATGGAAGATTGGGGCTCCGCCTAAAATGTTGTATTTAGTATGGCTTGCTTTTCGGAGACCTTGCCATCAACTATAGCCTTGGCTCAAAGAGGATTATCCTTGTACTGCAGTTGCCAGCGCTGCGCAGAGCAAGAGGAAACAACTTCTCACATCTTTCTGCATCCACCATGTGATTGGATTTTGCTATCAATACAGGAGCCTCATTTGCAGATTGGTTTCGAGATTGGCTGTTCTCCGCTCCAGACGATGTGACTCTTTTACTCTCATTCTTTATTATTTGGCATATCTGGCTCATGCGCAATTCAGCGGTGTTTGAAACTATAGATCACACCTACAAAGATCCAATTCAAGTTTCGATGTTGGCACAAACCGATTTTAATCAGATGAGAGTATCACATTATCAACACGAGCAGATGCCTACAATTCCGTCGTCGTCCATGATAACTCCAAATCACAGTGGGAATGGCTACATCCTCCGTGTGGATGGTGCGTTTGCGGTCAAAAAACCACAGGCAGCAGCAGGTTAGAGACTGAGCAAAAAATGGTACTGTTTGTTAGGAGGATTCAGCCACCTATCATACCATTTCTTCGCTTCATGGGGAACTTGTATCCGGGGCATGGGACAAGCAATGTTAGCTGGTGTGCAGTACTTGACCATTTGCACAAACTGCCTACAGATTGTTAAGGTTATGCTAGGAAACGGGAGGAGGTTTAATGCGTACATCAGCCAGCTACCACCTTAGTAACTATGATGTAATAAGTTTTCCGCACTTGGTAAATACAAGGTTTGTTTCAAAAAAAAATAATGCAAAACAAATGATACTTTGAAGATGTGTTTCGTACTCAAAAATCAAACAGCATTTTTTCATTTTGGTAAACACGCAAAAACGAAAACATAACTAAGTGAACAACACGAAGCTTAATCTTTTGTACACACTTAAACCATCTTTTATGGTTATTCTACTGCTTTCAATTTCATAGGCCAAAACTAGACTATTGCTCTCTTTAATCTTTTAACTTGTAGGCTCAGACGCTAAACAATGCATGCGAAGACAATTTAAACCTAAATGAGAAACATGCATGCAAATGCAAATGCGCTCCTATCCAAGGGAAAGAGGGGGAACAAACGAGCAAGTAATAATTCTACAACATAATACTTTTACATGTTAGCTAACAATACACAGTATTCCAACTACCTTCTGTGCATGTGCAGATGGAACCTTCAAAAGATAACTCAGGGTTAGCGGGTAAACTACATAACTAAATCCAAGACGTTGCAATGTTTTACATCAAGGCCCTATTAATATACAAAAAAGATGATAAGGTGCCTAATCTTCCAACGCAACTTCTCATTGCCTAGGCACAGGTGGTGTTGCTGGCTGATGATTTTGCCCATAGAATCCAATACCGGGAGGCCGATAGTACCCTCCATTAGCTGCCTGTTGCTGCTGAGATTGTTGGTTCTGAAGCTGCTGTGGTGGTGTTTGCTGATTTTGTAAAGGGATAGGCCTAGCAAATCCCATTTGAGGATGGGAAGGTGGAGGTGGAAGGTTACCCGTAACGTAGCCATAAGGTATCATCATTGCAGCAGAATTGGCGGGGGCTATAGATGGAGGTGGCTGTGGATGTGTAAATGATGATTGAATTTGCATTCCTTGGGATATATGCTGGATGCCATCGGATGGAACGGGAATATTACTCACTGTTTGTTGCAGAGAACCAAAATGTGTATGACGGTTCCCTTCAAAATGTTCCATGTCAGAAAAAGATGCCGGTTTCTCTAACTTAAGCCTTTTCTCAGGAGAACCAAAAAAAGGCAAACTGGATGAGGATCCAGAGGAATTTAAGCCATTAGTCATTGAAGCAGCTTCTTCTGCAGCAAGGGATGAAAGAACAGATGTAAGCATCTGCGCAGAGGATGTAGAAGCAGCAAGTTTTGCTGCAACAGCAGCCGCCATAGCCTTCTTGCTGTCCTCTTCATTGAGTTTAGAAGAACTGAAAGTTGAGGGATGGATTGCTGGAATGGGAGGAGCATTTGTCAACTGGGTAGAAGGCAAGTTTGCTTCTACAGTTCTTGATCCCTCCATAAGCGTGTTACCAGCAGTGGTCTGCCGAACAGCACGAGAAGATAACTTCTGCTTCGAACATATTGCTTTCTCTATCTGAACCCTGGCAACCTGTGTATAACAATAGACTTTGAACAGCCAATCTACATTCATATACAACAGAGCTAGACCACACAACAGAGCATTTGACCTCTACTTAACAGCTCCATATTTATGAAAACAAGATTACTTGTATCAAGCAATATACAAAAAGGAGCAAAGAATTGCTAACAGCCAGATTGTTTCAACAGAATACTTACGGAATATATATTGGCAACAGCAATATATAATGAACTAGGACAATTTCACTGCTGTGAAATTGTAAATTTGGGAGTAAAGAAAAAGAACATATAGCACCAGAGCAGCAAACAAATGAAGCTGGGCTATTGAACATATATAATATCTTTGACTACTTGCTTTGCATTGATCACCTCGTAACATTGTATGCATCTCATTCTGTCTCTCAAAATTGTTAAAAGATAGTACACCTAATCATTCATTTGTGAATTGACTCCTCAAAGACAAAGTTTCCCCTTTCCAAATATGCAGAAAAGAACACTTTTGCCTTAACATATACTTCTTTCAAGTATTTGAGAGTTCAGTACTTTTACATTTTGGATGTTTACACTCATCCTTTTGCACAAACTGTTGGATATAATGACAATTTTACTTCTGGTCCGTGATGCGGCAGACCCATTTATTCGACGTGATCTTAAAACTTTGTTAACTTTCTTTATAAAATTTGCAACTTTAGTCAACTTAATGTTCTTCCATGCAGTGTCGATTTCCTGAAAGTACAGTTGTCTGATAAATGGACAAATATGAACACTACTTGCACCAGCAGCAAGAGCAGGTGGCTGTGAGGAACTAAGTGGACAGGAATAATTAGAGAATCAGTAACTTGCACAAATCAAATGGTTATGATTTGAATTGAAGATTTCTCCCACTACCTCCGCATCAACGAGGTCTTTAGATCAGCCAGGCTAACTAAATAATTGGGTATTATTCAGAGTCAAAGCGTCAACATTTGAAAATATATTTCAATACTTTTCAGCAAATTTTCTTCGCAGGCTCGTGTAGTTAGTCCTTAGGTCTAGGCAAAGCTAAAATTTTCTTTTCTTAGCAAGCTCAATATGGATTGCAACTCTTTTCTTTTACTGTTATTCTAATCCTATAAGTTACTAATGTAAATCTTTTTTCCAAGATGAAATGAATTGAAATTACATTTATCACCATTTATACTCAGATTCTCAAAAATTTTACATCATCTTAACTTCATACGACTAGGAATAGATAATTCAATCTTTTCCACCAAGCATATCCTTCCATTCTTGGAAAACTCAGAGCATCAAGTGATCACAGGAATGGAGAAACCTAGACTGTATATTTTAGCTAATTTAAACTAGAAGATGAAGAGTTGCCTACGACAGGAGAAGCCAAAAACAAAAAAACAAAAAAAAAATCAGAAAGGCAGAGAGAGAGAGAGAGAGAGAGAGAGAGAGAGAGAGACATTGCCTAAACTTTAAGCCCCAGGTGTAGTTGATGTGATCTAAAAATATATTTTTTACGGCAGGTCTAACAGCACTGCCAAATATACTAAGTTCAGACAAGTAGAATTCTAAGATACTAGACTTAGACTGCAACCATAACCGATTAGCATTTTCATAAAAATAAGACACCTGCATATCTAGTTGATACTCATTTGTACTCGACATATGCTGACATTTTCGGTTTTCAACATCACGGTCCACAGATGCTTCAAAGACAAATTCAGGCCGATACAGACAAAACCTGCAACTAGGTAGACTACAATTGATTATTCAGTTTGACAACTGGACATGCAAAATAATTCTGAAACACTCGCCGGCAAAAGAACCAAAAACCCAATCCTGGAGCTGTGGATGATTGAGTGAGGGTTTTTATAATGAGTTTACGAGTAATCTCTTTTGGTGGCTTTTTTGAGGGATGAAAAATGGCTGCCCAGCATCGGAAGGTCGAGGGAGTTGGTGATCTAATGACAGAGTCATCGGTGACAAAAGCCCTGATTCTAAACTTCTTTTTATGGGATCGGGGTCTTAGAAACTGTGGCAGCAGCACGAGGATTTACCGTCCAGACATGCTCATTAAGCCGGCTCGGTCATGTGCTTGCGGGGCGCTGACCCCTGGCAATTGAGCTAGAAGAAAGTTGGCTAGAATGTGAATCATGACTAGTTAGAAAAGGCCAGCCAAGTTATACTCATGCTTATCATGAGGCTTGCTAGGATTAAAGTCATACATTGTCTGCGCATGGTCACTCAGAGCAGCACAAGTATTGACCTGAAGCATCAATCTACGTGTAATAAGTTCAATTTTTCAGCGTATGGTACCAATAATTCAGAACTTCCAACCCATTCAGAAATTCTTGAAAAGAAGAAACCACCAATTATAATGTGAAAGAAGCCATCAGTACAGATAATGGTAGTAGATCCAGAAACTCAACAAAGAGAGAAGAGGGCCCAGCGGTAAAACCACAGTCCTGGCAGGGAGTGACATTGCATGTATTCAATTTTAACTTTACCAATAGTAAGCATTTTGATTCTAATCCCTCTTTTCAAGCCTCTAACTTAGCAAGCATGGCTCTCTCTCATTTCATTAGTTAGAACTACATCATCTGCAAATAGCATACACTCAAGGATCTCTTTCTGCAACAGCTTAGTAATCTCATCAATCACTGAAAGCTAAAATATATGGGCCTAAAACTAATCCCTGATGCAGATCAATATTATTCAGGTGCAGATCAATCACTAAAGCAAAAATATATGGGCTTAAAACTAACGGAATTGTTATCAGTAGGCCACCTTTTACTATTCATAAGTCACTTTTAAAAAATTTTATACGTGAATTTACATTTTTGCCCTTTATAGTTTTTAACTTTATAAAAAAATTACCCAACTTTTTTAAATCTAGGAAAATCGCCTGGACTGGGCGATTTTCTCTGGGAAAATCGCCTGGCCGGGGTGATTTTATCTAGGAAAATCGCCTGTACTAGGCGATTTTCCCAGAGAAAATCGCAAATCTCCCATACCAAGCGATTTTCTCTGAGAAAATCGGTGTCCTGTGGCGATTTTCCCTAAAAAAAACGCCACAAGATGGCATTTTTTCAGGTTTTCCCCGTCATTCGTCGGAAAATCGTTTTTCCGGCGAACGACCACTAAATTTTCGAAAAATTGATTTTTTTAGGGAAAATCGCCTGGCCTGGGCGATTTTATCTGGGAAAATCGCTTGGCATGGGCGATTTTCCCAGATAAATTCGCCCAGGCCAGGCGAGCGATTTTCCCTGAGTTAAAAAATTTTGGTAAATTTATTTTTTTAAAGTTAGAAACTATCAAGGGTATATTTGTCTTTTTACCACTTAAAATTTTAAAAAATGTCATGTGTTTAGTAAAATGGTACCTGCAAATAACATGCCCCAAAACTAATCCCTAATGCTGATCAATATTATTCGGGGATTCATTTAATATCCCTACCGGCATCCTTAACACATGTTGATCTCTATACATATCTTTTATGGCTTCAACATATACACTAACCCCTTCCTTTTCCAATAGTCCCTACAATATATCTCAATTTAATCTTATCATACGTTTGCTCAAGATCAACAAATAGCATATGTAAATCTTGTTTTGTCTCATTATAATGTCCACATAATCTTCTTATTAAATATATACCTTCCAGGTATAAAACCAAATTGATTCCCATGTACATTAATCTATTTAATCTATTTTCTTAGTTACGTTCTATTACTCTTTTCCATAATTTCATAATAAGGCTCATTATGTTAATACCTCAATAATTTACACATTTTTGTATATCTCATCCATACTTATATAACAGAAGCAATACACCCTTTCTCCATTGTTTAAACATCTTTTTGGTTTTTATAATTACAATACATAAATTTGTAAGCAATATAATCCCAACTTTCCAATGCACTTCCATACCTCAATGAAATGTTGTCAGCACCAACTACCTTACAAATTTTCAATGTTTTTTTATTTGAAAGGATGATATTTACGGGAAAAAAAAAGTGTGAAAATTCTTACGTAGTTGTCCTAACTCAGCTAATGTAATTTCGTTACCGTTGACTTTATTAAATAGTTAATAAAAATGCTTTCCTAACACTCTTTTGTTACTTTGTCGCCAACTAACACTTACAATTATTTGATTAATAACACAACACAATGCTTACAATTATTTGATTAAGAAATGTCATTTTGCATGTTTGATAACCAAAAGTCAAACCTCTTAATCAATTAAGCTCTGCCTATTTCTCTTAGAAACATTTGAACAATAAAAGTCAATTTATTGAATATTACTTAATACTCCACCTAACAATTTTTTCAATAATTCATCGTCAATCACGAAGTATAGATGATGCATTTCTCTATCTATTCCACCCTACTTGAATTCTATGTGATACATCTGCTCTGTGCTCTTTGATTATAGATCCTAACTATTTGAAACTTTTTTATTCATTTAATTCATGTTAACCAATTTTAAATTTTATCATAATGTTATCTTCATGATTACTAAAGTGACATTCCATATATTCCATTTTAACTTTACTTATAGTAAAACATTTTAACTCTAGTGCTTCCTTCCACGCTTCTAAGTTCGCCTTTATGCCTTCTCTCGTTTCATCCTTTATAAATATATACTCTCTCTGTCCCACTTAAAGAGTCTATTTTGAAATGTGTACAATTTATTATGGGTTGTAAGGTACATCATATAAAATAATTAATTTATTATCATATTTTTCACTTATATCCTTACTTTAGGGTTAATTGAGAATCACACATTGTTATATTAGTAAGGGTATGTAATGTAAATAAATTCAAAATACTCTTTAAATAGAACAAGATTTTTTTTTTTGAAAGTAAACTCTTTGAGTGAGACAAAAGGAGTAACATTTAGTAAACTACCCTTTCCATTTTTACTGTCAGTGTAAATGAGCCAAGCAGCTCGGTCAAAACTTAGCTTGAGCTTGGTCAAACTCGACTTGTTTAATAATCGAGCCGAGCTCGAGTCCAATTACTACTGGCTCGAGGGCTCGTCGAGCTTATCAAGCCCGGCTCTTTATATAATTTTATAATATATTTTTTTAATATTTTGATATCTTTTTAGTAGAAATTAAAAAAATTAATTCGAGCTCGGGCTTGAGTTCCATCTCAAAAACTTGCTCTACACCGAGCTCGAGCCTATTATAATTTTGACGAGCCGAGCTCGAGCCAAAATATTTAGGCTCGAGCTCGGCCTGACTGGTTTTTATCAAGCTCAGCTCGATAAGACTCAAACTCGGCCTCAGCTTGGCTCGTTTACAGCCCTAGTCTCCACCACAATTCTTTCTTCCATTTATTCCTCTTTCTCTCCTATAAGACACTTTCTGCAATTCTTTCAATTTGGACAATTAGGACTCTGTTCTTTTTCATTCATTTTTAGGAAAACCACCACTTTTTGGACAAAAGATTTACATTAAAAAAAAACACCTTTTATTCAACAAAATTAAAATTAAAATTTTAAATTTTTTTCTTTAAATCTTTGCTCACATTTTTTCAAAAAATAACATAATCATTACACTTTTTTTCTCTCCAAAAAAGAATTCCCTCAAAAATTTTCTTTCCCAAACCAAAAAATTTCCCCATTTGGTCACTAAAAGAACAAAACCAAAACTTTGTATCAGCATCGTCTTCTGCTTTCCAATTAGTAATTTCTAATAGGGTTTTTATGCAAGTATGTTTACTTTCTCTTGAATTTCTTGATTCCACCACCATAATTCTCTATTCCATATATTACCTTTTGTCTTTATTCTTTAGAGAAACCACTTAATAGTACATATGGGGGGTGACTTTTTTTCATTTGTTTATTATTTTCTATCAAAAACTATTAACCTATGTTGGGTTGTGAGACTTACTCCAAGTACAACCTTGCAATTTTTACATAATCATTGGTAACTCTTTGCAGATAAGAAATAACAAGTTTGTGTCTTGTTAGAACCACTTTTAAATGTAGTTAAGCGTTCTTCTCTTTGTTTAAACAAGTATTATCGACAACTAAATCATAAGCTACTACGAAATCTAGAATAGCTTTACCTTCATGGTTTTGTGACCTAAAACCATACCCCCATGAACCCTATCATACTCCTCATGACCCTCCCTTACACAACCATATAAATCCCACCTAATTAATTTTTTCATATTGACGAATTGCTTGACGTAAAGTTTGCATGTGTCCCAAAAAATCAAAGTCGATTGTTTCATCCTACTTATAGGTTTCCATGCATATACACTAAGTATATTTATAGGTTTCATTCCTAAAATAATTTTCATAGCTGTAATCCAATCCTCCTTTCTAACTACTCCACTACTATTCTACCAACAGTGAACCTATGACAATAACCACCCAATTCCTAGTTTTAGCTTTACCCGACATGTCCATTTTCTCCTGAATAGCTTCTTTCAAGGTTTCACTTCCTCGGTAAATGTCTTGGTAGAAGAAATTATTAGTTTCAATGTTCCAACTACAAAGTACATGATGAACCAAAGAAAAAAAATAAAACACAAAGCATCACTGATAAGTATTTGAAAGATCATAAAACATAATGCAGAATTGAGTTAATGCTTATGTTTTGCTTTCTTTTGTGAAGTCACCCTCACCTATGTGGTTTATCCTGAAGACATTTAGGAGGGTTTCCTATAGGATTTTCTCCTTTTACTGTTCTTTTTCTTCTTTTCTTCTTTTCTTTAAATGTGAAAATAACTTTTATTAGTTTTCAAGAAAGATAATAAAAAGCATCATCATAATAGCACTCACAAACTAGAAGCCACACACAGGAATCAGAATCCTAAGCATCAAGTGGATACAGTACTCTTCTAGATAGGTGTACGGGTACTTTCACACTGATAGCACTATCAATCTTACACTTCTTTGGTACTGTATCAGGTTAGGTTCGTCTTACTTCTCCAATATCTATTCCAAAGCATACTTGACTCATTTGTCACACAATCACACAACTTATCGGACACTATGCTTCCTTAAACTGTGAAAATAAAACGGTAAAAAACATATACCTCCTTTATGGTTTGAGCAAGAGACAAATACCTCCCTTGTAGTTTAACAATCTCCACTTACCCACCCAAATTTTCGATTAAGTTGGCAAACTAACAGTAATTGTTCTTACTAACAGAATTTTGGTTCCTATGCACTGTTAAAAAAGAGTGATGTCTACCGCTAATGAATCATAATTTATCACGTATCCCTGATCTCAAGGGTTTCCTTTTAACCCGCATTTTGTGCTGGTGATGAGAATCTAGCATTGCTACATTTTGCCGGCGACCACAAACATCCACACCCCATCCATTTTCTACAAGTGATCAAAATCTTTCCACCCCTTTCATGCTGTAGGTGACCAAAACATCTTTCCCTTGATATTTTTTTTTTTTTTTTTTTTTTTTTTTTTTTTTTTTTTTTTTTTGGGCTGCAGAAAACCCTTTGCTATCTATCGTTTATTGTGGACAACAAATTTTTAACTCGCCTTCATTTTAACTAATTTTAAAAACATATCATCATTTGTCTGTCTTTGGCTTACAAGGAGACGAGAAAATCAGGATTGATTGGAAAACACGATGCTGGTTGATTCTAACTACTTGATTATTGAGATCCAAGATTCTGACGCTACTTGATCTATTTATTTTAGAGCTGCAGTTGATCTTTTGCCATGGTCATTCTGAGTCCATTTTTCTTCTCTTATCTTTTCTCACTTTCAAGATTGACAAACATGCTAGTCTACTGCTGAAAAAAAAAAAAATTTCCCTCAGGGGGGGGGGGGGGGGGGGGGGTGTTGGTTGGTTGGTTGGGATATCAGATTTTAGGGGAAAGATTTTTCGTCAGCGGCAATGATGAATTGTTGACGAGCGACCAAAATGGTTTGAAGTGAGATGGTTTCGCAGTAAACTGCTTCAAACAGGTTAAAACAATTTTTATTTTCTAGAGAGTAAAGTTTGTTACTACGGTACATTAGGTAATAATAATAACATACATTAGTTTTGATTTATTTGTTAATTTCTTAGCTTAATCCAAACCTTTAAGGGGTAAATGGAGATTTTACAAGACAAGGAGGTACTTGTCCCTTGCCTCAACCATGAGGGGTGTATGTCTTGTACCCATGATAAAATTATACTCCAAGAAGGGAATCCTCAAAAAATAACGTTTTGTTCCTAGTTCACGTAAACAAATCAACCTTAGAGCCCACAAGAACACCACATCAATCAAGCAAATAAACAGACTGAAGCACAATACGGGTTTTCACATATGCCTACAGGCAGATAAGCTCACACACTCATGTACACATAATATCATAGATAGACTAACAGATGACATCAAGAACACAAGTTTTTACATATGATCACAGGCATAGGAATGCGGGCCCATCAAAATGAAAATAAATACAAACATTCAAGGAGAGGGGAAGAGAGAGAGAAAGAGAGAGATCCAACCTGCAGCTCATTGTGTATAAGTTCCAGCTTTGATTCCTGAGAAGCAGTCAAGTCGAGGGAAACAAAATGAGGGATTATACAGATATATCTCAAAAGTGAATTATGACAGCTGTAATGTTCCATACTTGATCCTGAAGGGCCTCCTTAAGGTGTGAAGCCAGGGCAAGCCTGGTTGCTTCAGCATTTTCCAGTTGACTAACACAATATCTAAGCGCGTTCTCCTGTTCTTGTATCTTTTCTACCGCATCAGAATCAACCAGGTTACCTGACCAACACCAAGGGAAAGAAGTGTAAAGCATTAATGCACAAACTGCAGCAAGAAGTATCTGTGAAATGATGGATAGTGTTTCTGTAATGGCATTGGCATTCTACAATAACCTCTACCAATATTCAAATGAAAGTAGTCTTTAACTCGCAAGAGGAAAAGCTCTCTGCATTACTTGATCAAGAACAAAAAGAAACTATTCCACTGCAGAAGCAACAGCTCTTCAATTGACTCATCAATAAAAAACACAATTGAAACTAGATACCAAAAGCAGTAATTCAAATCTTTTTTACCAGAGATCAACAGAGATCAGGAGTTTGGAAACAAATAAACTGTTAAGCATTAATTTTATGTGTAGCCTTAAGAACAACAACAACTAAGCATTATTCCACTGTGGGGTACAATGGACCATATGCCCCATCATGTTCAAACAAGACACAGTAATCAGTAGCATTAAATGTCCCAGACAAATTTCCCTGATTAGTTATCCCAATAGTAATAATTAGCCAATTCGTAGGAAGCTTGATTACATGATTCTCACAATTTGATTATTGAAAGTAGATTGGTTCAAGGAAACAAAAAAAAAAAAAAAAAGAAGATAAAAAAGACAAGAAACATATATATATTTACTAATCATTAAAGCAGTGCAAGATATCATCCTCAAATCTCTCTCTCCTTACATATTTTTTCACACGCTATCAAAGCCATGTGCAAAGGAAAAGCTTGGATCAGTTCTTTTCAGGGCATCTATTCAGTTCATTTCTGGCTTAGTTTTTTCATTGGTGAGAACTTTTCAGTAATCACTACTCAAAAATTGAAGGCAGTAATTCTTCTACCTGGGCTGTCATCCACTTATGATTGATGGAACAAGGATTTTAACATCTCACTAAGAAAGCCAAAGATGTCTGTAAACTGCTCCAACTGGACAAATATTGATGCTCATCCGTGTAGCATCTTTTCACTGAAGATCTTTCCTCCACTTAACACTTGATCTAAGCGTTCAGGAGCAAGGGAAAGCTCCAAAAACTAATAATATCTCTTGCATTTATGCTGCTTATACTATTAAGTCTTGTATATCCTGCAAAAACTTTCCACACCTAAGGGCCTGTTTGATAACACTGCTTAATACTTAAAATTATTTGATTAAGTAATAATGACTTTCGCCTTGTTTGATAACGAAAATATAAACCTCTTAATTGATTAAGCACTGCCTATTTTCTTTAGAAAAAATTAAGCAGTAAAAGTTAGCTTATTACTTATCACTTAATGCTCCACGTAACATTCTTTTAAATAATTCATATTTGATTTCAGAAACTACCCCTTTTATTTTATTCACATTTATTTAACAATAAATATTTATTCTTGAATAAATTATTTTACTTTTTTCTTTATTAGCATTCCACGTTTAAACTTTTTCATCATAATATTGTCAAATAAAATTTGTTTTATTTTTTATTATTGTATTTTGGTATTAAAAATTTATGTAATAAATTATATCATTTACCTGTTTTTATAAATCTCATTTGTACGATGTGTTTAATATTACTTATATAATTTTATTAATTATATATAAATTTTATTGTAAAATTTTTAATTTCTTTTATAATGCAATAGTGAACTCATTTTTTATTTTCAAGAATTTTAATAAATTACTATTTTTTGTATTTTAATCATTCAATTTAGTGTGATTTATCCTATTTTGTTTCCTTATGTTTTTCATTCGTCATAATTTATGTTTCATTATAAAATTTAATATTTCGCATATATAAATATAAAAAATTTAACGTGAGGGTAAAATGGTAAATTTTCAATATTTCAGCATTAAGATCAACATATTTATCAAACAAAATTGAGTGATTAAACAATTTGATTCAGAGGTTCGGAAAATATATTTCAGCAGTAAGATGTTAAGTGCATAATCAATTCAGCATTATGATTTCAGCATTAAACATTCAGATATAAGCATTAATTTTTATCAAACGGGCCCTAAGAGTTGTTACCTCCATCTAGAAATCTTAACACTTTTGTTTCAGTAGTTCAAGCCGTTGTTCAGCCAAGCAATCTTCCCCAAGTTATTTTATTCCATTGGCACAAATCAAATGTGGAATCAGAACTCAAGGTTACAACTTCAGCCATGGTTAGGCAGAAACAAGGTCGTTGCCATGAATCCAACTTAAAGCCTAAAAGAAGCTAGTTGATGGTATAGAATTGAATATAAAACCCAACCAAATACAAGGTTAAGGTGAAAATCAACCCTAAAGCCTGATGTTAGATAAACTCTGGTCATACGCTCCGATCTAATGCTTAAAAGTGTTAAGGTACTGGCTTCCTCATTTACGTTCCAACTATTTTCAACCAAACCAGAGAGCTTAACATTACCTGGACAGAAATTTTCAGGGACAAGTAACCATGTAGAATGTGAGAAATGACATGGATGAGTGTCAGACCGGTCAAAGGAAAATGGGTCCTTCCCCAAACTAGCAACCTCCTTCCTCAAAAATAGTATTCAAATTATAGAGCTGATCATCTTTCATGTTAATATTTTGAAGCATTGTGTAGTAACTGGACTATTTTACATTAATTTGTCAACTCCTATGGATTAAGCCTTCTTCCTCAATCCAATCTAAGAAGAAACAAGTACAACCACTGGACTATTTCACTTCGCCCTTGTGGTCTCAATCAAGTGATATTTATTTGACCAATGTACAAGAGTAAAATATCAAGGCTACTGTAGTCTTGAAATTTTCGCGAGAGAGAGAAATATATAAATAAATAAATTGTTCTCAGCATATACAGTAATTGGAGCCCCAGAATCTGAATGCAACACAAGCTTCACATACATCTGTTTTTTCTCTTTAGTGAGGCTACGCTTACAAAGAAAGAGCTATTACTTCCTACCCCAAGAGTAAATGAGGAGAGTTAGCTCCAGTTACCGATACTGGCACAAGAAGCAAGAGGAAGAATACCCAGGACATGGCAGGTAGTTTATTTGCGGAAGTCAGAATGCATATCATTTGTTTTGGTTCATGTAGAAAATCAATTTTACATCAAAGAATCGCCATATCATTACTTCCAAGAGGGAACTTTTATAGGGAAATTTTCAGTCCATTTGAAAAGTACCACTCCCTCAATTCCAATGGAAGACTGTTTCAAAAATTGTTTTTTGTCCCCCTTGAAGCTATTTTTATATTCTTTCACTTTTCATAACCTTACTAATATAACTCTGTGATCCACAATTAAACCCCACTTAAAAATATGGAATAGATGGAACAAATGGTGGCAAATTAGTTATTTTAGGTGTTTATCTCCTAACCCATAAAAAATAATACCTTTTCAAAACAAGACTCTTCATTGGGACAGAAGGAGTAATAGGCATGCGAAACCCAAAAAATCTCGTCATCAATGTACTTACCAAATGTTGAATGCAATATCACTCTATCATAATATAAAAGAAAAAAAACTATTCTAACAATAACTCTAACATTTGATGCCCAAAACCAAAAGGTTAATAATAATAACCGGATAAAATGCATAGGGAAATCTAATTTATATGGGTCCCTCTAAAATGATGTGCTACTAAATACTTAAAAACTTTTCTACGACAAACGATTGTCAGCAAAGGCTTAACGAATATTTGAAACAGTAAACTGTTGACTTTTACTACCAGTTCGGTAGTCTGTTTTTCTATGAAATACTCAATGTTTACTACTGACCGTTGTGATAGATTCCCCCAGTTGTACTAGGATCCTGAACCCCATTGGATAACCATACTGAGGTTTCTATAGGTACTGCTGCCAGATTCGAAATGCCGTTCCAATTCCTCTGACAGGCTACTGCTTCCTTGGTGTGCTACTATTCCGGTTTTTCAAGGCTACTACTTCGGCCCTGGTGAGCTACTACTCTAGTTTCCTGGACAGGTATTTATTATTGTTGTGTATTGTTTTCATGACTATTTTAAAACTACTCTGTTTGTTAAACTATTTCAAATGAAACTACCAAACTTGATTACGAAACAAATATACTTGTCACACTAGACATGGTTTCGAAACACTGGGCTATTTAGCTCCCTCTTTCGAGGATCTAGATCTCTCACTGGGCTGTTTAGCTCGCCCTTTCTAGATTGTATATTCTTCTATACTTACCAAGTGGAGTTAGTAGCACGAGACACTGGACGAGTACGACCTAAGTCAATTATTGTTGACTTTCATGATCCATAACAAAATTAGAACGAGAACTACTGACCGCCTGGATTAACAATGGATATCTGTAATTTTGGTTTACATTGTAATTGACTTTAATCTATTGAGGATAGTTATCATATTGTACCACTTGGTTGTTGGTTAATGACACACACTCTTGTTGCAACTGGGAGAGCACCCTCTATGATGCATAGTCAGCCACTTGAGTAGGTCACCTCAAGAGGGGGTTGGGGTAGGACGTCACAATGAGGCTATGAAATCTCAATACTCCCGCTGTACTACCTCAAGCGAAGGGAAAAAATTAATTTATCCCATACTCATTCTTCCAGAATGACTTAGTGAAAGGTCTGAATGTTCTTTATTCTACAATTCTTTAAAGTCTTAACTTTATAAAAAAACCATGGACGGTGCACATAAATACTTTCAAATAGAGGTGATTTTAAGTTGCTGCTCTACAAATGAACAAAATTAGCATTTGTTACAAAATTTTAGGAGGCAAAAGGGCATTTTACTTCTTTCTGTTACAATTAACTCAGGCTTTCTAAAATTTTCTCGAATTCAATTATTTTACGAACAATTATCCAGTAAAGCTTCCTAATTCCTCAGATTACAAACACCAATGTAAGTATCTCATTCTACATGTAATTGACTAATGAAAGAAACAAGTTTTCTTGACTCTTCATTTTTCTTCTTCTCTTAATCAATTTCCCCTAATTACAGTTCACCTTAGTCCTTACAACCTAATCAATGTTCTAGTGTTGTTTATCAGGAGCTGAGAGGGTTATGGCTGAGTCTCCAGAGGCGGCTGGCCCACTGGAGTTCTGGGGATGATGGAAGAAAAAACTGGCCAGCTCCAAAATTAGTCAGCCCTCTCAACAGCAGGGTATGAAAGCTGACTAGGAAAGAATGAACTTTCTTAATACAAAAGACTTATGGCTATATAACTTTATTCGATCTATTTATAAAAATCCAATATAACTTTCCACTACGGATGTAAAACAAAATTCTCTCTGAAAAAAATAAACGACCTTGATTCTATCCTGCACCCCTCTACAATTTGAAAGCATACAAAGTTTCTCATTTCCCTTCTCCCACAAACTTGATTTCACTAAAAGTATTCTGTGCACAAACATTTTGAACTCCATACACAGAAAACTATTCAAATTAAGAAACTTAGAAGAAAACATTGAGCTGGTACTGCTTATTAGCAGTCAGTGGATAATATTGTAGTTGACAAATAATGGATTTCACTAAAGAAAAGCAATAGACTTATCAGTTAAACTTTCTCACTAGCAATTGTTAGCTAGCAATGCAAACAATATACTTACTGATTAAAATTTAAAAGTAAACAAAGTGGCAAAGCAGAAACCAAGAACAAAAAAATTCCTATGACTATATAGGAACGGTTGAAAAGATATCATAGAACATTGAGAACCATCTGATATTTTGCCTCACGCTTCAAATATAATCACACTATCGTCCTCAAAATTTTGAGGAAGATAAAAATGGAAACAAATGAATCCATATAATTCACTATATTCTACAAGTAGCCCTTCACACCATTCCTGGATAAAGACCATAAATATGTTGGTTGTAATGTATGAGAATAGCAAAAAATAAATAAACAAAATGACTATTTTATACAACCCTGAAATCCACATTTACACCCTATATGGTATTATAGTTGTGATTACTTTGGTTTGGATTGCTTTTAAAAATATTAAAAGTGTATTGCAATGTAAAATGATGAAGTGAAAATAATGAAAAATCATTACAAAATGCAAATTTAGTCTCTTTGAGACTCAATCTATGATATATATATATGTAGTGAGATTATCTGGTGAACTAGTAAATAAATATGTGACATAAAGATAGAGATGGAATAGTTTCAAAAATCCCCTGAGGATTGAAATACTACCAATATCCCACTCAATGTGTGAAAAGGTGAAAATACCCTCAAAGTCCTTTTAACAATAGAAAGGACTTTGATGGTATTTTTTCCTTTTCATACAAATTCAGGGGAGTATTGGTAGTTTTCCCAAACCTCATGGGGTATTTGTAATTTTATTAAATCTTTCATGGGATTTTTGAAATTATCCCTAAATGATATAGTTATCTTCTATTATATCACTTTTTAAAAGGTACAACTGATTATTTTTTTTTTTTTTTACAGTTGTTACATCATTCACTTGACTTGATAATTTTATTGATCATGTCATCACCAAATTTATATACCCACACATATTGACACAGAGAGATGTAGAAAATAATAAGATTAGTAGATATATAAAGAAAGAGAGACAGGGAGCAAGAAGGTAATAGTCCCAGAAGCCTTTCATGGCCCTCAAAGAAAAACAATTAAATAACTAAGCAAGAACCCAATTCACTGTGTTTATCTGCATGTATGCATATTGCAGGTAAAGCATATCAAGAACCAAAGGATAGCAGCAAAAGCATAATAACAATAGTCAAACTAAGCAAGAACCCACTCAATATATACACACGTATGTATATGCATTGCAGAGCAAGCAGGTGAGACAAAAAGAACCAAAAACCAAACAAAAGGTTGGAAAGTGTGGTCTAACTCTTAACAATACCAACACCAAAATATCAGCGAAAAAGGAATGGAAAAATAAATTTGTCAACAACCTCTGCAATTCAACAAAGCAAATTAATCATTTATGCAGACAGAAACTATGAATTCAAAAATCTAAGAGCATCATTTCAAAGATTCTCAGAAGTATCAACCGAAAGGGACCAAACCCAACATCAAAAGAGCTAAAAATAATGCATGTGCAGCCACCAGAGACATAATTCAGATTCTAAGTTGACTCAGTAGTATATAGAAAAGTTGTGCCATAGTTTACCTAGAGCAGAAGAGCTTTCAATGTCATTCTCAAGTAGTTTAAACGAGGAAATTGCAGTTTTGCATTTGTCTAATGCAACTTCTTCATTTGCCATTTCATCATATATCGACTGGAATGCAGATATAATTTTCTCTGGTAGACCTCCAACAGCCAGTTTCTGAATTGACAGGACAAATTTGAAAAGGAAAAAAATAATAATAATGTCAATAGCAAATGCAAAAACATCAAATACAAAACCTAGGCATGATGATAAATTAACCAAGACTCACTATTCTTAGTGATTGAGCATCTCTCTTTACAACTTTAATAGGATTTGAGCTCTTGCCATTGGACACTGTTGACACTGGAGGAGGATTCTTGCCCAATATTTCATCTTTAAGGTTTTGACCCCTAGATCCAAAAACTTTTCTTTCTTCCCAAATATCAACCTAATTTAAAACATGATATTGAAAATACCCCAATTAGAAAATAAAAACAGATACAGATGCAGAAGAGAAGATGTAACTTTTATAAGTAAATTTGTGGAATGAATACATCCCGATATCTAAGAGCCAAAGAAGCATTAGCAAGCATGCATAATATGAAGTGTAATCGAATTCATTTGGTTTCATTACCCTCGTAAACTTTCAAGTTGATGTGCTAAAGGTACAACAACAGCAACTTAGCCTTTACTAAAGGTAATCAGACAACAAATAAACAGACAATTGGAGTACACTATATAGCGGAAACATGTGCATAACTGGGCCGAGTTCGAGCCACCTAGTCGATGGCTCAACCTTACTCGAGTATACAAAGTTCAAGTAGCTTCATTAGTGAAACGATCCGAATTGTAGTAGTACAAAAATGGACTCAAAAACTTGTAGAGTGACTCAAAAATATTCACATACTAAATTTTTATTATATAGCAAAAAGTTATATAAGAAATAATTTTTTTATTAATACTCGAACTAAATTCAAGTTTTTCGAGTTTAAATCGAGTTCTAATATAATATCATCATCGAGTTCGAGTATGTGTATATGGAGCTGAATTCGAGTTTGAGTATAACACTACTTGGGCTCGACTTGACTCGAATAAACTCCCACATGTGTATCTAACGTACGGTAAATGTCACATATAGTGTGTTTTCGGTGCATTGTGATAGCAGCAGTTACTGAATACTTGAAGGACACTCTTATCCATTATAATTGACTAAGTAGCAGGCATTTTTAAGTTCCAATGTCAAAATCAATTTTTTTTTCTCATGTCATATTACAAGCCCAAAATTTTGTGAAAAGTTAGGATTGGAAACTCAACCTCACCCTAATCCTTACAATGTTGCTTCAATTATAACACTAATGTTTAGCCACCAGCATATCACTGTTTCCTAATAGTACCTACTTATGAGTCTCCTTATTTCCCAACTCATAATTTTACAACTCATAAAATATTAGGTTACACATACTCGAATTTTAGGTTACACATACAACTCATAATAATAGACAAGTGAATACAACTCATAATTTTAGGTTACAAATATTTAGCATATTCTCTTATTTTCTATCAATAAAGAAATACTTTTGATCAGTCATTTAAGTTGTCATTATTTTTTTCTCCTTTATTCAGCCCCCATTTGTCCCCTCTCTTTACCTTTTCCCTATATATTATTACAAGAACTGCTTACGGCCTATAAAATCAGTCTTCCACTGGGACATGTAAACAAGATTGCCTTCTTGTCCTACCTCATGTCCTTAATTTCTTTCACTTTTTGCATCAGCATATGAGAATGAAGGAATTACTCAAACATTTTCTTTCCCTTGTTAGATAGCTGGACACTAGGACAGCCACATAGCGGAACTGGTGTTCATTTTGGTCTCAAAGAGCTACGGAAATTAAAAAGAGCTTTAGTCCACCCATAGAAATGCTAGTCAAGAAGGATGAAGCAACAATATAATTACATTTGTCCTAGAAAATCAAATGAACTTCTGGAGCTATACTAAACATACAAATCAAAACATTTATCCAAATGTTAGCATTTGCTATAACCCAGGCAATGGATTCAAGGAGTATATAAATCCAAATAATCATATCATGATTAATCAACAAACATAAGATCTACTCCTGCAATGTAAAAGATGATATTCGTCATCATTCTGACAAAAAAGGGGCAGCTGGAACATTTTGGTTTCAAGGGACTCTATCCCCAAACTAAACCCTTATATACAGCTTCTCCATGGCAATCAAATTAATGGAACTAACCAACACGCAAGACAGCATTACGGAACTTTTCAATAATGTTTTTACAGAAGATACAGAACATCATAAAAATTGGTCGAACAAGAAAACATATATGAAATTGAAACTTAGACAGAACATGGTTTAAAAAATAATAATAATCTTTCAGAGATAAGGAAACTGACCAGCCTGGAAGCTGCTTTCTTCCCATTCTCATCTCCACTATCATAAGCATTCTTAAGGGCTCCAGGAAGGAACTTCCAAAACTCATTCACAAACTCACTACCCTTGCGCCTACTATTCTGCAGAATATCATTGGCCAAATACAAGAATGATACAAGTTGTTCACGTGGTGCAGATTTGAAAACTTTATCCCACGTTTCCACAATCAGTTTAGCTTTCTTCCGGTGAGTAATGCACCAACGAGACAATGCTGAGCAGCTGTTAAGGAAAAATCTTCACAACAGCAATTAAGCCTTTGTCCCACTATGTGAGGTTGGCTATATGGATCATATTCGCCACCGTGTTTACCAAGTAAAAAACATTTTCTCATTCATAAAATTACTTATTTTATGTGTTGTACCATGTAACCCATAAAAAGTTGTACATTTTCGAAACTGTACTCTTCTAATGGAACGAAGGAATATTAACTTATTAATGAAGAGTACAATACTCCATATCGTTTCAATAAAGAGGAGAAAATTTTAGAGAATAATGACTAGTCTGAAAGCAACTGACTGTGGATCCTGTAGTACATCAAAAGCAAATCCATTTGACTTTTTACTTTGTGAAAAAACAAGCATAAGGAGATTCAAATTAAGAATAAACAAGGTATAGAACAGAATATGGTTGTTTATCTTTTACAGTTGTCTTCTTTTCCATCATCATTTTCTGGGATGGGAGAAAGGCTAGAATAATACTTGGAGAAATAGGAGAAGGAAATGTTGAATTAAATTGTCATACTGAATATAACATGAGAACCCCACTCCACCCCCTTCCACGAGGGGGAAAAAACAATAAGGACTAAGATTAAAAAGACCCATATAAATAGATGTTGACCAAAGCACTTCAAAAACCGCCTCTCAATGTTGGTGCCTAAAACTATACTCTATTTAATCTCAATAAAAAAACAAAAATTAAGGAAATTAATGAACTACTAAAAGAAGTCAAGAATATTTTGGCCAAGAAATCATGCTCAAAACCTTGAAAATTCTTTCAGGAAGCAAGAAAAATGAATCCGTAAACTTAAACATCCAAGATATGATAGTCTAGCATTTGTACTACCAACAAAATGATAAACTACAAAAAGCAGACAGTTACAGAAATTAAAATTGCATCCACACAGTAAAAAGGATACACTCTATGCTTTGCTGCGAACTGTTAAGTTTAGCCAGCTTCTCAGCCAAAACTTGCCCATTAAAGTCCTCATCACTCATCCTTCCTAGATCTGGTATTTAAAATCTCTGGAAAAATAAAGATATCAACAAACATAACTCCATTAGCTGACATCAATTCAGAAAAACATAGGATATGTTCACAGCAGCGAATCTCTTAACCACAATTTACTGGAAACAAAATCCAAAGACTTCTAAACCAACATCTAGTTCCATTTCTCAAAAGTTGATAGCAGTACCAGAGGATTTTAGAGTACTAAGAGCTAAAGATAAACTTAACGAAAACTAAATTTTCAAAAAGAAAAAAGAAAAAAATACAATAAATTAACTGTTCAATCACTTAACCCATGTTTTTTCTTTCTTTTTAATTGGTTTTTTTTTCTTTTTTTGGGTTATCACATTTCAGTTCATGCAGAAATATCTTATTCTGTCACTTCAACAGCAACATCACAGGGTAGTAAGTAAGCTCCAGGTTCTCTTGGTAAGTAAGTCTTTTTAAAGCAGGATGAGGTGCGGCTGCTAGTCATGTACCAACACCGATGAGTAAGAACATCTTCATATGTGTCTTAAAACTGCAACCAAAATGAAATTTTCAAAGCACCTAACCAACAACTAAAACCTGATATTCAAACTTTCCTGTCCCGTGCAGAACATTTTAATGATAATGTTAAAAGCAGTTCGAATGGGACAACCAGTGCAGATACTTTTGCAGGGCTCTCAGAAAAGAATTGAACCATCACCATATAACAATAGTACAGTACTAACACACTACAGCAGTAGGATCAGTTTTCTTTAACAGGGGAAAATGTTGCAGAACACAAGCAAATTGTTCTGTTAGGATACTGATTACCATTGCATCTGTTGTTTCATGATCTTTACTCTCAGAACATATCATCATGATGCCATGATTTCTATAGAGAACACCTTGACTCGGTACAAATGACAAAAATGCCACTAAAACAGACTCAAATATACACTCATATCCCAAATGTAATGCATTATTACCCAAGAAAGAAATAAAAATAATGAGTGAATTTTTTGAAGAATGTGACGACAACAACAACAACTAAGCCTTTGTCCCACTATGTGGGGTCAGCTATATGGATCACATCTCGCTATCGTGTACGTTCATGGCACATCGATTCATTTGTATCCAAATATGATAGATCATATTTTAAAGTTGTTTTCCAATTCTTTTTAGGTCTTCCTCTATCCCTTTTAATATTAATTGCTCCTCTGTTTTCTACCAATCTTACTGGGGCGTCTAGGGGTCTCCTAGGTACATGTCCAAACCATCTTAGGCGTGTCTCTCAATTTTTCATCTATTGGCGCTACTCCTACTTTATTTCTAATGCTTACATTACTTATTTTATCTAACCGAGTATGCCCACACATACATCTCAACATTCTCATTTCTGCTACCCTCATTTTTTGTTACACTAAAAGGTAATAGTACAGAACAAAGGAAATAACGTCAAAGAAAAGGAATCTCATGTACACCAAATCATTCTATTAAAGCGAATTCTTCTAATTAGTAAAGACACACTCCCCCTGAGATCCCCTATATTGAAGGTAACAACTATTAGAATTTTAAAATTAATTTGAACTCCTAGAGCAACTTTTAACCTTATGACAATTGACTTTGTAATGCCATTTTGCACCCAAAAAGCAATTTCAAGAAACTTAAAACCCAATGTGATCAGCAACATTGACATATCCATTCTAAGCTAGTTACAAAGAGAAGAGGTCTAGCATACAGCAATAACAAAAAATTTATTCAGAGTAAATGGAGTGATAAAGACTCAAGATTTTCACCAACAACCATATCTTTTCTTGACTTGCATTTGGCATTCCATCATGTGTAAAATTATCATACACAGCACACTCACTTCATTAATCTCCAAATTCAGGGAATTAGATTTAACCATTACTGGCATCTACATAACTGTTAACATCTACACATCTCCACGCATGTTAAACATTTTTAGCATGATCATGCCAAGTCCAGATAAAGGAAGAGAATTGCATTAAGTTGACATTCAGCAAAAAAATTATCACAATCCAAGGTATATGTCATATAAGAAATGGTGTTGCAGTAGCAAGAAATAATCTATATAACCAATCTCAAACAGCTGGAATAAGGCATGTACTCAAGATAAAGACTTAGTTGTTGCCGTTGACATTTCAATAACTGAGACTAAAACATGTAGGGGACAAATAAGGCTCCCATTTACAGTAAGGTCGATAGTTTCCACCCATTTGCCAACATAGATTTTAGATTTTAACCATCCACACAGCACCAAGAGCACAAACATAAATTGATTATAGATGTGGTAGATTCCCCATTATCTTAATATCTTAGGAAAAGTTACACAAAACAATGGCCCATTTGTCAACCTATTAACTAACTACTAGTTCAATCAATTTAGTTAAAATCACAACAGTAGCTCATTTGTGGATGGAAGTATAAGCATTACTAAACAAAACAGTTGTTCACCATTACCAAACAGCAGACTTCTAGCAATTCCAGTTCCCAAATCAGAAACAAGATATAGGCAAATAGACAAATAAAATTTCACAAATACACAGAAAAATGAAAATCCATATGTTTTCCTCCTTTACTTTAACAAGAACATACGCATACATCTAAAAAAAAGAAAGTTACGGTACATTTTTCCAAGATCAAATATGAGAACATAGTCATTTTAGTTTAGGTGCAAAAGGTTTAATCTTTCAGAGTATCATTAACCACTTTCATTTCTTGCAAATATCTTATATCCCATCCATATTCGCGTATAAACTGTTCGACTGCAATAAATAGTTATAAAAGGAAACCCTCGTACAGAAACCTTTATACGGTTTCTTTCATCATTTTTTTAACCAGAAAAACGATAAAAGGAAATACTTAAACAAAAATAAGGGGGGAAAACTAACAACCACAACAGCAACAACTAGAGCACGTGAACATTAACAAGTACTACTGTGAATCATAAACATAAGAAATATAAAAAAATTATAGAAGAAAATTTACCAGAATCAGTAAACTTCGATCCACTAAAACTTCATTTTCCAAGATCAAACATGAGAACATAGGCATAAAAGTTTAGGTGCAAAAGGTTTAATCTTTCAGAGTATCATTAACCTCTTTCATTCCTTGCAAATATCTTATATCCCATCCATATTCGCGTATAAACTGGTTGACTGCAATAAATAGTTTTAAAAAGAAACCCTGGTACAGAAACCTTTATACGCTTTCTTTCATCAATTTTTTAACCAGAAAAACGATAAAAGGAAATACTTAAACAAAAAATAGGGGGGAAACTAACAACCACAACAGCAACAACTAGAGCACACGAAAATTAACAAGTACTACTGTGAATCATAAACATAAGAAAGAGCACACGAAAATTAACAAGTACTACTGTGAATCATAAACATAAGAAAGAGCACACGAAAATTAACAAGTACTACTGTGAATCATAAACATAAGAAATAAAAAAATTATAGAAGAAAATTTACCAGAATCAGTAAACTTCGATCCACTAAAACTTCATTTTCCAAGATCAAACATGAGAACATAGTCATAAGAGTTTAGGTGCAAAAGGTTTAATCTTTCAGAGTATCAAAATAACCACTTTCATTTCTTACAATATCTTATATCCCATCCATATTCGTGTATAAACTGTTCGACTGCAATAAATAGTTATAAAAAGAAACCCTGGTACAGAAACCTTTATACGCTTTCTTTCATCAATTTTTTAGCCAGAAAAACGATAAAAGGAAATACATAAACAAAAATAAGGGGGGAAACTAACGACCACAACAGCAACAACTAGAGCAAACCAACATTAACAAGTACTAAAAAAAATTTAAAAATCATAGAAGAACATTTACCAGAATCAGTAAACTTCCATCTACAAAAACTTCAGCTCGTGGCAAAAGTTTCCGGGCAAAAAACCCTAACCAAAACGAACAAAAATCCAGCGCTCGAAATTGATTAAAGTGAAAAAACTAGGTGATAAATGCCGGCTAAAAATCTATTCCATACCAAGAAATGGAAGAACTCAAAATAAAGAGTGAGGTGCGGTTTAGGAAGGATTTAAGAGATAGCCCAGGACAGAGGACGAAAGGGAAAATAAACAATTCACCGTAATAAAAAATATATATAAAAAGGAAAAGAAAATCCGTACAGTGACTCAATTTTGTGATATTAATCGAAAATTTCCTGAGAAGAAACAACAGAAAAACAAAATAATAAGAAGAATTGAAGAAACAGCGAAGCGGGCTTTTGACTTACAAGACAAAGGAAGAGGCCTTTCAAAGCGGAATATGATGTTTTTCCAAAGGATAGGGGCCTGTTATTCTGACGTGGTCGTTTCCGCCACCCCTTAAACATACCAACAATCCAATTTTTAACCAATGTTGTTTGGCCCGGCCCGGACACCGACCCGGCGAGGCCAAAGGACCGCACGACCCGGAGGGTCGACACAGGTCAACCGGGGGTCAACACGGATGACGTCATTATGACATAATAAATATATTAATAATTAATATACTTTAATTTTATCATTTTTAACATTTAAAAATATATTTTTCGTAACAATTATATATTTTTTTCAAAATTTACAGTTAAACATCAAAATTCGATACTATAAAATAAAAATTAAAGAAAGAATTCGATAAATAAATTAAAAAAAGAATATATTAGCTTTCTTTTAAAATATAAAATTATAGTACTTCATTTTTATTAAAAAAAATAAAATTTGATATTATAAATTTTGAAATTCAAAATCAAATGGGGCTAAATGAGCCTGCCATCTTGCAAACATTTGTTTAGAAACATCATGTTTAAAATCTTTATTAAACATGTATTTTGCAGATTTACAATCAGTCTTTATAATAAACTTTTGATTATATAAGTCATCTTGAATTTTTATAACACATTTAACTATAGCAAGAATTTCTTTTGCAATAGTTGCATAATTCTTTTGACCACCAGACCATTTCCCTGAATAATATCTAACAAGATATTCTTGTTTATTATCAGGAGATATTTGTTTCAAAATTCCTCCATAGCCTATATCAGAAGCATCTGTTTCTATAATTTTATTTCAATGTGGGTTGACTATCATTAAACATGGAAGAGATTTGACTCTAGCTTTAATTCTTTTGACAGCTTTCGTATGTTTATTAGACCACGGTTCTGGATTCTTTTTAAGCCTATCATATAAAATAGCTTTATCTTTTACCAAATCTTTATAGTACGAAGAAATATAATTCAAGCTACCCAAAAATCTAACATTAATCTGGAATAAGGACATTTTTGATTTGAAAATTACTAAACCATTTTGTATAACCAATTTTTTGAATATTTCTAAATGTTTAAAATGACTTTCAATATCTTTTGAAAATATCAAAATATCATCGATATATACAATAATAAATTCACTATAAGGAATAAAAATATCATTCATAATTGTTGAAATTCTGAAAGAGCATTCTTCATACCAAAAGGGATAACTTTCCTTTCATAATGTCCTATAGGAACATTAAAAGCTGTTTTATACTGGTCAGCTTCACTAATTTGAATTTTCAAGTTTCTCAACTTTAAATCAAAATTTGAAAATATTATAGAATCATATAATCTATCTAACAGATCCTTTTTGTTTGGAATAGGATGTCTAATCCATTTTAAGACTTTATTAAGAGGTTTACAATTAATAACCAGTCTTGGTACCCCCTCTTTCTATTTCACTATGTTTATTAACATAGAAAGCCGTACATGACCACGGAGAAGTAGAAGGCTTTATTAAATCCTTATTTAATAAAGAATGAATTTCTTTTTTACATAATTCTAAATATTCAGAATTTATTTGACAAGGTCTTGCCTTAGTGGGAATTTTCTTTTCATCAAAATCATCCTCATATGGAAGGTTGACAATATATTTTTTTCTATTCCAAAAGGCATTGGGATGATCATCACAAATTTCTAATAAAAAATTATTTAAAATTCTTCTAATCTTATCCTGTAATTTAGGATTTTGAAATTTTTCTTCAATAGTTAAAATATTAATTTCACTTTTCAAAAAATAAATTTGATTATTTTTTCTCAAAATATTTTCCTTTATTTCATTTAAGACTTTAGAAAATGGTTCAGTTATAAACTGAAAATTGACTAAATTATTATCATAATTTCCTATTAATCCCCTAGAATCAACCTGAGAAATAGGATATAATTTTTTCAAGAAAGGAGTTCCAAGTATTACTTGATTAGTTATATTTTTAACTAATAAAAAACTTTCAAGAATACAAACCTTATTTTTACAAATATATGCTCGTGGAAGTTTAAATTGAATATCAAGTTTTTCACCACCAGCATGTCTTAAACTATGAGTTGTTTTCTTAAAATATTTTGTAGAAATTAGTCCTTCCTGTAAAACACTTATGTCAGCACCACTATCAATAAGTGTTGTAAGCTCAATTCTAAAATCATTATCTATTAATAAAACAATTTTTGTATACCATTTCTGAGAAGTAATAATATCAAGAGTACTTAAGAATTTTTCATCAAATTCTCCTGTCTTATTCTCTTCAAAAGATATTTCTTTTCCCATTTCTAATTTAGAAATTCTTTCCTCAAAACCAATATTCTCATGTTTTAAAAATTGTATTTCTCTTTTTAAGTTATTAACTTCATTATTTAAATTATTTATAGTTGTATTTGAAGAAATTATATTACTTCTTTCTTTTAAAAGTTTATGAACTTCTGACATAGAATAGGGATCATTATTGATTAAAAAATCATTTTCCTCAGATTTTTTACTAGTAGAGGGCATATCCTCTATTTGATCAATAATATTTGATCTTAATTCTGAATTTTTTATTAATTTTAAAAATTCTAGAATATTATTATTAGTCAACACATTTACATCCATCTCTTTGAATTGTGAAAGAATTTTATAAAATTCTTCATTGTCTGAATTATCTTGACTTATTTGTTTTAAACATGATCCACCTTTATTACAAGGTTTACAATAATTTTCTTCAGATGATGCATCTGTTAAACTTTGATTATCACTTTCTTCAGATAAATTTTCTTCTGATTCCTCATTTGACTCAGAATCAGTATTTAATAATAATTTTGATAATTTATCTTTTAATTCTTCGTCTATATCAAGATTATTAATCTTTTTCTTCATTCTGCACCTATTTGCATAATGACCTAATTTTCCACATTTATAACATTTAATTTCTTTTTTATTAATTTTCTTATTATTTTTTCTTTCTAACTTTTTATCTACTTTCTTCTAAGAATATTTTCCTCTTTTCTTTTTATAATACCCATCTGGCTTTTCCCTATATGATGTTTTTCTTTGGGCTGGAATGTCCATTCCAAATTGACTGCAAAATTGACCTAATTGGTTTCTCTCAGTCAATCTTTGTCTTTTAATTTGTTGATTTAATTTTATTTCATTGCATAAAGATATACCTTCTTGTACACATGTTGCAATTAACCTACCATAAGTATATTCCTCATAGGGAATAGTCACTCTATCTTTTCTAAGAGTTTTTCTAATTCTTTCAGCAAATAAGCTGGGAAGACCATCTATAAATTTTGACTTCCAATGATTACTATTACTCTCAGAAAGTTCCATAACCCTATTAAGGAAAGCATCCTTATACCATCTAAAATTAGACAATGTTTTACAACGTAAATCCTGTAATAAAGTGCGAATATTTTCACTATTATCAGAAATTCTTCCTGTGAAATGTTCTAAAATAGTAACTATCAATGTATAAACTGCATTTTCAACAATTTGGTTACCTTCCTGTTTAACAGTTCTATAAACTTCATCTTTATTTGTTTGTGATAAATAATTATCCCACCAACCTTTAAGTTGGCCAGTAAAACCAGCAACAATCATTTTTGCTATATTACTATCTGTATTATTATTTCCCTTACAAATAGTACTATACATTAGCATTCTGTGAACAAGATTATAAATCTGTTTTTCAGTATAGCCATCTAAATTCCATTCATAAATATTTTTACTACTATAACTATTATTTATAATAAATTCTTGTTCTTCGTGTAGTGTATCAACAGGTGAAGGTCTATTATAGTAATTAATTCTTTGAGTTGGCCTATCTGCAAACTTATTCTTTTGGGCAATTCTTCCTAATTTATTTATTTCGTCTTTTATAATTATTTTATAATCAGAATTAATTTTTATTTCTTTAGAAAATTCTTCTTCGATAGTATTAAGTTTCAAATCTTTAAACTTTTGATTTATTAAATTCTCTAAATGTGTAGTTGATTTAAAATTAAAATCTTTTATTTCAGGAGGAGGTTGAAGACTTGGAGAGGCTATTACTCCCTTATTACCACTAGTACTAGCTATAGTTGTATCTTTATTAAGAAGTCTATCAATTCTTTCATGTAAAGATATAATCTGTTCTCCTAATATGATTAAATATAAATTTGTATAATTTTGTTGTTCTATTATTTTATTTATCTGTTTTACAGTAATATGAAGAGTTTCTTCTTCAAACAATTTAGAAAAAGTACTAAAACTTATTGCTATTTTATCTTTTTCCATCTGGAAAGATCCTTGAGGAGGATATTGGGTCTGTTCTTTTTGTTCTGTTTTGAAAACGGTTTTGGTTTCAACAGTAAATTTAATATATTTTAATCATATTTCATCATTTCCAATACAACTTTTTACTATTCAGCATCTACTTTCTACATTTTCAATACACTTTTTACATTATAAAACTATTTTCCAAAACTTGTTTTCAAAATCGTTTTCAAAACGATGAAAAAGAACAAGCCCATTGACTTTTTAAAATATTACCATTCAATAATCTATAATCTCTTTCTATAACAAAAATATATGGTTCAATATAATTTGATACAAACCATGGTACAAACGGAAATAAAATATTTTTATCTCCTAAGAACTTATAAAATTCTTCTTGAATATTTTCTTTTTCTTCAGCAGAAAAGGATGGTAAAAACCATCTTCTAAATGGTTCCCATCTAGGTAAGCTAAATTCAGCTCTAATTTTTTGCCTAGCTACAGACCCCTTTTGAAAATTTATTTTGGTTGTATTATTCATATGGAAAAATTCATTTCAGATTCGGTTATATCCGCTTCCTTAGTATTATAAATACCTCTGACAATATTTTCTCTATCTTTATGTAATAAATCAACATGAGGATTTTTCTCCTCACTACAAATCTTATGATGATTTTCCTCATCACAAAATTTCTGGGCGGAATATAATCTGGAATATAAGAATAAGAAGCATTATGACGGTTATTCCCATCACGTAAATTACTGGAATTTAAATAACCAGAATTTAAAGAAGCAGAATTAAATGACTTTGAATGGTGATTATGCTCACCACTTAAATAATTATTTGCAGTATGAAAACATGCATTAGAATTAGAATTATGGTGATTTTTCTCACCACATAAATTAGAAGTAGAACTTCTATGAGGAATATTATCCTCTATGAAAGGAGAAATGAAAGATCTCACAGATGTTGATCTTGACAATCCTGATTTATGGGAATTTCCCAATAATATTTCTGGAATATTTTCCATCTGTATATAAACATCTCCATCTGGAGTTTGAATAATGTTTTGAACTTGAGTTTCAGTCCTTGGTTCGCTATGAGCGACCTTGGTCATCTTCCAATGCTGAGGAATAGGAATTTCATCCCATTTGATAGTCCTTCTAGTTGTAATTTTAGGCTTATCATAATTTGATTCAATTATAATGGTTTCATTCAATTTCTTTTCATGTTCTTTCAATTTATAACATGGATTAAGCGTATGTAAAGGTTTATAATAAATCCTGTAACATATGCACATTAATTCAGACCCTAGTTCATAATCATAACCTTCAGTCTTAATATTTAATGTTAAAGCATTTAATATATTTGCATCCGTTAATGATAATTGAAAATTCGGATGAACATTAAAATATACCGGACCATGGGCCAAACTAGATTGTATAACTCCTATGATAGATTGTCTCCAATTTTTATTTCTACCATCTCTTAAAGTTGCTATAAAATTGTCTGGCAAATTATCCAAAGTTAATGGTTTAAAAGCAATTTGCACTAAACCAATATGTAAAAATTTATGAGTAAAACGATATGCACTTATATCTTCTTCATTAAGAAGTTTTAAGATAGTATCCTGATCTTGTAAAGCAATTGATTCTTCAGTAGTTTTACAAACTTGTTTTAAACCAATTTTATTAAAAAATCCTTGGTGGTAAATTACCTTAGGTTCCACATATGGAATTGTCCATTTATTTAAAAGATCTAAATTTGATGGCAATTCAGTTTCTGTTTTCATATTGTTTTTAACAGTATCCTTCTTCTGAAATATATTCATTTCAAAGATAAGTGTTAAACTATGCAATCACTGCATACTCAACCTATGGCTCTGATACCAAACTTGCATAGTTTTAAAAAAATTGATATTACAATAAATATGGAAGTGTTTTAAATTAATACTTTAAAAAAATTAAACAAACTTTACTTTAAAAGAGAATAACTACTAAAAAATTGCCTTAAAAAAACTACAAAAAAAAATTAAGATTATTTTTTAAAAAAAACTCATGCAAAAAATTATTTGAGCATGAGACATTTGTCATCAACTTTCAATGACTTAGGGTCCACGGCTAATTCGCTACGTTATGGGAAGGGGAAAAAAACTCATGCCTTTGATGCTTGCAGAAAGAGGAAAAAGAAAAAAGAAAAAAAAAAGAAAAGAAAAATGAACAACCTTTGTCCCACATTGGAAGAATACTTAAAAGTAATGTGATTTTAATCCTATAAATAGACAAGGAGTGTCATGGTTAATCAATAGCTTATAGGGTTAATTAATGGGCTGATTGGAAGCCTAGCCCATAAAAAAAAATAAGTTAAAATATTTTTTTTCAAAAAAAAAATAATAAAACCGGGGTTGACTGGTTTACCCGGGTCCTGGGTAAACCCAGGTTTGACCCCGGTTTTATACATTTTTGGGTTTGGGGATTAGCTCAGACCGGACAGGCTGCCGGTCGCAGTCGAACCGGGTCAACTTGCCGGTCCGGTTCGGGCTTAACAACACTGTTTTTAACATGGATGATTTGATATTATTTTCAAATGTGACCAGGTGTTATAGAAAATTTTCCCTCTATAGAAAAACTCCTATAAGCGCCTCACTCTTCCCGTAAGGATTCGGCCAAACACTCGAAGTAACCGAGGTTCCCGTAACCCAGCTAAACGATGAGCAAAGCGGAAGACTTTATAAACAAGCACAAAGGCACACACCGGAACACTTAGCCAAAATTGGCTCAACCTTGCTATATACAATTCACCAAGAATCTATATACACAAGGTCCTAACTCACTCCGACAGAACTCGCACAAGGAAGACACAAGCCTAACTCACCGTAAGCTAGACTTTCTCTCTCTAGCATTCGAGTTTCTCTCTCTAGAACACTCAAGCAAGCTACTCAATTCTAAGTGCCTTGCCCCCAGTGCCCCTTTGCCTATTTATAAGCAAAGGTCTTGGATGACAACCCCATCCAAGTAGGTTCTAGAGAACTCTAGCGCCAAGCCTTGCCCGCACCTTCTAGCCGCGCCTAGAAGTTTCTCCGCACAAGCCCGCATTCTCATCTAGAATTCTCCAGCAACATCCAGCACCTCCGCGCCAAGTCTAGAGCATTCCGGCCCCAAGCCTGCTCTCTTGTGGCTTGTGTAAGAGAAATTTTGTTGGAGGAAAGTTTTTTGTTGGAAATTTTTTGGAGGGAAGTTTTTTTTAGGAAATTGTGTAGGTGAGAGATAAAAAAGTGTAATAATTGTGTTATTTTTTGAATTTATGTGAGTAGGTATTTAGAGGGAATTTTAAAATTTTAATTTTGAATTGTTGAAAAAGTGAAGTTGTTTCTTTGTATAAAGTTTTGGAAAAAAAGTGATGATTCTTGAGAAATTGCTACAAGAGAACATAGCCTAAGGGTTCACTTTTCCTATATACTTAAAAGCATGTATAGGCGTTAAGTAACGGAAGTTTCGCCTCAAGAAAATCACCTTGAGTAGGTGTAGTGTTCTATCATTTAGCACATTTGTTATGAGAGATGATTTCTACTTGGATTATTTTATTAATTCTTCTCCATCCACTTTACAATACTACCCTTGTCTCATTTTTTTAACAGCGTTAAGCATCCTTTTTCGTTCCCAAAAACACACGCGGCCTGCTTTCCGTCCTCCGCCAAACACGTGTTAAACCTTTCGTCTTCGCCTCCCATTCTCTCCACCTTCTTCTAGACTTCTTCTGTTCTACCACGGCTACTCGAGAACCAAACAAAAGCAACAATTTTATATTCAGCTTCATAATAAATCTACCGGGAAGCAATGTTACTGTCCCGTAAAAAACACCACTCCTACTCAACCCACCGAGAAGCAACCTAAGCCTCACTACAGCCTGCCATAAATTATGGGGCATGTTATTTGCAGGTACTATTTTACTAAACACATGACCCTTTTTAAAATTTTAAGTAATGAAATGACATAAATACCCCTGGTAATTATAATGGTGAAAAAAATTTCACCTACCCACAACTACCCATCTTCTCCATTTCTCCTGCATTCCTCCATTTCTCCATTTCTCAATTTCTTACATTCATCCATTCCTCCTACATCCATACATTCATTGAAGATCCATTTCTTTTCCATTGCTTGAGTTTCATGGCGCAAAATACAAATGAAGATACATATTACACGGTACGTATGACATTACTATTTGTATGGATTAAAGGTAGCAGCTTTTTTGCGTTTTTGCGTCACTGGGTGAGAATCGCCCACTACGGGCGATTGTATCAGAAAAACGCGCCTGTACTGGGCGATTGTTTATGATACAATCGCCCAAGGCCACCACTTTTCATGGGAAAACACGCCCAAAACAGGCGCATTTATGGGAAAAAAATCACCAGGGTTGGGCGTTGTTTTAAGAAAAACGCGCCACTGGCAGGCGATTTTTTTAAAATAAAAATGTGGCATGTGGCGTTTTTTTACCAAAAACGCGCCCCTCTCAGGCGATGGTTATGGAAAAACTCGCCCATTCTGGGCGTGTTTTTCCAATACAAGCGCCTCTCCCTGGCGATTGTATTGGAAAAACACGCCTCGAAGAGGCGATTTTCTCCCAGAAATGTCCTTCCTCTATTTCTTACACCGACTGCGGGAATTTCTAATATCATAGGGTTTGCTTGACAGGCTCCGCACGTGTTGGATGACGTAAACGGTCTAGATTACACGGATGTATTTACGACTGATGAAGAGTTCACTACTCGAGCTGAGTTGATTGGTTGGGTTGAAGTCAGAGCTGCCGAGCATAGGTTTGATACGAAAATTACCTCTTCTAAAAAGTGGAAGGGGCCTCTGAAAGGGAGAAGAGGGAGAGTTGACATTTGTTGTGATAGAGCGGGGCAAGTGAGAAGCAAGGCACCCCCAGTTGAAGGGAAAATATCCCGTAACAACACTAGTAGCAAGCTGACTGGTTGTCCCTTTAAAGTATCAGGGAAAGAGAATAGTGGGGGTACCTGGAAGCTGAGTGTCATTAAAGGGCACCACAACCATGAATTACCACTGGTTAGAAACTGGCATCATAAGCAGTCCCAGTTGAATGACGAGGAAAATGAGAAAATTGCAGAAATGATGAAGATAAATGTGGCTCCAAAGCAGATGCTGTCAAAACTGCGATATGACAATGCGACTAATGTCACACATATCAGGCAGATTTACAATGAAACGGCAAAGGTTAGGAGAGAAGAGAGGGGAGATTTAAGTCCTATCCACTATTTCTTGAAACTGATGCAGGATTATAGTTACTACTACTGGTACACAGCGGAAGATGAGCGTAACGCGCTTGAGAACGTGTTCTTCGCCCATGCGGATGTCCCTAGTATGCTTCGTAAGTTTTCGTACGTTTTGTATAAGGATACGACATACAAGACCAACCGGTATGACATGCCTATGCTTCAGATAGTCTCTCATGTTCCGACGGATCAATACATACATGTTGCCTTTGCTTTCTTGAGGGATGAGACATATGCAACTTACTTCTGGGCTATGACTAGGTTGAGGCAACTTTTTGATCCATCGACATATCCCCATGTTGTTATGACGGACAGAGAGTCAACTCTAATGAAAGCTGTCCACGTTGTTTTTCCCGAGTCTAAGCAACTACTGTGTAAACGGCATATTTCTATGGATGTGAGGAAGAAAGCACTCAGTGTGTGTACGGACAAAGAAATATTAGATGAGTTTGAAGGACGGTGGATAAGAGTTATGAGTGCTCTAACGTATGATAAGTTCACGAAAGCTGTGGAGATCATAGAGACCAAATATAGAGGCCGGTGGACGTCCGTGGTTAATTATTTGCACCATACTTGGTTGGATCCCCACCGGACCAAGTTTGTCTTAGTGTGGACTAAAGAGATAAAACATTATGGAGGACGCACAAACAACATGTGAGTCTATTCAATTTTGTAGGTTACAGTTATATATATATATATATATGATACAATTACACAATATTCCCTTATTTACAACATGACATTTGTTCGTCTTTCATAAATGCAGGGCTGAGAGTGCGCACGCACAGTTGAAGCGCGCAATTAAAACCGACAGAGGTTCATATCCTACAATATTTTTGGCTATAAATGAGATGATAAAGTTGCATTTGGGTGAAATACGTAGTAAAATGGAGGCATCCCGAAGCAAAATAATCCGTGAAGCCAATTACATGTTGTATAGTAGGATCAATGGCAGAGTTTCGCAATATGCCATACTGTTGCTGTTACAAGAATACAAAAAGCGAGGCGCAGTCTATGGGCAGAATAGTGAGATGTGTAGTTGTGAACTGCGAACCAGCTATGGCTTGCCCTGTGCGCATCAGATGGTTGAAATGGCCAGGAATTACACACCTATTGATCCCTTGGATGTGGACCTCTTCTGGAGGACCCTATCTTTAGATGAGGGGAATATGCCTAGCGATGAGGAACGGCAGACAGCACAAGGTAGACTGCATGAGATGTATGTGGAAGCCTCGCAGCGTTCGACTGCGGACATGTATAGGGTAGCGGGTGTCATGCACAGCACTTTGCATCCAGAGATTGTTGACCTCGCAGATCACATTCAAAGGCCACGTAGGGGAAGGCCGAGGAACAACTCCACGCAGCGAGACCTTTCTGGCTACGAGCATGCCGAGAGGGAAGCCGGCCTAGGCAGAGGCAGGTCAAGAGGCAGAGGTACACATAGTTGTCATATCCTTTGCAATTGGTTTTTGTTTCACTTATTTATTATGATGCATCTATTGTTCATGCATTCAAATACTATTTGCAGGTCGCAGCAGGTCAAGTGGGTCATAATCCAGGAGTATTCGAATGCCACCTAACGAATCCAACTGGCCTTTCAACCTCCCATCTTTGGTGAAACAGTTCGTGTTCGATTATATCGTTGATTATAAAAATGTAATGGGTGATGGACACTGTGGGTTCAGGGTAATCTTTACATTCGTACATGGTGACGAATCCCTTTGGTCGCAAGTCCGGCGGGAGATGTTACATGAACTTCACGCGTATGCCTCATTATGGTTTGGCGTTCTCGGGTATGTATGATAAAGCTCTTAAAGTGTTGGATTACCACATAAGTCCGGCAGCAGATGCGTTCTGGTTCGATACTTATCTTTTTGGACTACTTGTCGCCACGAGGTACCAGAGGGTATTAGCAACTTACGGAGCGGAGTGTTGCACATTCCTTCCACTTCGATTGCGGGAGTCCGTTGTAAGTGATGATCCGACCACTTATATCACTATGGGATATATTCGAAGCAACCATTTCATTTGTTTGGAGACGAGAGGTGAAATCTTGTTGCCCCCTGTCAGTGTGTTGTGGAGATACCATAAGGACGACCTGATGGATGATTTGGAGGAAAGGTTATCACCTCGATTGGATAGATATCAGAGCTTGTACGTTCCTAGCTTAGGCAATGTAGAAAGGGAACCCACAATAGTTATCGATTAGCTAGCTTTATGATTTCAAAGTTATGGAATCCTCGGTTGTGTCTGTATTGACATATAGATGTATTGTATATTTAGAATATAATTGTCATGCTATTGATTATTGCAATAGGTTATGATTGTGGTTAGGTGTGTATGGACTGTGAAAATGTTTGGGAATGTGGTTTGTTGTTCAGGTGCTATCATGTTGGTTGAATAAGGTGCAGTCAGCAGAAAAAAACGCCTCCCTCGGGCGTGTTTCTTCGAGAAAAACGCCTGATCCAGGCGTTTTTCTCCAAGAAACACGCCTGAGGGAGGCGTTTGAATATAATAAACACGCCTGAAATAGGCGTGTTTTTGTAATAAACACGCTTGTTAGAGGCGATTTAATGGAAAAGAAACGCCTCTGTCAGGCGTTTTTCTTGTAGAAACACGCCTGACAGAGGCGTTTATATTGGATAACAACGCCTACTTCAGGCGTTTATCCTGGAGAAACACGCCTAAGTCAGGCGTTTTTCTGTCTTTCAGTGGCATTACTTGTGCGATTTGATAGAAAACAAAGCGCTTTGAACTCAACAATGTTACCTACATCCGGAAACGCAAAATTACTTAATAATACAGTGCTATTGTGTTTAAATTGTATGAAATTTGGGCAGAGTCTCCCCTGTATATGAGCACTGAATCCCTGTTCATAACACATAATAAATCACTAAATTGTTTTCTACACTTCAATCAACGGCACACCTAGTAAAAGGCAATAATTCGACAGTTCTATTGTATTGGGTAGTGAAAAAAAAACAATCATCCAGAGACAAACTAAAATCACATTATACATCATCCAAACAGAAGGAATAGAATGCACTAAGGCTGAAATGGAGGTCGCAGCGCAAGTTGTTCCAGTCCCGGCATCAGTCCCTCCAAATGATAAGCAACATCTGCAATAGCCTGCCTACGTGTCTCAGGGTTGACAGCGTGTTCAACCCTTGGATGAAAATAGACTGCCCGAGAGGCTAAATACTGAAGTCGCTGTAACAAGTAAAATGACGCGAACAATCAGCAACTAGTAAGACAGACAAATATGTAAGAATAAAATAAATTAACACATCATCTTACACTCACTGCATTTAGGGACAGCTGGGTAGGATCAGGAGTGTATTCCTCGACAGGACCACTACTGACGCGGATGTGCGAACGCGCTCGGAAGTACTCAAGGTAATCCTCGCTTGCTTCGTCAGTATACTCCGCTCTCTTCATGTCTCGCAGAAGCCTTGTATGCGAGATTTCCCAACCACTCAGATCCGCAACGTATTTGCAGGCATACCTCTTTGTCTCTGGGCCTCTATAGCACTCCTTCGATTTGAAGACAGGAAATGGAACTTGTTGGGCGTATCCAAACTGTCTTAACACCCGATCCGGCATATAGGGCTCTTCAACGTTAATGGAATATATAAGGCCCCTATACAAGGAGATTTTGTGGGCCAATGCCGGATTGGGCTCAAATGGGAGCCAATTAACCTGGCCGTTTATGAAATATATCACCAAATGTAGCACAGTAACATAAAAGAACCGTTCGTAATCACAAAGAATGGACATGTTACCTCGTTCGGCTGCAGTGCATCTAGGGCCCTCCTGTATGCCTCCAAATCATATTTTGCAACACGCTTCTTCCCAGTACCAACTTGCCATTTCATTGCCGCCGGCAATCCGGTATTCCACGACCGCTTCTTCGGTGGGCTGAATGTTGGGAAGTATTCATATATCCAGCTCTAGTAATAATGAACAGAAGAACAATCAGTACATATCTTGTAACGAAATACATCAAAGTATGCCAAGGAAAGCAACATGTAAAGTGACAAACCTGAAGCAAAGTCAGACAAGCAGAAAACTGTGCACCTTCTGCCCTCGACGCTTTCCCAAGTTGGCGGTATAAGTACGCCAATGTGGTAGCTCCCCACGAGTAATCACTTACTGTCTCGATATCGCGCAAGAAACTTAAATACTGGGCAGAAACGTGGGTTTTAGACTTGTCAACAAACAGGAAAAGGCCTAAAACCCACAAACCAGATGCAGCATTAACTTTGTCAAATCTCCCGGCATAGTTCGCCTCAATGGTTGTCAACTTCACAAATCCAGACCTATCCATTTTAAATTCATCATTCCCCAACACAGCTGCAACATCTATCGCTATTTGTGAAGTCTTTGTTTTGCCATAAATGGGCCTACCCCCCAGCGGAATGCGCAATATGTATGCAACATCATGCAATGTGATTGTCATCTCATCGAACGGCAAGTGGAAGGAGTTGGTCTCCGGATGCCACCTCTCCACAAACGCACATAACAACGCGGTGTCTAACTCATCATGCATGCACTGGACTAAATGGGCCAATCCGGACCCCTCAACATGCTTCATCATCTCTTCATCGGCCGGCCAATTTTTCAATCAATCGGCCCCATTATGACATTTCACTATCCCCCGTTCCTACACAATGTAAACAACGAATTAAACCCAGAGGATTCAATTCCTAACGCATTTAAGTTGTAAAAAAAAACTAATACATAAACCGTGCAACCTATCTTTATTATTCCATTATGGATCACAAGTAACGACGCATAGATAATTAGAAAAAATACTAATTCATTGAACATCGCATCTGAACGTGCACAATATAATAGAATTACCTCTCCATGCCAGACGTGGTAGGCAGTGTGGCCTTTGAAACTCAAGAGCAACTCAGGGATTACAGGACCACCTTCTAGCGGATGGTCCAGCACCTTATATTCCTTTCACCCTTCAATCGCTGCCCCAGCCTCACTGCCCATGAGTCCTTTCCCAGCTCTCCTACTTGGTTCGCTGCTTGCCCCTTCAGCATCACTTCTTCCATAAGCCCCCTCGCCGTCACCATCATCGTGGGACATCTCAACATCTGAAAATGGTGGGGCGAAAGGTTGTTCTGTGAAGGACGCCCCAATGTACTCATGTCCAGACACTGAATGTTGAAATGAGTCTTCAGTTATAGGAGCAATGACATTCACTGTCGCAGAAGATGCACGCGATCGTGCAACCACCTTCCTCGAACGCTCAGATGCCGTCGGATGAATACGCGGGGCATTTTCCGCCTCTTGATTATCCGGATTAACACTCTCCAGGGATGGTTCCGGATTACTACTCTTACCGGACTTGGATCTTTTTCCCTTCCGAAGAAATATATTACCTTTAAATCTGTCCCCCATCTGCAGTAAAAGAATATCATAAACAAACCACATTTTATAAGTAAACAACTGTAAGAAATAAACAGATCCTCAACAAACGCCTGCACGGGGCGTTTGTTTTTGGAACAAACGCCTCTTGCAGGCGTGGTTTTTCCTGAACAAACGCCTCATCGAGGCGTTTGTTCAGGAAAAACACGCCTCCACGAGGCGTTTGTTCCAGAAACAAACACCTCGTGGAGGCGTGGTTTTCTTGAACTAACGCCTAACCGAGGCGTCTGTTCCGTAGAATCACGCCTCCACCAGGCGTTTGTTACAGAAACAAACGCCTCGTGGAGGCGTGATTATATGGAACAGACGCCTTGATGAGGCGTTCGTTCACCAAAACCACGCCTCGTAGAGGCGTGTTTCTCGGACAGAGGCCTCCGGAAACCGTTTTCCCTGGTTCTTCACCGGGAGAATGGTTTTCCAGAACCAAAACACAACCAATTCAATTCAAAGCAATCACAATGGGTAACATCACAGCCGGTAACGCAAATTAGGAACTAAAACACTACCAAAAACAATGCAATCTTTCAAGTTTCATGCCAAAATTTCCATTCACTTCACAAAATGGAACCAATTACACATCCAATTATGCACAATACTTCTAATTATGCACAATAGGGCCGAAAAACGCAGCAAACATGCATTCAAAACCTTGCCCATAAACAAAACAACAACCAATTCACTTCAATTCCAACATTTTGAACAAATTTTAAAAACGGGAAAAAAACACCACACACCTAATTAACGGACGTCCGCGAGAGTGGAATGGCCGGATGTGGAGCTTCGCAGGAATGGAAGGATTTCGGCCGGAAATGGAGAAGCCGAAATTGGAGAGGAAAATGGAGACCGAAGCAGCAGCAATGGAGAAGCCGAGTGGAACGAAGCAGCACAACAGCAGCGAGGAGAGGAGCAAAACATAGCTGTTTAGCCGAAGTAAAAACAAATTTTAACTTTATAAGGGGCAAGGGCTTTTCTGTCATTTCACACTCTAATATTTAAAAAAGTGGCCTGCATTTAGTAAGATGTGGCCTGTAAATAACATTTCCGTAAATTGGGGTATTTGGACGAGCCGAAAGATTCTTCAGTTAAGCCAAAAAATAAGGTACTCCATTGTCAATTCAACCCTATAAGATGTCAAAGTACTATTCTTCCTCTTTCTCTGTTCTCCATTCGTTTTTGCACGATGCAATAGACCTTTCAATTAAGTTATCGGAAGCTAAACTTTGAAGAAAATGGTGTGCTTTTTCGAATATTTCCTGTATATGAATTAGATTATTGTTAATAAAATTACTGGATTTGTATAAAATTAGTCGGTTCTGACCCTTGTGGGATGAAATGTATGATTATTGTGTTCATTAATGTGATAAAATGGTGTTTACTACATGAAGCAACCTTAAATTTTTCTTTATAGCTGGTGGTAATGGTGTGATGGAGGAAAAATGTACTTTCAAGAGTTTCGTTGATTTGCTTGGTGAAAAAATTTAGGATTTGGTTTTTAAAGCTGATATTTTCAGAACACTCACCCAAGAAGAAAGGAGAAAAAAGCTTAGTTTTTTCTTTCTTTGGTGTTCTTTTGTTCCTTTTCTTGCTATTGCTATATAAAATTGACAGACATTTTGGAGAAGGATGTAAAAATATTTGCAGCAGGATTTGCATTATGGGGGGTTTTTTTTTTTTTGGCCCCTTTTGAGTGGCTGATTAAATTTAGGGCCACCAGTACAAGATTCTTTTATTATTTGCAGTTCTAGAATAGTCGAAAGTATTTTATGCCTTTCTCTTGTGCTTTTGGCAGCTGCCATTTACTGCTCTCACGTATATCTTTTTCATGTTATAAAAATTTTGTTGATATGTTAGAGCATTTCTGAGGTTTATTGTTTTGCAATACTAATGTGATTTTATATTTGATCAACCGATTTTCTCTGCATATTCTGTGCAGAGTGGCTCTTGGATGTGAAGATGGTGTGTGATTTCTGCTCTTATTAAATACATGCTGACATGAAAGAGCCCAGGCTACTGAAAAAGGGCATTGACCAATGCCAGTGATAAGGCAATTTCTCGTGCTGTGTACAGGATGGTGACTTAGTCTGATGATGTCTTTAAGGTCATTGGACGATTGAAGTAAAAATAATGTTCCGTTAATGGTTTGTAGTTGTTGCAGCTGCACTTGAAATCTTTTAACTTGATTGCCTTAAAACTTATACCTACAAATTGCTCACTTTCTTATTTTTCTTTTATGTTCATTTGAATATTCATAAATCATACCATTTAATTTATGTGCTGGTTGCTTCCTTCTTATGTTGCAATGTTGCATTGACACTCTTTATTGTCTTGACAGAGACAACTGCGATTCATTTCTGCCATATTTTATATACATGCAGGCTCTTCTACTCAGGTGTCTGTAGAGTCCTCAAATAACAGAGTGAGGACCACATGATTAGTGAAGATTTCCCTTTTCGAATTGGTGTTACTTTTTTGTTCTAGGGGTTTTAGTGTGATTGTTTATATTTGATGTTTTTACAGTGAGTTTCTCTAATCCTGTAGGTTTTTGTTGAGGATTTAATGAGAATGCCGGACAATGTTGAGCAAGAAAACATTTTAGAGTTCGTAATAAGGTTTTTAGGGGGCCAGGATTACTGCTATGGCAAGATTGAATAAAGGTTCCTATCCAAAACACTACAGGGGTAAGCAATAATACTCTATATTCCAGATTTAAATTAAAGTTTGAATTCGGGCTATTGAGTTGTAGAATTTGCCTGGCTCGTTCTTGGCCATTTAATTTTGTATTAAATATTTTATATTAAATCTATCACTTTAAAGTTTTTACAAACCCATGATAAGTTTTCCATAATGCCCTGTGTTATTGAGTCTCTGAATTAGCAATTTTTGCAGATATGTTTTACCTTCAAATATGCATACATTCTTGTCCTTGCTGCAGCATTGTTTCGTCTTTCCAAATAGCAAAAGTGGAATCCATGTTTCCTTCAGCATGTTTTATACATCCCATCTGGAAATGATCCTAAATGCTCTATAGGTGCAAACTTTATTTTTTTTTAATTTTTTATTTATTGTAGGCATGAAAGTATGCTTATCCACACTTTTGGATTTGGTAGGAATATATATATATATATATATCTATTATGTGCTGCACTAGCTTTAATTCCCTTAGAAAAGCGGCACTAGAGCCATTTCATAGGACAAGGAAGTACAAAATTTTACTGCTTACACTTGGGAATCTCCATGTAGCAACACTTTTCAGGTACCCTCCTTATAGTATGAGAAATTTAGATGAAATGATAAAGTTTAAACTGAAGAAAACATGCAAATGATGTTTTGGTTTATTTTGATGTTGGTGTGTGTGTGATTGGATACCATTTTCTTACCATCGGGTTATTGGAAAGTGAAGAAAATTTTCATGAAGTTGTCCGTACATCTCTTCTTCAATGTGCATCAATATTAAGAGTAAGCATGCTTGTTTGCTTAAATTTTCAAATCAGAAACTCTATTATAAACATGGTGTTTTCTGAGTCTAATTTTGGTTCTTTCTTTTAGCATAAGAGAAAAGAAAGCAGGAAATGGTAGGTTCCTCTTTATCAGCTACGAGGTGGTTGGAATCAAGGAAGGAAGCTTTTGAACCCGTCTGAACAGTTTTTTTTTTTTTTTTTTTTTTCCTTTTCCTTTTTCGGTTCCCTTTTGCTAAGGGAATGCTTTGTAACTTGAATACAAAGCAAATTGGTTTGAACTATTGTTGAAATGTTCGCTTTCAATAAATAATTGTTTGTGTTTATTTATATATTTTGTGAGTGTATACACACACATATATATACATTGTTTTGGGGACTGAGGCAGTAATAATATTAACTAAACATATTTCAGCCAATTGTTTTCCAGTTCTCTTTTTTAGAGTGTTAATTATGTATTTCCAGTTCTTTTCAATTTTATTGGATGTCCCCAAAGGGACATGACATACCTTTTTCTGGTATCAACAATTAGAATGCGGTAACAAAACAATTGAATACTCCTACCTATAGAGCACAACACATAGTGCAATCCGTTCAACTAGTTTATATACAGGGTGAAATTGTTTTAAAATTTTGAAATAATTTTTTTTTCATTTATGACAAATTAAAATTTAATGGTTCACTTATTTGTGGTAAGGTATAGTTATTTTAATTTTTTGAGATAAATTTCTTTCATTATTATTCATTTTTAACAACATAAATCTTGTGACTAAGGGTTCCCTTATTTGTATATAGGGTATAGTTATTTTAAATTTATTAAATGTTTTTTTTTCATTAATATTCATTTTTTTTAAAACTCAATTTTATGACTAAGGGTTCACTTATTTTAGATTTTTATTAAAAAAAATGAAATTATAATACAATACAATACAAGATTAAAGAATATCACATATAATTATATTTACATTAGTAAATGTAAAATTTAATTTTCATAAGATAAGTATAACATATAATTATAATATGTCAATTTAGAAAATATTATGCGGCAGCCTGTGAGTGATATTTGTTGAGTCATGATATAGCTATATCAGGACTCATCAAACATCCAATCAGAGGTTACCACCTAACTAATATATTCTATTTAAATGGTATACTTATCTTATTAAAAGTAAATTTTACATTTACTAACTTAAATATAGTTATATGGAATATTCTTTAATCTTGTATTTTATTATAATTTTAATTTTTAATAAAAATATTATATAAAAAAATTAAAATAACTATACTCTACACACAAATAAGTGAACCCTAAGTCATAGATTTAATTTGTTAAAAAATGAATATGAATGAAAAAAATTTTATCTCAAAAGTTTAAAATAACTATACCCTATATACAAATAAGTGAACCCCTAGTCACAAGATTTAATTTGTTAAAAATGAATATCAATGAAAAATATTTATCTCAAAAAATTAAAATAAATGTACCCTAAACACAAGTGAACCCTTAGTCATAAGTTTTAACTAGTTAAAAAATGAATATCAATGAAAAAAAATTATTTAAAAATTTAAAATAGCTATACCCTATATACAAATAAGTGAAGCCTTAGTCACGAGATTTATTTTGTTAAAAATGAATATCAATGGTAAAATTATTAAATTATCCCAAGTGATTTATTTTATATTAATAAAAGATTTACGTACATCTGTAACTAAAAATTACATGGTAATTCAATCATTATAGTAAGATAAAAAGTGATTTCACAGGATAAGTATAGAATAATTAGAATATATCAATTTATAAAAAATTAGGTGGTAGCCTGTGATTGGATGTCTGATGAGTCCTAATATAACTTATATCAGGATGATCCTGACAACTATTAAACTCTATATATATATATACTAGACGTGGACACCGTGCGCTTGCACGGTGATTGCCCAATAATATTATGTGATAATATGAAATTTTGTTAAAACAAAGTACAAGAATGAATAGCAATTTATTTACTATAAAAATATTGTGTTAGAAATGATATACACTTGTTAAATATCAAACAAATATTTAGGGCAAACACCTCATAACCCCCCTGTGATTTGGAAAACTTTCAGATGACCCACATATGGTTTAAAAAGCTACAAATGACCTCCTTGCGGTTCAAAAGTATACTAAAAACCCTCTTGTGCTTTAAAAACTACAAAGAACCCCCCCCCCCCCTGTGGTTTTTAAAATGATACATGAAACCCCCTAGTAGTTTCTAAAATTTTAAAGAACAAGCATAAAAAAATATTCAAAACCCCCTTGTGCTTTCAAATATGTGAGGAGGTTTTTGGTAATTTTTAAAAATCACAGGGGGTTATTTGTAGTTTTTAAAACACAAGGGGGTTTTTGGTATACTTTTGAAATCACAAGGGGGTCAATTGTAGCTTTTTAAATCATAGGGGGGTCATCTGAAAGTTTCTCAAACCACAAGGGGGTTATGAGGTGTTTGCCCAAATATTTAAAACTTTTTCAAAAATATATAATTGGCACACTTATAATATTTTTGTTTGTGTGTGTATCTACAAAATTTGAACTTATTAGATATGGATTAGGTATATTGAGTATGAAATAAAACCACATAATTATTTTTCATGAGGTACAGTCTAACATAATAGAATCTGAAAAAAAAAGTATTTTTTCATGAGAAAAGAAGCATACATGATATCCACATATGATTTTTTTTTTTTTTTGAATAAAGTATCTAGGGATTTTTTGCAATGGTTGCCCTTTGGTCTCAACTTCACAAGAAGCAAGTTTATTTGTATTTCTGAACTTTGTCTGCGGTCTTTATAGCTCACAAACACTGAAAGTGATTTCTTGACAGGCTCCTCCTTCTGGGTATTTTAAAGAATATATATAATGATAAATGACTAAATGTGGAGTGCTTTGACTTAGTTGCTCTCTTTCGATGTTTGGACACGAAGTTTGTAAAGGATACGATGTATATACTGAGCTAGATATTATCTTTATATCTACTAATTTCACATAAGAAAACATCATACATCTTCTATGCCGTAAAAAAACAGAGGAGAAAAATAAGAATAAGCAACACCAAGTATGATTTCATTAATTTTAGGCATGCAAAAAAATACGAATTGATCAATATAGGGCATGTTCTTTATATGTTAGGTTTGAAACAATGTTTAAACTTGGTTTTGGAAAAACTTGGTTCTTTAGCATCATCAAACCACACTACAAATGAAATCAACACTCATCTCAAGATGAACGTTAGTTCCAAGCTTTTATAAATAATCATGTACGAAAATTGCTTGAAGAACACAATTTAAAGGAAGAGGGAAAAAAAGAAGAAGAAAGAAGAACACTAACCACTTGTTTTGATAAGGTGATTCATGAGATCTCTGGAGTATGAGTTGGGGAATTTGACCTGATTGTGGCAACTTTTTCAAGTGAAAATTCAGATATCTACCGAGAAGCATTTTTCTTCGTAAAACTATGAGTTCCTAGTGCATATCTGAATTTCCGCATGACCTTTGTCCCTAATGTGCTCTTAGAATCACCTTATCGTTTTTTTTTTCTTTTGCGCCAATGCTATGCTAACATGTCTTTTTTTTTTTTTCATTCTAATATACTGATATTTTTGTTGGTTTAGACTTAACAAAGCAAACGTATAAGGAAGTAAAGAACTGGGAGTGGAAGTGTCTCATGAGGCCTTAATCAATAAATTAAAGATGATGAATAAATTAAGTGTGAGTTTGGTATCTGTGTGAAAAAGATTTCGTGAGATTAGATACAAATGAAGGCCAAGGTGTCCGACAGTCCAAGATTAATAAAGCTAATTATATAGGGAAATAAAAGAGGAAAATTTAATATAATAATGAAATGGGTAAGTTTTGAAACTTGTGAAGATGAAAGGAAAGGGCATGTTAAATGTTAAGGTATGATTAAATATATGATTTATTAACAATTCACAATAAATACAAATAAAATTTTCATTTTCCACAATTGATCAAGGAAAGAATACAGTGAAATATTAGTAATTATAACTTTTATTCAAGTAGCAGCCAAGTTGCAAGTAATATTAAGGAGTAGATGATGTGGCAGCCAAGTGGCAATAAATTACATTAAATAATAGGCTTACGTGGCAGCCAAGTGGCAAGTTGAGATGAATCTTATGTTAGTTTCTATTATATAGGGTAGATATATGCACCAATTGTTCACTAACTTCTAATGCTATTATCACTATAGACGACATTTGATTTTCAATCTACATCGAAGTTTGAAAAGAAATGGCTAGTGCATGCTGCACATAGTTGGAAATATTGGAAATCTAACTTGGCTAAATTTATACATGGGAACAGGAAGGGTGAGGACCCATGATTTATGTACCTATATCTCACCAAAGACAAATGGAAGAAGTTCGTGGAGAGTCGTGAGACTGTTGAATGGAAGGTAAATTGAAATTTATTTGAATGTTATGCTTTGGTTATTATAAGGTTATTCTCTATTAATGATTGTTTTACTTCAAAACTAGATACAGAGGGCTAAAGGGCAAGCAAATGCCAAGAAGAACAAATTTTCTCACCATCTATCTCGGTGGGGATACCGTGTACTGAGAAAAAGAATGCATAAAGAGTAAAAGAGGAAATAATGGCAAAGGCCATTGAGAAAGGTATGAGCAAAGAAGAAGCTGAACGACTTTCCGTACCCAGAATTCCTCATTACAACCTTTGGCAACGTGGTCACAAAACAAAAAAGGCAAATACGTTACTCCCAAGGCTAGTCATGTTGGACAACTAATTGTAAGTTTACATCAAAGATTTGTAGACACTCGAAAAACTTAAATTTTCATTTATTATATTCATAATGACTAATGTAATTTGAATTCTTTTTATAAATCAATAGGATGAACTGTGTCTCCGTGAGTCCCAAGGAGAGACCATTACATCTGGTAGGGATGACATACTTATCAAAGCTACAGGAAAGAGAGACCGATTTGGGTTTTATCGCGGTGTTGGTGTTGGGGTGAGTATTTCAAGAGCTTTTCCAAATTATGAGAACACTCATGAAAAGCTCAAGCACGCTGAAGATGAACTCACAAAATGCCGAGAAAAGAATAAGAGGATGAATAATTTCATGCTATTCTTGAGTGGTCATATGGGTTTTGAATACAAAGCAGTTCTTTCTGGTAATATCTCTAGTTTCAACCAATCCCACAACTTTTCTTCAAATACAGCGCGACTATTTTCAGATCATTTGCTCCCAACAACTTCGTTTGTGGTGCATCAAAGCCTTGTTTCGACCCACTCAAAAGATACAATTTCGGTTGTAGAGCAAAATGTTATATTCAATGACACTTAGTTCGTTTGATTTTATTTGTACATTATATTATATCTCTATAATTTTGCATATTTCATATTTTATTATTCATTGTTGCTGTTTTGGCTCTTTGATTACTTATGTCTTCTAATTTTAAAAAATTATGTTGTCCCTATATGTTATATATGCATTTTTTAAAAAATTATATAACTAGAAGATTCGTTCATATTTTTATTGACTTGCACCTATCAAATTGTAGAATGGGGAATAATGTCAGTTGTTCAATAATGAACAAATTAATTAGGGGTGCCTTGTTGCATTGGGGAAGATACATGCGATGAAGAAGCACCATGCGCACAATTCAAAGTAAGGATGTGCAAGAGTTATGATCATTGAATTGTTTGATGACTCTGTCCTGTTGCCATCCCTTGAGGAGGAGGCAAAGACAGTAGGGGAGGCAACAAACTTCTTTTTAGAGTGGCCGAGAGTTTTATTGAAGTTGGTTCTGGTCCATTAAAATCGGTATATGTTAAATTAATTTTTATTGGTGTTATTTAGTTTTAGTATTTGTTGTTATTTTGTGTAATGGTATATAAGCTTTCAAATGCATTTAGGTGGAAAAGAGTTCAAAATGAAAGAAGTCTTGTTCAATATCTGTGAATCAGATCGAATCGTCTTCAAAATCTATGAATAAGATCATAAGATCGGATCGTATTCAAAACCTTCATTGAAAAGGACGAGAGCTTCACAACACGACTCTAGACCTTAGCACAATCTATACCTCTTGACTGAGAAAATATCGAAAGCGACAATGTGCACTTTCCATTTGCCTTCTAACATTGTAGGGAGAGATTTTGAGTTTGGGCTAGCCATGGAGGACTTGCGTGATTTCTTGGACAGAAAGATGCTCATAGGTGGGTGTATGCAGTTGTTCATCAAGTGAGTTTCATACAATGAAATTTTATATATTTGTATTCTCTATTAAATATCTATATCCTTTTCAATATGATATAATTAACTAATTGCGCGATAATGTAAATTGATTAAGGCCCTACATGAAATGGCTGTAAAGGATGGTCGTACTTCCATAGGATTTCTATCATCAGATCATGTCCACCCATCTGTCGTATCACATGAAGAAATGGTACAGTACATCGCTGATAACATGAAGAGTTGCGAGAAAGATATTTATCTTGCGCTGTATTTTAATAAGTTAGTATTGTATTAATTCATTGCATCTTTTTAGCACTCACAAAATGCTTACACTAATTGAGATACTTGATCTTTTTTTCCTTATGTGTGTAGTGAAATGTGTGAACATTGGATGTTAATAGCTATTCAACCGGCAGATATGATTGTGTACTGGTTTGATTCAATATATGAAAACCAACTAGATGATGCGATAGTTTTGATGAACAAGTGAGTTTTATTGTTCGATAATTTGTTTAATATTTGGTAATGACAATTTCAAAGTTTTTGCTAATTATTTTAATTAATTGATCATGTGTATTTTACAGTGTGATGACAAGGTATCAAAGTCTCAAGGAGTTGACATAAATGACAATAAAGGGGTTGATTGGAAACTCATTAAGTTAAACTAACTAATATTTGACTATTACATTTAACATTCTATTTTTTACAATTGTAATATTTTTTGACTATTATATTACTTTTTATTAGCATGGGGGATGTAGATACATGTACAAAATCGTAACCCAATTTGAAAATTTACCACTTGATGAGGTAGTGTATTTTCTTCTTTGTGTTTTAGTATTGTATATTTTGTTACATTTCATATAAAAACATAATTAACTGTGAGATTTTTCTTCTTTGTAATAGTATTTGAAGAGAGACATTACACCTATATCTATTAAATGAGGAGTTGGATGACGCTAGAGAAATGTTGAGTCACTATAGCTTGGATCATAAGTTGCAAAGTGGTCTTTGATCCTTTGTTTGAAGATATTTTGGGTGGTTATAATTAAAATAGTATTGTAGGTTGTGGATGGATTTATAAACCAGTAATGTATTATTTTCACACTGTCTTTTTAATTTAGAATGAGATATAAACTCTTGTTGGCCCAGTTTGTATTGGCAAAGCTAAATGTAAGTTTTGTATTGGATATTTTATTATATTTGTGCGGCAGAGTAATGTAAATTTAATAGAAAATCTTTATTTTGAAAATTTTGGGGAAATTTATTTTTAAAAAATAGGACCTATTTAAGACGGTTTCTAAACAAAATAGCCTAAAATAGAACTTTTTCTAAGGCCGTTGGGAAATAAAACTCCTTGGTTAAGGACAATTTTTAAGGTGATTTCCTTCTAAACCATCTTAAATAAGGAACTTTTAAAGGCGATCCCACTCAAAACGCCTTAATAAGTTTGTATCATAATTTTTAGTCCGGCGGTATTTTAGGGCGGTTTTCTTAGAGCACTTTCGCAAGCGCCTTAAATACCGTGTTTTAAAGAACTGGCGCCAGCGCCTTAAATCCTTCGTGTTTTAATGCGCTTCTGCAAGCGCCTTAAATAGTCTGTGTTTTCTTAAAGCTCCCATATTTTGATACCTAGTAAATTTTGGAAAAGAGCCTTTAAGAGGGTAAAAAAAATGCCTTAAGTAGGCCGATATGTTATAAAGGATATAGCCCTTGGAATATCCGAAAATGAAAATCTCCAAGAGGTTCATTGTGCAAACATTCTTTATATATTCTAGCGTATAAGTGTTCTCTTATTTCCTTTTTTAATTTTTTTTTTTACGTGTAACAACATTTTTTGGCCTTTTTTCATCATTTCTAGAGATATTCACCAGACTCGCTGCTATTAGATCCTAAGTTAGTCAAAACCATGCAATATCGGTGGTGCAACTATGTGGTATAGAATTATATGGAAGATTGGGCAACACAAGTTCGTGAGCAAAGACACTTTCTACAAAAAATAAGGTTAGTACCAAGGTTTTGACTGATATATAGTACGGAAGTTGCTAAGGCACCGATCCCATGAGCATTGACTCTTAATTTTATGTATTATGTTTATATTACTTGAGCATTGGCCATTTAAATTTATATAGTGTATATATTACTTGAGCATTTAAATTTATATTACGGAAGTTGCTAAGGCACCGATCCCATGAGCATTGACTCTTAATTTTATGTATTATGTTTATATTACTTGAGCATTGGCCATTTAAATTTATATAGTGTATATATTAGTTCTCATTTGTATTTGTATATACATATAAAATATAATATATATATATATATATATATGTAGGTGGAGGCCACGTCTTTTTAGCAATATATATATATATATATATATATATTTAAAACAGTAGCTAACAATGGTTTGAAGGAATACCCCATGTGAAAGTGTACAACTTCTAACACCGGCTAGACCTCAACCTATGTAAATATGTAAAGAAATTTTAATAAATACAAAAATTTTAAAATCTCACAACACCGGATGATTTTCTTCATTAACACCGGTTGCAATTATCGAATGCGAATCATTAGGTCATTAACATCGTGTATTCACTAACATTGGCATCAGATTTTTGAAAACCTTATGCCAAAGGGTATCCGATGTCAATGACCGATTTTCTGGTAGTGTAGATTTCATGAAAATATATCAAAAAAATATAAGCTAATATTTTAGAGTGAACTGCCAAAAATGTAACTTTACTTTTCCAAATTCTCTCTTTTGGTCACTAAACTTTTTTTCCCCTAACAATGTCACCATACTTTAAAAAATGGGCTGAAAATGTCATTTGGCCGTTTCGCTCCGTTAATCTTGACGAAAGAGCCATCACATGCTTGTCATGTGCTCATTTTTAAGGGTATTTTTGTCACTTTACTCTTCATCTTCTCTGTTTTTTTTTTTTTTTTTTCTTTTCCTCCTTTCCCAAATTTTTTTCTTTCTCCAAATTTCTCCTCCTTCCTCCTCCGCCTACCTCTGCCGCTGTAGTATTTAATTCTCTCACTCTATCTCTCTCTAGTCTCTTCCTTGCCCATAGAAGAATTCCGAGAGAAAACAAAGTAGCAAGGGTTTGATAGCAAGGGTTTGGAAAATCCAAATCAAAAGAAAATGGGAGGCGATATTTGATATTTGATCGATCAAAGAAAACAAAGTAGAAAATTATAGAGTTGTTTGTTCCGGGGTGTACCGGAGGTTGTGGTGTTTCTTCAGTGTCAATTTCATTTTTCCTGCCCTCGCTTCTTACTTTGTCTTCTGCTCCATCAGGTATAAATCAATCATGATCATCAAATTGCTTCAAGTTTTTATAGGACTCTGTTTCTTTTCTTCTATTTCTCAAGCTTGTGTTCGTTTCTCACTTAGCTAATAGTCTATTAACTTCCCTTTTCCCAAATCTTGAACAGAGCAATCTCGGTCATTTTTTTGTTAGGTTGAATTCCAAAAAAAAAAAAAAAAATTATCGAAAAAAATTGGGGAAACCAAGTGGGATCTAAGACTGAATATAAGCTGATCGCTCTTGAGTTTTCAGAATTTAAGGCTTTAGAAATATTGATTTTGTTGGGTTTTTTTTAATGATGGTTTTGTTATGTATATTAATGACTGGTATTGCTGTTTTAGCTCATTGGGAGTGGCCATTATCCAAGGAAATTGAGGATTTGGGATGAATGAGATGGGAGGTTGCTGAGCTAGCTGTACCCAACTACAGCAGCAGCATGATAAGTAATGGTCACAAATTAAGGAAGAATTCACCAACTACAGCAGCAGCATGATAAGTAATGGTCACAAATTAAGGAAGAATTCAACGGCGGCAGGGGAGGGGAGGAGGTGGGAGGGGGGAGGACTTTTGGGAAGAAAAAAATAGTAATTTTGGGGAGAAAAAAAGGGAAAGAAAATGAACAATAAATTGACAAAAATACCTTTAAAAAATGGGCATATGGCAAGCATGTGATGGCCTTCCGTCAAAGTTAACAGAGCCAAATGGCCAAATGACATTTTCAGCCCGTTTTTGAAAGTGTGGTGACATTGTTGAGAAAAAAAAAAAGTTTAGTGACCAAACGAGAAAATATAAAAAATAAAGTGATATTTTTAGCAGTTCACTCAATATTTTATAAGTACCAAATTGAAAGAAATTAGACTTTATGTACTAAATTACAATTTACAATAAATTTTTGGGATGTTATAATTTTTTTATGTCCCTTTAAGTTAATTCGATTTAAAAACACTTCATCTCAACTGAATTTCATGATTATATACAATAAAAGGTACACCATTAACTTATGAGGACTAAATTGAAAGAAATTATACTTTAAAGTTCTATATTGCAATTTAAAATAAACTTTAGGGATGTAGTATTTTTATGAATCTGTAAGTTAATTCAACTTAGAAACAGTGCACATCAATTGGATTTCATGAAAATATACTAAAAGAAGATAAATTTTTGGGTTAATTACGCAAAACCCCCTTTGTGGTTTCCGAAAGTACAGAATGACCCCCCTATGCTTTAAAATGCTACTCAAAACCCCCTGTGGTTTTAAAACCCCTGTAAAGTAGATGATACTTTAATTACTAAGCATTTTACGATGAACTTTAGGGACATAATAGTCATTTATATCTCTTTAAGTTAATTCAACTTAGAAATTGTGCATCTCAATTGATTTTCATGGGAATATACCAGAAGAAGATAAACTTTCAATTAATGATGACTAAATTGAAAGAAACAGATACTTTAACTACTAAAGTGAATTTTACAAGAAATTTTAGGGACATAATAGTCTTTCTATATCTCTATAAGTTAATTCAACTTAGGAATTAAGTATCTCAATTGATTTTCTTGAGAATATACCAAATAAGATAAACTTTCAGTTAATAAGGACTAAATTGAAAAAAAAAATTGAAACTTTAACTACTATAGTGCATTTTACAAGAAACGTTAGGGATATAATAGTTTTTTTTTTATGTCTCTTTAAGTTAATTTAACTTTGAAACTGCACAAAAAGCACAAACCTTGAATATCCCTTGTCGTATGGCATATGAATGAAGCATACTTGTGGTGTACTTGTGTAGGGTAGAAAATTTAATAGAGTTGTCTTTGCATACAGGTTTAGTAGCTAGATTTTACCGTGTAATTTTGTGTAGGTAGGAATATATTTATACTAACATACATGAAAAGGAAGAATAAACCACTAAAACTAGCATGCATAACTTCTGCGAGGATGAATGCATCTTTGCACTCATTCAGTTTGCTTCCATTCTAGTGAATCAATTTTCTAATTTGTTACCAGTATATGAGTTGAAAATGATGAGATATAAATGTTGGTGGTGTTATTGCTGGCTGTTAAACGCAATGCCAGTTGTAAAACTGGTTAAGTTGTTGAATTTTAAGTTCATAATTTGCTATTGCTGACAAGCTTTCTGGCTCAAAATTTTAAGCCATGTCTCTTCTTATGTCTCTTCTTTTGGTTTCTCTTTGCTTTCTGCATGAATTCTCCATACTCCTTTTATTTAACAATTCCTACGAATTTCTACCTTGATTTTGTCTTTTGTTCTTGAAATCATTTTAATTCTATTTGATCTTCTATTTAGATTATGCCTTGTTTTATGAGGATCTGTTTCTTCTTGTATATGTGCTTACCTTTTTGAACTCCTTAATCCAGATGAATGGAAAAACTTTCCAGCAAGGATTAGTCATGATGAGAATGTAACAGAAGCCAAACTTAATGATAACCCAAATGACATCCTTGAACTTTGATTTTGGGCTTCCTACAGAGGACAGACATTGGCTAGAACTAGTACTTTCGCCATTATCTTTGGACCTTTTCCTTTCATTTAGGTTTCTTCCCCAGACTGTCTGAATTATTATTTTTTTTTGTATTTCTTTTCTCAGTAGCTTTTTGGGCATCCATTTGTTCTTTGCCCATGGGATTTATGTTTCCATACTGATTGTTGTTAACATTTTGGCTCTTAAAAAACTCCATTTTGGAATTTTTTTTCCTTTTTTTTTCCGAATGCAAAAGGATGTGCTCTGTTCCTATTTCATTTTGCAGGAAGATTGTATAAATTTTGAATATCTATGAACTAGTTTTTTTGATGATGTGAATAAAATAAAGGGTACTATTTCTATAATGTACTTCATAATGAGTTTCAAGGCACAACATGTAAAAGTAAGTTATTGCATTTTTCTATTAATACCCTTACTATTCAATCATGAAACCACAATGTAATTTTGCTAGGAAAGGTATTAAATAAAAAGAAGTATGAATATGATTCTTTTTTTTTTTTTTTTTGAGAACGAGGAAATGTTTAGAAACTGGACTCTTTTTTTGACAATGTGAGTATGAGATTACCTTTGGTCAGTTACCAAATCCCTAAGGAGAGATTAAAAATGAGGATGATTGTTGGTAGAATGGAGCATTAATTTAGAGCACATAAAATATACCATAGGATCAAAAGGATTGAACAAAATTTGGCAATTTGAGTGTTCTTGGTAGAAATAAAGACTATTTAGAGTTTGAGCTAAATAATTTTCTAATGAATGGATAAATCATAGAAGAAATGGAAGAAAGGAAGATATTGAGGTATGATAAGCTAACTTTCAAAAAGAGAAAAAAGAAGTGTTTGCATGTTGTGAACTAGCCTACATTATAGGTATCCATCAGTTTTCATGAGAATATACAAAAAAGAAGATAAAATTTTAGTTAATAAGTATCAAAATTAAAAGAACCGAATATTTTAAGTACTAAATTGTAATTTGCAATAAAATTGAGGGACGTAAACAGTATTTTTATGTCTCTTTAAGTTAATTTGACTTTGAAACATTGCATCTCAACTGAATTTCATTAAAAAAATACCAAAAAGATAAACTATTACTTTATAAAAACTAAACAAAAGGAAATGATACTTTAAATACTAAATTACAATTAACAATAAGCTTTAAGAACCTAACTGATACTTTAGAATGACTAGATGTTATTAATAATTAATAAATTTTTGATGAAATTAGTTATATTGGGTACAATTTATAATTAGTAGGGTTCCATAGTATGTAAATTATTTTGTTTAGGGTGTAGTATCTATAAATATAATTCTTAGGTACCATTTGTAATTATTAAGGTGTCCTACTTCAATTTTTATTTGTTAGGTGTAAATTGCATTAAAAGTTAACTATAATTACTTTTAGAGTGAACTGCCAAAAATGTCACTTTACTTTTCCATATTTTTCCGTTTGGTCACTGAACTTTTTTTTCCCCACAAATGTCATCGTACTTTAAAAAACGTGTTGAAAATGTCACTTATCGTTAGTCCACGTTAGTCTTGACGCAATGTCCGTCACGTGCTTGTCATGTGCCAATTTTAAGGGTATTTTTGTTAGTTTCCTTTTTTTGGTACTGTTCATCTTCATCCTCGGCATTCCTCCTCCCTCCTCTGCTTTCTTTCTTCTGCCTACCCCCTACCTCCGTTGCCGTCCATCCCCCTTCTCCCTCCTTGGGTCTCACAAACAAATTTACATTACTTCAAAGGACAAATAAACAAAAGCCAAGGAAGAAGAGTTGAAAGCTTATCCTAAAAGAGTTGGGAGGTTTTCAACTTATCCCAAAAGAGTTGAAAGCTTAGGCAGCAGTGAAATTCAACTGATCCCAAAGGAGTACGGTTGGCCTCAGGAAGAGTTGAAAACCATAGGAAAGCTTGAGGAAGACAAAAACAATGAAGGACCTGAAGCACTATTTCAATTGTCAAGCTCTAGTGGCCCATTTATTGACCATAAACTGCCTTTGATCTGAGGTAACCAAAAAAGATGTTTCTTCCAAAGACTCCAAGCACTAACCCCTGCAGCCTTCAGAGAAACATCTTGTATTGTATCAATGACATACCTTCAAATTACAATTTAATTAGCCATCAACTGCAGCTGCTTTCGTTTATTCATAGATGCAAAACTAAAAATTCAAACACATTTATGGAATGGAAAAAGAAGGGTAACCTAAGAAATTCATGTCCATCTTCTTCTCTTCCATTTCTAAGATGACTACCAATATTTCCAAGAGTTTCTACAGAACCCACCCTTTACTACCATCAAAATAAAGTGAGGTAAAAGAACACGGGAAATCACCAAATCTTGCTGATGCAAATATAAGACTTGTAACTGCTTCATTGATACCATTAGGACAGTCCCTGAAACCAATACAACAAAAACATCATATATGTCATAGAATTCAAGCCAAGAACTGAAGCGGAAGGCCTAAAAAGGGTGTAGAATTGCGGATACATACTTGTTTCGGCGAATATAATAAAGGTTGATGATGATAAATTAAATTCACAGAACTTGTCCAACATATCAGACCCTGCCACTAAGCATTCATCCATTTTCTTCCTTCTCTCTCGTTCCGTAAATTTGTTAGTGAGACCCAAGGAGGGAGGAGGAATGCCAAGGAAGAAGATGAAAAGTACAAAAAAAAAAAAAAAAAACGAAATGACAAAAATACCTTTAAAAATTGGCATATGACAAGCATGTGATGGTCATTCCGTCAAGACTAACTTGAACTAATGGTAAATGACATTTTCGGCACGTTTTCGAAAGTATGATGACATTTGTGGGGGTAAAAAGGTTCAATGACCAAACGAAAAAATCTGGAAAAGTAATGTGACATTTTTGACAGTTCACTCTTACTTTTATTAGGGCGTCTTAGTGACAATATTAAAAGTTATAGGGACCAATTCAATTACCGCTAATAATTTAGTTAAAAAAACATAAAAGTAATTCAATATTAACAATTTAAGATAGTTTAGTTGGTAAGAGTTTATTTTTGACTTTCCATAGAACATGAGTTTGAAACCCCAACAAAACCAAAAAAAAATTATCCGTGCATTTATTGGTTACATATTAATGAAATAATTATTAATATGACATAGTTGATTAGTAAATACATGCCACATAAATTGTAATAAAAAAATTGTGATGAATTAATTGAAATATCTATCATTAGTCTTGTTTAAACTCAGTACTAGAAATTCTATATCAATAGTTGAACGTAGCTTGATAAGTAAATTTTTTTTTTCTTTTATAGAGCATGGGTTTGATCCCCCCAACATAACAATTTTTTAAAAGTTTTGTTTGATCATTTACAATGGTTCTAAAAAGCGGTGTTAATGATCCTTGCTTTTTTAAAAAAATATATATATCATTTACACCAATTTTTAAAAAGAGGTGTTAATGATTAAAACCAGTTTTCCAAACACTGATGTAATGATCCACGTTTTTTTTAACACTGCATTTTTAGAAAAAGGGTGGAATTATTTGTGTGCATGATTTAACTGTTTGCGGATACCACTTAAAAAAATTATAGTTTTAAAATGACAAAACTAACCCTCTTGTAATTTTGGTCTTACACAATCAAACCTTCCCTTCTGTAATGCCCTAACCCGACCAACAATACGGGGATCCGGTTAGACGTCTACCTAGTTTGCACAAGGATTTAGTAGTGCAATCAGAACAATAATAACTAAATTATAAAAAATGTGGAAGCTTCTAATATTAAACAATATAATTAAATCAATAATAAATACGATATCTAATTTTCATTTAAAAATCAAATTGCATATACATACATTATATTCATAGTGATTAAAGCACATAACACACATTTTCAATCACACTCTAATCAAAAGTAGGTTTTCAATGATAACACTCACCTGAAGATAGTGAGTTTGAATAGACCGTATCAAAGTAATCTGTAATTTAAATAAATTGAAACTTCTCTCAAAAGGTTTTCCTTAAGCTAATTTTCTTTATTCCTTTTTTACTGAAATCTTACAATATTTTAGTGTTCTTATTTTCATTAACCATTTTAAATTCTAGAAATAGATTTTCTGGCCATGGATTGATTTTAATCGATCAATATTTTCTTTTATTTTATCTTATATATATTATTATTATTTAATCTTTGTTCCTTTTCTCTCAGTTACTTTTGAATCTACATATGCCGATTTCCTTCACCAAATGCGTTTCAGTTCAGAGCCGTTACTTTGTTTTCCAACTGCCACAGTTATGCACCGGAGATAATTTTTGGTGAAGATTCTGTCGCAGAGGAGTGAAGAATCTCGGTAGTAACCAAAGTTTCTTTGCCATTCCATCTCCAGATTTTGGATAGTCAACCGTTTTCTAAAAGAGATAGTTTTTCCAACAATTGTTCAGTCGGGTTTGGGGAACTTCGGCAATAATCAAATAATGTTAGGCCATTGCCAATTTCTTGGCCGAACCGGCTATAACCGCTTTTTAGATAGCTATGACCGATTTCAAACACAAGTCCGCCATTGATGAACCTTCAAGCTTCAGGTTCTAAAATTTTTTAACCAAACATGTTTTATAAAATCATGAAATCTTTATAAAACTCATTTATAGTAGGGTGAATTCATATTTTGGTCACCATTCTTTGCAAAAGTTCAACTTTTGGTCACCATACTTTGAAAAAATCCTATACGTAGTCACCATACTTTTCATTTTTATATTTTTTCAGTCACTTCGTTAAGTTCAGCCGTTAAATCACTAACGGACTACTTTTTTTATGGGTATTTTTGTCTAAGGGCAGAGATATCTGAACCATCTTCTTTCCTTTTTTTTTTTTTTTTCACTTTTACTTTTTACAAACTCATGACCTAATAGTTGGCCCAGCAGCCCCATTCCTAATTTTATCCTATTTGCATAAAACAAGATTTATTTTGTCATTTTTTTCAATATTATCTTTTTATATTATTACTTTTCTATTTCCCATTCTTTTTCCGATCATCTCCTCCACCGCTCCTTTAATTATCAACCATTGTCTTAGTCCCTTTCTATAATTCATCTTTTCCTCTATTTTCTTGTCCACCATTAAAAATTAAAACTTTCCCAAAGTAAACTATTTTTAATGTGTAGATATTAAGAGCTATTAATATTTCATCACCACCAGAAAAACTGAAGTATATCAAATCCAAAAATGAGAAAATAACTCAAATTTAATTGGATCAAATTCATTTAACCAAAAATAATTTATAATCACAATTGCACGAAATAATAATCAGAGTAGTACAACTTCAGACTTGGAGTAAAATAAAGAAGTAGCATCTCTTTAGATTAATCCTTCTCATCAATAAAGAAGTAGCATCTCTTTAGATTAATCCTTCTCATCAATCTTCTTCATTTCTATGGAGATTAACCTGAAGGAAGATACTCTGAATAAGGAAAAATCGGTAAGAAGCCAAGTAAAGAGTTGGGGACAATCCCCTTCTCCAAGATTTCCCAACAAAAAAATACAGTAACTTGGACATCATCTCAGAAAGTTCAGTGAAAAATTCATAGCAGTCCAATTCGCAATCCAACCAAAAATTTTGTGAAAAAAGAAAAAGAAAAAAAAAAGAAACCCATCTACTATTCATTATCTTCCTCCTTTGAATTCAAAAACCTCATAAATCTAATCAAGCAAAAATTCAAAAACAAGAAATCGACAACTTGAATCCGCACTCTGTCGAAGAGACGAGTTTGTTGTCAAACTAAAGAGCTCTTAAATCTTCGAACAAGAAGAAGCCCTCATTTCTCTCCAAACATTAACGCGAACCAAGGAGGAACCATCTCTCCGAAAATCTTCGAACAACGACTCGAATTGATAGTAAACGGGATGAGTCACTGGAGGGGGGAAGGAGGAAGTGAGGGAGTGGGGTCGGCTGGTGAATCAAAAACAATTGGAGAGAAAGAGGATGGGAAATAGGTGAACTGGGAATGGTGGCAGCTGGGCATGATGAAGAAGAAAAGAGTCATTTAATTTTTAAAAAGTAAAGGGAAGGAGAAAGGGGTGCGGCCAGCAGAAATTAAAGGAACGAGTGTTTGGAAATAATAAAAAAAAAAGAAGAAAGGAAAGAGAGTGATGTGAGTAAAGAATGTGCGAGAGGACAAAAATGCCCTTCAAAAAAGGCTCCGTTAGTGGCTTAACGGTCGACTTTAACGAAGTGACCAAAAAAATGCAAAAATAAAAGTATGGTGACTGCGTATAAGATTTTCCAAATATGGTGACCAAAAGCTGAACCTTTGCAAAGTAAGGTGATAAAAAAATGAATTCATCATTTATAGTATGTATGGATCATTTTTGGCTAGTTAAAACACAACACGAACACATTTTGGTTGATCCAAAATTGCTATGAATTTTTTCATCTGTTTTTTGTTTGTTAGGAAAACATGTTTTTGAAATCATTAAAATTATTTCTACTTTTAGCATTTCTATCATTTTCATTAGTTTACAGTACGGAAAACAACAACAAAGATTCAAAATTAAGGATTCGGTTAAATTTTAAATTTTTATTTTCATTTACTATGTTCGGGAAAATCACTCCGTTTGATGTTTGGGTGTTGTGTTTTCTTGCTAACATGCATTTCTAACTTGCTATAGCAAGCATGGCATATACATATTTTAGAAACTAAACATGTTTCATAATTCGAAAAGATGACATTTAAGGAATATATTAAGTTTTCCTATTCCATACTCGGGACAACAAATTGAATAGCTATGGAGGGTGTTAAAGTATTACCTAAGTGGCATAAATCAAAGTTGGGACTAGGGTGAGCGAGCAGGTGGGTTTGGTTTGGCATCCTTCTTTCCTGATCTCCTCCTATTTCGCCTCTGTTTCCCACTATTTTCCCCTGTTTTCTTTCTGTGGTCGATGCTCTCATCCCTCGTATTTCTCCCCTTTCATGTCTTCTTCCTCTTTTTGACCAGCTTCTCACCTTTTCTTGTTCCTTCATTTCTAGTCTGTTTCTTATTTTGTTGCTTGCACAAGTGACTTCTATTCCTTCTCCCTCTCTGTTTTCCCTTCTTTCTTTCCTTTTAGCTTACCCGACTGGTCGTTTCACCCTTTTTCTCTCTTGTTTTTATTTCTTTCTTTGACTATTGCTACTTACACTGCCTCAAGTTTTCCGTTTTCTATTATTATTAGGGTTGATTACGCATAACCCCCTTGTGGTTTGAGAAAGTTATAGATGACCCTTCTATGGTTTAAAAAGCCACAAATGACCCCTTGTGCTTTACCGAATGCTATAAAGTTAAAAATTTCCGTCACATTTAATGGTTAAAGGGGTATTTTTGTCATTTTACTATTTTTCCTTTTTTATTTTTTTAAACATATCTTAATATTATTTTATTTCTAACCCTAAACTATCTAATCTATTCCCCTCTCTCTCTCTCTCTCTCTCTCTTGTGACCGCCGCCTTCCCCCTTCATCTCCTTCACGCTTCCCTCTCTTCCCCTCCATCTCCATCACCTTCCCCTTCACGGCTCCCCCCACCATCTCCATCTCCATCACCTTCACCTCCATCTCCATTCTGATGGCAAAAAAAATAGACCACATTGACCATCGTCTATTTTGGTCAAGAGCGAGGTGAATCAACTTCATTGCATTTGCGTGATTAGGGGTTAGGGTGAGTTTTTTTTTATCGGGTTTCAAATTTTCTGATAGGGTGGTTTTTTGGATGAGGAATTATTCGCTCTGGATCCAGTTTGGGCAGTGGTGGTGGTGGGAAAAAAACCCTATCAAGATTAAAGAGATCCTAAATTGAAGTTCCCTCTGCAAGAAATTTTGGGTTTGAAGGGATCTGGAGACATCAGCAATCATGTGAACTCAGCCACAACTAGGGGTTTAGCTATGGCGGAGAGCGGCCGGTCCAGGGTCGGCGCGGCAGATTCGATTCATTGGTATGAGTGACACCCCATATTCACCACCCTGCATACAAGGGGTTGGCTTCACCAGATGCCTGTCTGGTTCGCACTAGGACTCAGTGCAGAACAGAACATAAAGAAATCTAAAATTTCTAATTATTATTATAAACGAAATCGTTACAAGTATCACCCTTAAGTAGGGCTGATTAAGGAGGCTAATTTTCCAATCTCTACTTCCTTGCCAGCTATTACAGCGGTTCAGGTTACCCTAATACTGATGTGGAGCTCAGCCACCCACGTACAACCTATTTGTAACAATTTCATTAAAAATAGAAAACAAAACAAGGAAAAGGAATGAGCCCATGCTCAGTAAGGCCGCAACAAATACTTATCGAGTTTTATAATTACCCATACATGTATGTTCAGATAATCCTAACAGAGAGCAGTCATGATGCAGATGCACAATATATAAAGAAGGATACACTACTACAAAATAGAGCTTTAACGGCTGCGGATTAAAACCGCAGTTATAAAAGAAATACGGACTTTCTACGGCGGTCTAAAAATGAACCGCCGTAGAACGGGACTTTCTGCGGCGGTTTTAAAATAAACCGCCGTAGAAATGGACAAACCGCCGTAGAAGGGGGCTTTCTACGGCGGGTGGGCGGTTGGACCCGCCGTAGAAAGCCCCTTCTACGGCGGTTTATTTTAAAACCGCCATAGAAGGTCCTTTCTACGGCGGCTCATTTTTAGACCGCCGTTGTATTGGCGTATTAAAACCTAAATAACAACGTTTATTTCCATATCGCGGCCGAAAGTGTTCTTCTCCAAATTTCTACTACGGTTTTGCACGTTGAACGTAAAGAATCGTCATTTGGAGCTAAAATTTACCACCTAAAGGTTAGAAACTTCTAAAATTTCTCAGTAATTGCTTATGCTTGTACTTTAGATATGTCATCCTATAGAATTTATTTTTATTTACGGTTGATGGCTGAAAATTAAAGTTGCATATATTCCATGTATATGGTGAACCTTAGTATTGTGGAACCCTATTTAGTTATACTATGTAGTTTCTTGGTGATGTGATTTGATTTATAGTGTTTGATTTTTAATGGATGATGTTCATATAATTAGCACTACTTAGAGTGTGTATTATTTTTTTATGCATTTCATGTGTTTGACGAAATGCATAAATGAAAAACTTAGAGTTTCTTCTTCATTTGATTATATCTATTGCGCATGTGTTGTTTATGCATTATTTTTTTCATTGAGGTATTATAGTAGTTTTGATTATATGAGTAACATAAGTATTATGACATGTGCTAAGACAAGCATGCAACTTGATACTTTGTACATTGTTTGTTGAATTATTATTTAGTATTTTTAATTATTTCAAGGTGTTAGTTACACATGGATCGAAATATCTTGTTGTATGGTGATCGGACCTCCGATTCTTATGCGGGAGAAGTTGAGAATTTCATTCAATTCGCTTATAAGAATACAAAGTACGTCCATTGTCCGTGCAAAGCTTGTAAAAATGGTGCGCGGTTTGATAACTCAGACACAATAAGATTCCATTTATATCGGCACGGATTTGATCCTTCTTATAAACTGTGGATATGGCATGGTGAAAGTATTGATGGTTTACCTGAGCAAAGAAAATCTCATGCAAAAGGAGATGATGCGATTACTAGAGATCGATTAGATGCCATGATTGAGGATGTGGCCGAGGATTTTGCTGATAAACCGGAAGTTCTTGCTTCCATTTTGGGTGACAATGAGAAGCCTCTATACAAGGGTTGCACTAAATATACACGATTGTCTAGTGTTTTGAAGTTGTTTAATTTGAAAGCGGCAAATGGGTGGTCAGATACTAGTTTTACAGCCTTATTGAGGGTATTGAAAGATATGCTCCCAGAAGATAATGAACTTCCAGATCGAATTTACGAGGCGAAAAAAATATTGTGTCCAATGGGTATGGAGTATAAGAAGATCCACGCTTGCCCAAATGATTGCGTCCTCTACAGGAATGAGTATAAGGATTTATTGCTTTGTCCTAAGTGTAAAACTCCACGATACAAAAACAAGCAGCTGTGTGATGAGGTTGAAGACAGTTCTGATCAGGTGAAGAAGGGGTCGCCGGCTAAGGTTCTGTGGTATCTTCCTATAATACCGAGATTTAAACGGTTGTTCGCTAATGAAAAAGATGCAAAACTAATGACATGGCATTCAGATCGGTGTATTCCCAGTGATGATGACAAGGTGATAATGCATACATCAGACTCAGATCAGTGGAAAAAAATTGATTCAATGTATCCTTCTTTTGGGGGAGAAGCCAGAAATTTGAGGCTTGGTTTGTGTACTGATGGAATGAACCCGTTTGGCAGTCTGAGTAGCACACATAGCTCATGCCCGGTGATGTTGGTTATTTACAATTTGCCGCCTTACTTGTGTATGAAGCGCAAGTACATACTTATGTCTCTAATGATTTCAGGCCCACGGCAACCAGGAAATGACATCGATGTGTATCTTGCTCCTCTTATTGAAGACTTGAAAAAGTTATGGGATGAAGGCGCACCTTTGTTTGATGCATACCGTGAAGAAATGTTCACATTACATGCCATGTTGTTTTGTACCATTAATGATTTTCTTGCTTATGGAAACTTGTCTGGGTACTATGTTAAAGGGCATAAAGCATGTCCAATATGTGAGCATAGTACAGATTTTTGTCAGCTTGTACATGGGAGGAAGACAGTATACCTTGGGCATCGCAGATTTCTTCCCGAGACTCATCCGTATCGCCGTATGAAAAGAGCATTCAATGGATTCCAAGAGTTCAGAAAAGCTCCAGAACCCTTGAGCGGGCCAGAGGTGAAAGCTCGTGTGACGGACATTAATGTGGAGTTTGGTAAAACTTCGGAGTCCAGCAATAATGATACAGGTTGTTGAAAGAAAAAATCCATATTCTTTGAACTTTCATACTGGGAGAACTTGGATGTCAGACATTGTCTCGATGTTATGCATATTGAGAAAAATATTTGCGAAAGCCTGTTAGGTACGCTCTTGAACATCCCTGGTAAAACTAAGGATGGTTATAACGCGAGACTTGATATGGTTGATATGAACATAAGAGCAAATTTAGCACCGGTAGCTCGAGGACAACGCACATATCTACCCCCTGCCTGTCACACTTTGTCCAGAAAAGAGAAAAAACAACTGTGTTCAAGTTTGCGTAGCATCAAAGTTCCATCCGGATATTCTTCAAATGTAAGCAGACTTGTTTCCTTGAAAGATTTAAAACTGGTTGGTTTGAAGTCTCATGATTGCCATGCCTTAATGCAACAATTGTTGTCTGTAGCTATTCGCTCGATATTGCCCAAGCATGTTAAGTCCAGTATAACAAGACTTTGTTTCTTCTTCAATGCTATATGTAGCAAGGTTATCGCGCGCGAAAGACTTGATCAGTTACAAGATGAAATAACTGTTGTCCTTTGTCAATTAGAAATGTATTTTCCACCCGCCTTCTTTGATATTATGGTGCATTTGGTGATTCATTTGGTTAGAGAGATAAAAATCTGTGGGCCTGTTCATTTGAGATGGATGTACCCATTCGAGCGATATATGAAAGTATTTAAGGGGTATGTTAAGAATCGTTGTCGTCCTGATGCTAGTATTGTTGAAGGTTATATAGCTGAGGAGGTAATTGAGTTTTGCACTGAATACTTGGCCGAGACCGCATCCATTGGAATATCTAAGAATCGGCACGATGGGAGGATTACAGGTATGGGCACAAGGGAAGGAAAAATGTTTCTGCCGTCTAATGTTGAATTGATGATGGCGCATCTCTACATTCTGCGCAATTCTGAAGAAGTTGCACCCTATGTGACAGACCATATCCGTTCAATAAGAACGTCTTATCCTGCTTGGACGGATCAACGTGTGCTCAATGAACATATTCGGACATTTGTCTATTGGTTTGGTAATGCTGTCCTGGGCAAAGACGTTTCGGAGACATTGAAATGGTTGGCGTTTAGACCCAGCCCTGCTGTACGAGCATTTTCATGCTATGACATAAATGGATATTCATTTGCTACTAAGAGACAAGATGAGAAGAGTACGGCACAAAACAGTGGTGTTACATTAATCTCTAAGGCTTTACATGTTTCTAGCAGGAATGATAAAAATCCATTGTATGCAAACATGGCTTATTACGGGGTGATCGAAGATATTTGGAAGCTTGACTATGTTTGTTTCAAAGTAGCTGTATTTCGCTGCAAATGGGTTGATAACAATAGTGGGGTTCGAACTGATGATCCATTGGATTTTACCTTGGTGAACCTTAATCGGGAGGGTTTCAAGGGGGAACCATTTATACTTGCATCGCAGGCGAAACAAGTTTTTTATATCACCGATCCTTGAGACGAACATTGGTCTGTTGTTCTTCATGGTAAACAACATCATGGAGTGGAAGGGATTGATACAGAAGAAGGGCTTTATGAGGCTAGCCCTTTCTCTAGTGGGTTACCTGAATCGAGAGCAGATGAAGAAGATGGGGAACTTGATAAATACATACTTCGTGATGACCACAGCGAAGGATTATGGTTCGAGGAGCAAGTGTCCCATAAGAGAAAGAAAATAAGTTAAGCATCATTTTCAGGTATATTGTTTGTGTTTATTAATTTTTTTTCTGTGTACTGTGTATGTTGTGTGTGTGTATTTGTATATGTTTATTTGATTTTAATGAAAAGAGGTGGCCGACATAAATTTATAACAACATTTATTTTTATCCTTTGTACTGTGGGATTGAAACAGGTCACAACCCGGATGAAGCCGCGCAATCAAGGGACAAAATTTCAAGGGACTTCATATGCGGAACTGTTTATAAATGAATATGTTATTGTTGGAAATTGTGTGAAGCTTCTGTGTTGATGTTATGATGCACTTGTGTTTTGGTCAAAAACAAGCAGGGGAGATTTTGTCTGAATTGATTTGAAACTGAATTCCGTATTATTCGAAATAGTTGGAATTTTAGTGAAGTATTTAAGTATGTGCATATCCTTGACAGGGAGTATGTTACATTTATAGGGGAGACTTTGTCAAATTTTCCGGCAAATTAATTTCCTTGTTTTTCATTTATGAATAAATGTTTCATGTATTATTTTCAAATTTTTCAAGGAGTAGTACTTTTGGTAAAATTTACAGGGGAAGCTATACGTAGTTCATTTTGTTTTGATTTTATATTTAACTCTTCATAAATTACTTGTCGGTGCCTCGGAAAAAAGAAATTCATTTAGCGAGGTTGGGTATTGACCGATAAATGAATTAATTATTCTTTTATCGATTAATAATGCTTTATTATTTTGCAAATTGATTATTCAAAATATATTTTATATGAACTTGAAAAAGCTAGAAGGTGCCTCGGTTGCGCCGGCGACGGGAGAGGAGGAGAATGGACCGAACAGCCGCGGTTGAAGGGAGGGGGAAACAGGGGAAAAAAAGGGAGAAAAAGGGGAAGAGACTTAGGAAAATGAAAGGAAAATGTCTAAGTTCAAATTTGATTTGAACTTCGACCGGGTCGTCGGTTCAACGCCGGTTCAACCGCGAACCGCCGTTGAACCAACAATCAACTGCGGTTCACCCGTTGAAAGTGTACTTTCAACGGCGGTTCAACCTTGAACCACAGTTGAAAGTACACTTTCAACGGCGGTTCACTCGTGAACCGCAGTGGATTCTTCTTTCAACTGCGGTTCGTGGTTGAACCGCCGTTGAAAGTCCCTACTTTTTCTCGGTTTAAATAGAGGAAAAAATTGGAGCCAATTCCTGCGCGGGTATATTTTAATATTAATTTTTTTTTTCCATTTTCAAAAAACTAAGCCCTCAATTTTGTAAATATAATAATACATACCCAGATTGTCTAAGTTTATTAATTATGTACACAATCTGTACTTTTATGAACCATTTCATAATTAAATTTCAAGTTTTCCATTGAACCATATATTTGCATTTAAATTTCGCGTGCTACTACACGTACAATAATTATAGGTCAAAGATAAAAATTAATAAATTTCGTAAATGTACATGTAAGAGTCGATAAAGTAATAAGCTTCATTATGTTCCCTAAAATTTCTACTTTTTCGACTTGGGCGAACGGGATAAAATAATCAAATCCACAAATGCATTAGGTACGTATAGTAATATAAAACTTAATATTTGTTAAGTGGCCTCAAAAAAATTAAATAGTTACTGGATTTCATTACCTTATATACATATATAAACATATATATATATATATGTTTATAAACATTTTTCTCTTTTCTCCTTTCCCCTCTTGATGCACATCATCCAACTCTCTCCTCTCGATCTCTTGTAAGAGACGATAAAGTTACAAGCTTTATTATGTTCCCTAAAATTCCTACTTTTTCGACTTGGTCGAACGAGATAAAAAAATCAAATCTACAAATGCATTAGGTACGTATAGTAATATAAAAATTAATTAATATTAGTTAAGTGGCCGAAAAAAAATAAAATAGTTACTGGATTTCATTACCTTAGATACATATATATATATAAACATATATATATATATATATAAACACATATATATATATATATAAACATCTTTCTCTTTTCTCCTTTCCCCTCTTGATGCACATCATCCAACTCTCTCCTCTCTGCTCTCGATCTCTTGTAAATTTCCACTACATAAATAAAATGTTTTCATTTGAAGAATTGAAGACTTTAAGACAACTTTATAATTAATTCTTATATATATATATATATATATATAACGTATTTTGAATTTGGTATAAAAATAGAAAATTCATATGTAGCGCGGGAATTGGCTCTAAAAACTATTTTTCTACGGCGGTTCAACCTTGAACCGTCGTAGAAAGTATTTTCTAAGGCGGTTCTCAGTTGAACCGCCGTAGAAAAGTAGTTTTTGGAGCCAATTCCCGCGCTACGTATGAATTTTCTATTTTTATATCATTTTCTAAACCCTAAACCCTACTCCCTAAACCCTACTCCCTAAACCCTAACCCTAAACCCTACTCCCTATTAAGTTTTTTTTCCCAATTTTCATAAATTAACCGCTGTGACGCTTAAGATTGAAATAGATAGTGAAGCGCTACCCTTTAATTTTTCCTTTGTTTTCGCCTTAACATTCTGAATTGGGTCGCAGGATTCGACCTCGAGGATGATAGTCTTCCCCGTCAGAGTTTTCACGTAAACCTCCATTTTTTTCAAAATACGTTATATATATATATATATATAAGACTTAATTATAAAAGTTGTCTTCAAGTCTTCAATTCTTCGAATGAAAACATTTTATTTATGTAGTGGAAATTTATAAGAGATCGAGAGCAGAGAGGAGAGAGTTGGATGATGTGCATCAAGAGGGGAAAGGAGAAAAGAGAAAGATGTTTATATATATATATATGTGTGTGTGTTTATATATATATATATATATGTGTTTATATATATATATGTATGTAAGGTAATGAAATCCAGTAACTATTTTATTTTTTTTCGGCCACTTAACTAATATTAATTAATTTTTATATTACTATACGTACCTAATGCATTTGTGGATTTGATTTTTTTATCCCGTTCGCCCAAGTCGAAAAAGTAGGAATTTTAGGGAACATAATGAAGCTTATAACTTTATCGTCTCTTACATGTACATTTATGAAATTTATTAATTTTTATCTTTGACCTATAATTATTGTACGTGTAGTAGCACGCGAAATTTAAATGCAAATATATGGTTCAATGGAAAATTTGAAATTTAATTATGAAATGGTTCATAAAAGTCGAGATTGTGTACATAATTAATAAACTTAGACAATCTGGGTATGTATTATTATATTTACAAAATTGTGGGCTTAGTTTTTTGAAAATGGGAAAAAAAAATTAATATTAAAATATGCCCGCGAGGGAATTGGCTCCAATTTTTTCCTCTATTTAAACCGAGAAAAAGTAGGGACTTTCAACGGCGGTTCAACCGCGAATCGCAGTTGAAAGAAGAATCAACTGCGGTTCACTCGTGAACCGCAGTTGATTGTTGGTTCAACGGCGGTTCGCGGTTGAACCGCCGTTGAACCGACGACCCGGTCGAAGCTTAAAGTTCAAATTTCTTGAAATTTCCTTTCCTCCCTCATTCTCTTCCCCTCCTCTCCCCTTTTTTTCCCCTGCATTTACCCTGTTTCCCGAACCCATTCTCCGCGGCTGTCCGTCTTCTTCGCCGATCCTCCCGTCGCCGGCGAGCTCTTTCGGTTTCCGATCAACCCCTCGGCTGTCCAAGCTAGGCCGATTGTTCGGCTGTCCAAGCAAGGCCGATTGTTCGGCTCTCCATTTCCACCCTCCTATATATACTTCGGGCTTGGTTGTAGGAGTTCACCCAAAAGGTTCCACTTTCTATGCTTACATTTTAAAAATTTTGCAATGTGACCTTACATTTTGTAAATGCTTCCCATTGCACTAGGGGTTTTTGGGTTGATATTTATGGTTGATTTCGGTTTTAATCCTTGTGATGAATGATTGGAATGCTTTTGGATTTATTGATTGTTTGTTGCATTGTTTTGGTTGTTGAATTGAGTGTTTTGTCCTACATGAGTTGAGAACCTAGGGTTTTGATTAATGTTCCATTAGGTACCCTTTGAAATTCGGGTTTAGTGTATGAATATGAGAAACTCAAATGTTTATTTCGGTTTTGCTTGATTAATTTTAGAACATTGGTGTTTGATTTCGGTTCTTATTCGATTTAGTGTTCCTCCTTTAGTGATAATGAGGAAAATGCTTTGTTGTTGATTCCACTTTGTGAAATTTAATCTTCATAGGGTTCTTTCTTTAGGGATCCCTTGTTTCAATGTCTTAAAAGCCCCATATATGTTGAAAGTAAAGAAATCTTTGAATGAATGTGAAGCATTTTTTATTGCATAAGCACTAAGTACCTTTAGGGAAGAAGAGTATTTTTTAGGAGTGAAGTACTAACCCTTGAAGCTTTGACCTTCCTCACTAAATTTTGGTTTTATTCCTTTAGTAGAAATTAATGATTGTTCTCATTAGTTGTTGATTGTGAAATGTGAAGTACTTTATCAATGGTACCCTTTATAAGTCCACTTTTTTGGCCCTCATTTGGTTTAATGTGGATAATGGTAATTGTGTATGGCAAATATCACTATCTCCTCTTAGCTTTCCCTTATCTTTGTTTCAAAAGCGTGAAATATGCTTTGTGAGGGTTCTCCTTGATGAAGGGGATTTTTTTTCATGAATGTAGAGTTTGAAATATCACTTCTCCTTAAATGTTTGATCTTTTGCGATGTATGGTTTCTTCTTTAGTGGAAAGGAGGGTAATGCTTTGTGGTTGAGTTGAAGGTGTGTTCCTCCCTTGGTTGTATGTCATGAATGCAACTAATATATTGAAAGTGAGGCTATCTTTGCATCAATGTAATGCTTCTTTATTGCGAAATCACAAAGTAATTCTATTGCTTTAGGGAAGGAGAGTATTTTTTTGGATTGAAGTACTCCTCCTTGAATCTTTTACATTCCTCACTAAATTTTGGCTTTTTCCTTTATTAGAAATGAATGATTGTTCTCATTAGTTGTTGGTTGTGAAATGTGAAGTACTTTATCAATGGTACCCTTTATAAGTCCACTTTTTTTGGCCCTCATTTGGTTTAATTTGGATAATGGTAATTGTGTATTTTTAGGAGTGAATTTTGCGAATGTACATTGCCTTTTTTTTTCACATTACAAGCATTCTTGTATTTGACATTAACGCTTTTCTTTAATTGCATATATGTTATATTGAATTCTCTTTCTATGTACATGAAGTTTAAGGTACTTTCAATGGCCCGAAAAAGAAAAAGCAATACGGAGCATAGTGATGAGGGTAATGGCAATGGAGATGGTTCTTCTACTACATCTAGAAGAGGTAGAGGGCCCACAAATTGCAATGATCTATTGGAAATGCGAGCGAAGGGGAAAACTCTTGACATTTCTTTTGATTCCGAGCTCGAGCCTAAAAAGTATCATTCAAGGTGGATTACCTTTGTGGCATATACGGCCCGGAGCAAAGTGGACATAGTGGAATATGAATCATGGCCCAAAGTTCCCGAGGAGATCAAGAAGAGAGTGTGGATGGAAATACGGGTATTTTCTTTAATTATAATGCATTGTTTGTTTCTTCTTTCATACAAATGAACTCAAATTCCTCACTAAATTTTTACTCCTAATTTGCACTGTAGGCATTATTTGTTTTTAAGTCATCCGAAGAACTCGAAACAAAGTGGATTTCTTATGCCGGTAAACGGTGGAAAGATTGGAAATCCTATTTAGGGAGATATGTACATGGTGCCTTGAAGGGTAAGGACCCATGCTTGGAATATAAGTATCTCCCTTGGGAGACATGGATTAAGTTCAAGTCTAGCCGCGAGACAGAAGAATGGCAGGTATATTTTTTTAAAATTGATTTCCTTCTTCTTTTTGGATATTTGAAATTGCTCAGTTTATGGATAATAATTTTTCATTATATTTCTCTCTAGGCAATTCGTGGAAAAGCGCAAAAGAATGCCACTTTAAATGCTTTCTACCATAATTTATCTCGCGGTGGCTACCGACTGCTGAAGAAGCAGTTGCATGACGAGGCGGTGAGTGCATCCGGGAAGAAGCCTTCAGAGGAGGGTCAGTCCAAAGAAGAAGGCGAAGATTCTTATTCAGTGCCAGGCCGTCATCTACTTTGGAGACAGGCCCACACAAACAAAAAAGGGGAATACTTCACGCTAGAGGCTGGGCGTGTAGGGATGGAAATTGTAAGTTTTGCACCATACATTTTCTTATGTTTCAGTTCTTTAAGCTACGCATATATTTAAAACTATATTTAACTTTTAAGTAAGACATCGTTCTTTTACTTAAGAGTAAAAAAAATAAAAATCAAATTTGAACACACTCTAGGCGGAATAGAGATAAAACCCTTTCCCTTTACTTTTGGCCCATTTCTTTTCTTTCTTTTTCTCTAGTAATATTATTCTACCTGAAGCCGAGTTGCACATTTTTCCTTTTTAAAAATTTTTTTTTTCCTTTTTACGGAACTGTCCATTTTTCCTTATTTTTTCTTTAATATTTTTAATATTTAAAGTCTCTGTGTATATATTTTTTATTATAATTGATTATTTATTACTAGATATCTATGATGAAATGCTAATTAATAATTTGGTTGTCATTAAATGTTTATATTGCAATTATAATTATCTAGTTATCACTGTAAAGTAAATAAATGATTAATTTGTATATATGTGTATTTATTTATATTTTATAATTATGGTTATCAATTTTATATTTAAAAAATTTATATACATAAATGATTAATCTGTGTACATGTGTATTTATTTATATTTAATTGATCTATTTACATTTCCTATATTTGGCAAAATGTGTCGGAAAATCTATGTTTCCGCGAGTCCCAAGGGGAGACCGTTGCAGAGGGTAGGAATGACATTCTTGTCATTGCAACGGGAAAAGCCCGATCACCCCGGTCGTTATCGCGGCCATTCTACCAGGGCACGTATCACAGAGGTTTTCCCACAGAAAACAAGGCCGTCGCTTAAAGATGAACTTGATTTAACTAAGCAACAGCTTCAGAAAACCACTGCCCAACTCGATGAATGTCAGACACATCTGAAGATGATGGTTGGGTTTATATGTGGTAAGATGGGAACCGACTATGATACATTAAAAGCCACCGTCATCAATAGTGCCAAAGATGAGAGCTTGCACCCAGAGACCTCCGGAGCGGTCCCTGTTTCCCCTGTGAGCCCTGTTTCTCCTCTGATCCCTACAAGTTTGCCCGAGTTGGAGATGCTACATGTTTCACCTACGGACCCGATCAAAGCCTCTGACTGGGGTGCTTTAGGCGAATACAAGGTAAATAAAATTAATATGTATATTTTCATAGAATACACGTGGTATTTTTAAAACTAAATTAAATTCAGTGCATGCATATGACACACTCATCACCTTCAAAAGGAAAGAAAAGAGAAAGGATAAGAGAGAACATGTTTAAGAATTCTAAACAGGTATTTTAGGAGGCTTGAAACTCATAACCCTAAGATATATCTTGATGTATAGAACATGTTTTAGGCTTTGAATAATTCCTTGGATTGGTTTCAAGTGAATACTTATTTAGACGACAACTTTCTTCTTCAATTTTTTTTTTCATTATTACAGTGCTTTGTTAATTTAGACTTAATAGTTGATTAATGTTCATTCGCTTGCCTATTATCTCAGGACGGGTGTGAATGCCATCTGTTCATCTCTGAGGATTCGCAAAAGCGGCGTAAGCTTGTGGCAAAGGGAAATATTTATAAGCAAAGCAAGCACCACGGGCGCGAGGTTAAGAAAGGTTGCGCGAGGGTCACAATTAAAATTTGCTATGATGACTTTGCCCCGCTACCATTTCCTGAGGAAGAGGCTGCAACTGTGGGAATGGCCAGATCCTTTTTCGTGGAATGGCCTATACAGTTGATTGAAATTATTCAGCCGGATCCGGTAACACAGGTATATTCTTTCATTTATTTGTGCATTACTTAATACCGTTTTGTATATTTAATGTTATTTCAAATGATGTTAGGTGGATAAAAGTGCCCAAAAGAAAAAAGGTCGGATGAATTATATGGATGATATAAAATCTCCTTCGGCGACGGTTCCGACTGAGATGTCAACCTCATCGACATATGATCCATTGCAAGAGTTGCAGCTCCGAATGGAGAAAGATTCGGACTTCAATGGCTTCTTCTTTCAAATGACAAGAGAAGTCATAGGTGTGGAGCACCCTATTGCGATGGATCGACAGGATCTCGTAGACTTATTGACCAGAGAAAGCCAGGTCTCAAACTGTTTGATGCAGTTGTTCACCCAGTGAGTTTCCACTTAATTTTATAACCTATTTCTAATTATTGTTATATATAGTATGCATTCCATGTGCCTAGACTAACCAATGAAGCCCTTTTTGTAAATTCTTTAGAGCTTTACATGAGTTAGTTGAAAGGAATGGGAGAAAGGGGATAGGTTTCCTCTCGGCTGATCATGTCACACCCATAGGAAATGAGTATGAAGATAGGGTAAACTACATTGCGCGAAACTTGAAGGATCGGAATAAAGAAATTTATCTGGTGCCTTATCTTCAGGGGTAAGTGACACTGTAAGCGCTTCTCTAATATTTAATCGGCACTAATTTAAAGATCTGACGTCATTAAATTTTTCGTTTGCAGTGAACATTGGATGCTAATAGCCATTAGACCGATAGAAAAGGTTGTCTACTGTCTTGATTCTTTACAAAATCCACAGAAAGAGGAGGCGGTGGTGCTTATAGACGAGTGAGTTATATATATTAACAACTGTTAGGATGCCTATATATCCATATGTTGCTAATTATTTTCGTTCCGCTTTCATTTTTATAGGGTGATGTTTAACTATCAAGCTTTCTTAGGATTGCCCAGAAATGTGCATATACAACCTTCGTGGATAGTAGTTAAGGTAAAATTGGTTCTTATTAAATTTTTTACTCAACGTTGTGCATATGCAAAATTGGTTCTTATTAAATCCGTGAGTCTAGTAGCATAAGTTTGTAGTGTTAGTCAATTAATATATTAGTTAGTTACGTTATTTATTGAGGTATTTGATTTATGCATGCAATCCGTGAGTCCAGTACTGTAGGTTAGTTAATATATGCATGCAATTGCCTTTTCGATCAGTAGAAATTAGCTTTGTCCTAGTCATTTAATTAATTAGATTAATATGAATGAAGTTATATGAATATTATAATTAATTGCTAACTCGTATATTAATATTCATTAGCATAAAAATCAAACGAGCAATTGGGAGTGTGGGTACTATGTAATGCACTACATGTACCAAATAGCAATGAAATCATCCACATTGGCACTTGAAAAGGTAAATATTTCTCATAACTTACTTAATTGACTGTATTTCATTTTGCTATTCGGTTACTTTTTAATTTCAAAAATTCTGTTGCAGCACTTCAAGCTCGACCGCACTCCATTAAGCAATGTGGATATAGATGCAGTGCGAAAAATATGCGCTAGTTATATTTTGGAGCATCCGGCGTAGTTGAAGGATACTAATTAAACTTGTTCATATTAGAGTTGTACAAATATTTTTTGGATATGCTGTATTATAAAAGCGATTTCAATTTGTATATTGGTGATATTTGTATTAAATTTCAAGTTTTAGCAGCAGGTTTTGCTTTAAACCAGGTTTTAGCAGCAGGTTTTTAATGCTTTTAATGCGGTTCGGGTGTAAAAAGTGGCCACTTTCTACGGCGGTTCACGGCGGTTCATGGTTGAACCGCCGTAGAAAGTGTAACTTTCTACTGCGGTTCTAACCGCCGTAGAAAGTCCGCTAACTTACTACGGCTGCCTGATAGATGGCGGTTCAAAAATGCTAAAAACCGCAGTTAAAAGCCCTTAATAACTGCCATTAAAGCCCCTTTTTGTAGTAGTGATACAATATAGCAGAAAGTCGACACAGTTCTAAATGAACTATGAACAACTTTTTAATTAGGTGCAGATTCAGAATAATAACATTGTCAACAACGCCCATGCAGGATAATGGCCCAGATATAAAAGTAGCTCGAGACTACTGACCAACGAGAATGACCCAACGACGAAGCCCAAGCCGGCTCGCGAATCATTCTGCACATTGTGAATTCACGACTGAACATAGACGCATAATAGAATACAACAGATATACAGATAATCCAGAGCGTGAAGTAGGCACACATGGGCATTCATAGATATAATATAATAAAGTGCGTGGAATAGTTCAACATGCTATAATTCATATATCATATAAGGATGAACTCCTAACACATGGCATATGCATGATGTAATCCGACATTCAATTAATTACAGATTAAAATAATTCTTTCTTTTTTAGTGAGATAACTCACCTCAGTCCGTAGGCACTACTCACGATCTAATTATCTGACCAGCATATATTTCAGGTTCCAGTAATTCAGTAATTATTTCCAACTAATAGAATTCTAATATTCTTTAAGTTCTGAGGTATTTTAGTAATTAACTAAATAAGGGAGTAAAAGCAATTTTTTCCATTTTTCGTTAAAAAGACGTATAGCATAATAAGTACTTAGAAATTATATATCTCTAACTTGAAAATAACTAATTTAATAAAAACATATTAGTTTTAACTTTAAAGAAAATATAAGTTTCATGCCGTAAATTTAATTTACCTATTTCCTTAAAAATGAGCTTTATAACCCTTAAACTCTAATTCCAACTTATTGTAAAAATAACAATTTTAAATAGATACAAAATATAGTAATTATTAATTTATAGAAAATATAAGTTTATACTTTGCAAAAAATCATAAAAATATTTATTCCCAAAATTATAATAGAAGAAAGCATAAGAAATAAGTAAAGAAAATAAAATTATTCAAAAATTCATTTTTTAGCTGTAGAATCGGTTTTACCCACTCTGATATCGGCAAAAACTGATCAAGCCTATTTAAGGAATTCTCAGATTGGTTTTACCCGACTTTAGATCGGTTAAAACCGATTGTTCCAAGAAATCGTGTTCTTTAGTTTTTGCTTCGGTTTTTCGGAAAATTTTGCTAAAATCTTGTTTTGTTTTGGTTCTTTTTGCTACAAATAATTTATACAACCTTCCTACAATACTCTTATCATTCCATAACACCTAAACAACACTTTAAGAATCCAAAATTCACCTAATTATCAAGAAAACTAAAAACTTAACCATTCTTCATTTTTGCATTATTTCTTCCAAATCTAAACGTAAAAAGTGTGTTGAATTCATTAACTTTACATTCTGAATCCTTCTTAACATCGAATACACGCTTGTGGAATCAATCCTTAGCTTCAAAGCTTTGATTTCCAAGCTTTCCTCCTTTCTTCTTCTTCCTTCTCCTTCCTTCCTTCCTTTTTCTCTTTTTCTTTCTAGCTTTTCTCTAGTTTGGTTAAGATTTTGGCAGAGTTTGGACAGCAATGGGGTGGAGGAAATGGCTGGAGGAAGGACTATTTTTAGGCAAAGGTATGGAGTACGTCCAAAATTCTTATTTTTTTCATTTCTAGAAAGCAATCAGTTTTACCCGATTGCATGATTGGTAGCACCGATTGGTATTGGTTTTACCTGACTGGTGACCGGGTAAAACCGACCAACTTTAAATCTTATCCTCTCCAATCAATTTTTCCCGATTGGAGGACTGGGTAAAATCGATTCCAATTAGTTTTACCCAGTCTTTTGATCGAGTAAAACAACTCTAAGGCGGTGAGATATTTTTCTTACTTTTTTCAATCGGTTTTACCCACTCCTTTGATTGGGTAAAACCGCTCTAAGGTGGTGAGATATTTTTCTCACTATTTGTGATCGGTTTTACCCACTCTTTGGTTGGGTAAAACTGATCCGATTAAATTTTTATCAATTTTCATTTATTTTCTAATTTTCTTATTTTCTATTTCCTATTTTTGAAAATTCCATAAATTCCTAAATCATAACTTTTCTAAACAAATAATATACCATGAAATCAATAATCAAATTTATCAAATTAACTTACATAGGTAAAAATTTGAAATCAAAATAAGAGAATTCTTTTGAAAGAAAATATCTTATGATTTTATAAAGTTTTCTAAAGAAAATAGTTTTAGACTAAAATTCTTTTTAAAAAAATTCTTTAATTTATTAAAGGCTTGTAAAATATTTTTAAATACCTCTAAATATTTTTATAGGTGAATTTAGGTACTAAAAATTTCTGGGGTCTCACCGTCGGCGTTGCAAATTCGATTCGAACTGTGAGGGAGGTGGGTATGGGTTTTGTCGGTGCTGCTAATAGTCGGGTTATCCATGTTGCTGTGGAGATTTTGACTCCGAAAGCCATATCCACTGGCCTCACAATTCAAAATTGAATTTCTGAAGCAAGATCTATGTTTTCAGATTTTAGATTTTTTTGTTTTGTATTTCAATTTTTTGGGGGTTATTTCTTGTTGATTTCTCGTTCTTTCCAACTTTGGTGATTATTGATAGGGGTGGCAAAAAAACCCACTAACCCAAAAACTGCCCAAACCCATTGGGTATTAACCCAATAAAACCCACTTTAAAAAATAATGGGTTGGGTGGGCTTGGACTAAATATGTAATGGGCGGGTTTTAGGGTACCCAATCCCGCCCATCATGAGTATCAAAAATACCCATCCACAATTACCCTTAAAAGTAAAAAAAAAAAAAAAAAAAAAACCAACAACTCACATACTTTAGTGTGCTCATTTTATTTTTTTCTTCAAACTTATTTTTTCTTTTTCTTTATTTTTCGTGTCCTACAATTAATTTACGTTTTTTTTCCATTTATTTTTTTATAATATTTTTAAATTACCTACTTATAATACTAATTCAAAATTCGTTCGGGTTTAGGGCCTGGTTTGGGTTTGGGCCGGGCTGGGCCGGCCCAGTTCGGGCCCAATTTTTGACAGATTTCGGGGCGGGCCCAGTTTCAGCCCGGGCCCAGTTTTGGGCCTCGGGATCAGTTTTGGGCCTCGGGCCCAGTTTTGGCCCGGGCCCAGTTTTGGGCCTTGGGCCCAGTTTCGGGCCTTGGGCCCAGTTTCGGTGTCGGGGCATGCACGGGTTTATATAAATATAAAAAAATTAAAAATTGTGTTTCGACAAAAAAATTACATACAATTAAATATAAAAGTATATAAAATTTAATATTTCAAATTTTAGAATATATTCAAAGAATTAAAATTCACTTTAAAAAAATTAAAATGAAATTAAAAAAAATTTTAAAATTTTTTTTATTAATAAACTATTAAATAAGCCTTACATTTTTGTACAATGGGTATTATGAGTACCCATAGCTACCCATTACCCATTTGAGTTAAAACCATTAATTGAGTGGATAATGGGTACCCATTACCCATTAACTTAACACCCATTTAATACCCGTCCAACCCGCCCGTTTGACACCCCTAATTATTGATAACTTTCGTTCTTTTAAGAGCATACTTACGGAAACCAAAATTGGGGACTTGTGGTAGTAGAAATTCAGATGATTATTGATGACGTTTATTCTCATGCTTTGCTGGATCTTATACAGTTGTTATTAGTGTTTGGTTTTAGTTTGTTTACTTTGTTAAGTTGTGTGTCAGTGAGTCGGTTGGTGGCCGATCTTAAGGTCCAAAAATGGAGTCCTGTGAAATGTTTTTAGTAGTGATGTAAAATGTATTACTTCCATCATGCAATGCTATACATTTCTGTTGTTTAAGGAAACAAAAAAGGAAATTAATGAAAGAAAATTAATAGAAAAATAAAAAGGAAAATAAAAAGTCAAGATTATGATTTGTAAAAAAAAATGTAAATTAATTTTGATATTATAGAAAATATGGCAATGAAGAAATTATGGAAAGTCATAATAATAATAAATTAATTCAATCTTTTTTTAAAAAAAGGAAGAAATCTGAAATGTATGAGGGGAAAAGTTAAAAATCAAGAAAAGGAAAAAAAAAAAAAAAGAAGAGAAATTATAGAAAGTAATAATAAATACATCAAATGAACTAAAATTCTAAATTTTAAAAAAAGTAAATCAATTTTTAAGCCTTAATTAATTGAAAATAAGAAAGAGAAAAATTAAGAAAAAGCCAAAAAACCTTTTTTTTAGTAAGGGTAAATTTGTCATTTTATGACAAAAGTTAAGAAAAAGAGTTGACTTTTTGGTTGACAGTTAAATATAACGGAATCCATCAACTTTACAGCATTTGAGAAAGTACAGGGGGTTATTTGTAGCTTTTTAAACTATAGGGGGGTCATCCATAACTTTTCCAAACCACAGGGGGTTATGCGTAAATAACCCTTATTATTATTTTTGTTATTATTATTATTATTATTATATATGTTTATTTATTTATTTTAATAAATATGTATTGACTTTATTCTTAGTTTGACTGTGGGAGGTGTAGAATATTCACTCCCAAGCTTTCATATCTACAGTATATAATAGAAAGCAATATAGGTTTCACCTCAATCTGCCACTTGGATGCCACATAAGCGCCACATAAGTCTAGCATTTAATGTAATATACCTTATCAGTATGTAACTTACCTCTAAATAATGCCACATGGCTGCCACATTAGCACATAATTTAATAAAATTTCCATATAAAGGCAATATAAGAGGAACATTTAATAGTTGTTTATTAAAAACATAAATTTTATTTTCTCTATTTTAATTGGGTAACATTTTCTTTTGTATGTTTAGCTTCTTTAAGTTATTTTTCAAATTTCTATATTAAAAATTGATGTTCATATTTAATCCTTCATATTCAACTTATTTAAATATAAATATAAACATAAATATATATATATATATGCATATATCTTTCATATTTTATCAATATGATTTAATGTAGAATATTAATTAGTCATATTTGTAAATATTAACCATTTATCATGATAAATAAGTTGATTTTGTTACAAATAAATATATTATATACTTTTTATTATTTTCGTTTACTCTTTTCTTTTTTTATTTTTTCATATACTATAAGTTTTAAATATCTATAAAGGCTATTAATTATATTATGGTTATTTACATTGTTCGCATAAATTTTCTTTATTTTTTTCACATCAAATTCGTTTATTTTTTTTCACTTAAACTCCTTTATTTAATATACCATTATTACTTTCTATTAATTATAAGAAGACTCTTGGTAATCCATAAAAAAAATATAAATAGACACTCACAATCTATATATATCTTCCGTCCATTCAAAAGAAAAACAACTTTTTTATTGCTTATAATCCTTATGTGCATGCCTAATTCACGCTAGTAGTGCAACTTTTCGTAATATATACGTCCATTTAGAACCTAATTTTTGGTTAGAGAAATTTTATAAAAAAAATTATTATTGATTTTTCTCAATCTTTCTTCAAATTTACAGGTTTATGCTAGTTCAACTCCAATGAAAAACAAAGTTCCTCTATTCAAAGATAGAAAATATGTCTTTAGGTTCACCTCATTTGACAACAGAGTTTCTCATGCCGTCGACGTCTATTTACAATGCGCATCATATTCATTCAACAACTTTGTTAATTTTTAGAAGAAGAAGAAGACTAAAGAAGTTGACAAGAGGAAATGTAAAAAGGTGAGGAAAGGGAAGAGAATAGGCATGCCAATTCTATATTTGACGAAACGTCACAAGTATTTATGTTATAGTTAACGCATGTTTCTTGTTTTTAACTATATATTTATAATAAACTGATTATTTATAATTCTAATTTTTATATTATCACATAATAATATTATTGGGCATTCACCGTGCATATGCACGGTGTTCACACCTAGTATATATATATATATAGGAGCACACACACAACACACTAGATGAGACTGCCGTGCCATGTACGGCTTCTGCCCAACAATGTCATTAATCTATATCAATTTTGTTTCATTGTAAGTATAAGTAATAATAAATAATCTTTAAAATAGTTTTAAAGCCATTTTGGCTCGATTTATTTATTTATGAGCTTAATAATATGGGTAATCAATCTCTCCTTTAATTAAAAAGAGTGAACTGTCAAAAATGTCGTTATACTTTTTAAAAATTTCTCGTTTGATCACTAAACTTTTTTTCCCTAGAAATATCACCATACTTTTAGAAAGGGCCAAAAATGTCACTTTGCTGTTTGTTTTCGTTAGCACTAACGGAATATACAACATGTGCATCTCACATACATTTTTTTGAGGGTATTTTTGTCAGCAACCAATAAATTTTTAACAAAAATACAGTTCCTCTCCTTCCAAATAAAATTAAAAAATTAAAAGAAAAAACCCTCTCCCACAGATAGAGAAAAGTCATCTCTCCCTCCTCCGCAGCGGTCTGCCTCCCGTCCCCCCCCCATCCTCCATCCTCCGTCGCGGGTGGGTATGTAAATCTTTTGTGGCTTTACATGACTAAAATAAAAAAACCAAAGAAGAAAGCCAACCCATTTGTTTATATATTTTGAGGCTTTGACACCAAATCTTTTAGCTAGAACAACTTTTTGAAGACATGGGGAATTATTACTCTCCAAGCAATTCGTACAGATAAAGATCTAAGAAATTTTCTTGATTCAATTCAATTTTGTGGATCCCACAGGAGAACCCAGCAACTTCATCGACATCAATTCAATTCAACTGTAATCCGAATTTTGATTGAAATTGGATGTTGTGAGAACCATGAACATCAAGTAATGAGCCGATTTGGTGATCAATTGATCAAAGCCGTCTTCCTTCGAGTTTGGATTCAGCATTCAACAACAAACCCCAACAATCTAATTCAAATAATTAATTCTCCTCAAATCGGCGCTCGTCGACGATCAACATCACCCTCTATTTTGTGATTCAGCAGCTCAAATAAGTTTTTAACCAAAAGGTTAATGCACTGCACCTTTCTCTTGGCTAGCGCATCCCCATCAATTTGATCAAAATCTGTGAAAACTTGAAATGAGATCAACAGATTTTAGAGAAAAGGAAGAACAAGAAACTAATTTGGGGAAAAATTTTCTATTTTCTGATAACTCAACCGTGTATGATGGTGATCATCACCTTATATACATTCCATCATAGCTTAACTAATCACTTACTATATCTAGTTAATTAACTAATACATCTGTACAATGGTTAACTAACTAGAGTGTAATCTTGACTTTTATGATCTTGGAGAATCTTGCAAGTTGACAGCTGTAGTGACAGCTGTGTTGCTGGGCTGCTGCAACATTCTTCACATCCCCTCTCAAGATGAGGCTTGAGAAATGTCCCAAAACTCATCTTGGACAGAATGCGAGAGAAGGAGTGAACAGGTAAAGAGTTGGTGAGGACATTAGCAAGCTGCTGAGTGGCGGAAACATGTTTTTGACCAATGAACCCTTCAAGATACTGATCCCGAACCAGATGACAATCAATATCCAAGTGCTTAGTCCGTTCATTGAAGACTGGATTCTCTGTGATGTGGATGGCAGCTTGGTTATCACACTAGAGAGGGATGGGAAGCTGAAGGGGAATGGAAAGATCTTTGAGGAGATAAGAGATCCATTTGAGCTCACACATAGTGGAAGCAAGGCTTCGGTATTCAGCTTCAGCTGAGAAGCGGGATACAGTAGTTTCCTTCTTGGTTTTCCAGGAAATCAAGGCATCCCCAAGAAAAATGCAATATCCAGTGACAGATCTTCTGGCCTTCTTACAAGTAGCCCAATCAGCATCAGAAAACGCTGTAACTGTGAGACTATTGTTGGATGGATAAAATAGACCCTGAGAAGAACATCCTTTCAGGTATCTGACCACATGTAGAGCAGTATTCCAATGAACCTCAGTTGGTTGTTGAATGTGCTGGTTGAGTTGCTAACAACAAAAGTCAAGTCAGGTCTAGTGAAACCCAAATAGAGTAGCCTGCCTATGAGTCTTTTGTAGGGCCAGGATCCTGAAGAACAATCGAATCAGAATTCAAATTGCAGCAACTAGGAAAAGGAGTAGGTGCTGGTTTAGCACTAGTCACGCCTACAGCAGAAATGATATCATGAGCGTATTTCTGTTGATTAAGATACAGCCCAGCATTAGACCGAATGCTTTCAATTCCAAGGAAGTATCTGGCATGACCCAAATCCTTGATGGTGAACTCTTGATGCAGAAAATCCTTGACAGCAGAAATGGCTAACTCAGAATTCCCTGTGATCAGGACATCATCCACATACACAACTAGAGCAAGACTGATATCAGAAGTAGTCTTTAGAAAAAGGCAATGATCATGTTTGGACTGAATGAAACCATAACCAACCAATTTTTGAGTAAACTCCTGATTCCACATTCTGGATGCTTGTTTTAAGCCATATAATGACCTTTTTCAACTTACACACCTCCTGGGAATTGGCCTTAAAATAGCCCTCAGGTGGGATCATATATACTTCTTCATCCAAAGAGCCATGGAGAAATGCATTATTGATATCCAATTGATGTAGAGACCAACTTTTAGCTGCAGCAATGGCTAAAAGTAGCCTGACAGTGACAGATTTAGCCACTAGGGAAAAATTGTCAAAGTAATCCACTCCTTCTACCTAATTATATCCCTTTGCAACAAGTTTAGCTTTATACCTGGCAATACTCCCATTAGGTTTACACTTGACCTTGTATACCCATTTGCACCCTATGGCCCTTTTACCTTTAGGCAATGATGTGAGTTCCCAAGTCTGATTCTCCTCGAAGGGTTGGAGCTCATTTTCCATTGCTTGGACCCACTTCTTTGACATTCTAGCCTGCTTATAAGAATATGGTTCCTGAATTTTTGACAAGTTAGTAACAAATGAAACATATGAAGTGGAAAATGGGCTAACTGGCTGATGAGTATAGGCCATATTTGTGAGAAAATCATGTAACTAGACTGGTTTCTTTCATTCAATGAGAGGATAGACATGAAGAGGTGAGGAATTAGGTGCTGGTTCTGAATGAGTAGGAGACTCATTTCTATGGAAAAAGTCTTGCACGGGAACATGTGAATCAGTGAATAGATGATCATTGATGGGCGAATTTCCAACAGGAGTATTTAGGATGGAGTTGTTTGAGGTAGAGTGCATTTCATACTGATCTGAAGTAGGAAATAAGGGTGTAGGAGTTGTGTCAGGTGCAGGATAAGGTAATGGATCTGTAGGTAAAGGAGATGACACACTTGATTCTTTGGGTAATTGGAATACAGAAGCTTTGTAAGGGAATATCTCTTCCTGAAACACAACATCCCTGGCTATCACTTATTTTCTGTGGGATAGATCATAGACCTTTTAGGCCTTTTGATGGGGTGGATAGCCCAGAAATATGGCTGGAAAGGCTCTAGGGGCAAGCTTATCTTTGTGTGGAGAGGTGTTGGTAAAGTAACACAAACAACCAAAGGTTGTGAGGTTAGTCAGTGTAGGACATTTCCCAGTTAGGATTTCATAAGGGGTCTTCCAATTTAGGATAGGAGTAGGTAGTCTATTAATGAGGTAAGTGGCAGTGAGAATATAATCCCCCCAGAAAATCTTTGGTAATCCAGAATGAATCATGAGGCTCCTAGCTACTGTAAGTAGATGTCTGTGCTTTCTTTCTACAAGACCATTTTTTTGAGGGGTGTAGGGTACTAATTTTTAGTGGATGATGCCAAAATTTGCAAGCATTTCTAAACAGGTCAGGTTAAGGAATTCAGAGCCATTATTTGTTCTTAGGCATTAGACTGTGGCTTGATACTGAGTTTGCACCATAAGGATGAAATGGTGCAAAGTTTTGGTTGTTTGAGATTTATGGGTGAGTATGAGGTCCATGTGCACCTATTGTAGTCATCTACTAAGGTTAAAAAGTATTTGTTTCCATTGAGATTTGGAGTTCTGTAAGGCCCCCATATATCCCCATGAATCAATTGAAAACAACCAGTGGTATTATATTCACTGAAAGGGAATGGCAATCTGCATTGTTTGGCCATAGGACATACATCATAAAATTCAGATAAATCAATAGAAACATCTTTATTTAGAGGATATAAATGATTCATTACAGTGACAGAAGGATGTCCCAACCTAATATGCCAAATTCTAGAATTAGGAATATTTACAGCATTGGCATTATGAGAAGATACAGAGTTTGTAATGAGGTTTTTGCTAATGGCATGAGAGTGTTTCTGTAAGAGGTCTTTATGAAAAGAATTTGATCGCAGAATGTAGAGTCCCTTGCATGCTTGTGACACTCCCAGGACTCTATTAGTCACTAGGTCCTGTATGAGGCAAAAATTAGAGAAGAAATCAACACGAACTCTTCCTGTTTTGACTAGTTTATTCACAGATTGCATATTGTACTTAAAAGTAGGCATATGGAGGCAGTTTGTCAAGGTTATGGAATCAAACAGTGGTACATTTCCAGTGTTTTTGATCATTTTTATGGATCATCAAGTAGACAAACAGGTGTAGGAAATTGAACTGGTTTTAAGGCTTGGAGCAATTTAGAATCACTGCACATTTGACTTGAGGCCCCACTATCAACTATCCAATAATCAAATTCTAATGAAACAGCAGAATGACTAAATTGAGTAAGAACACTACCTGCAAAGTCACCAAAGTAGGCATAGTTCACCATATTTGAGTCCTGCATGTTGTCTTTCATCTTTCCTTTTAATGCCTTTCCAAGCTCCATCTGAATCAAGTTAGAAACCATTGTTTGCAGATTTCCTCCTTGCGTCTGACTTCCTTCCATGTCAAATGATGTATCCATTATATCGTGAGGCATAGCATTGACAGCATTTGCAAAACTTGCAGAACTCTTTTCCGAGTGGATTTTTGGACTATTCAAATTTCCTACATCCTTGGAACCTTTCCACCAATCCGGATATCCTTTAAGATTGAAGCAGGTATCCTTTATATGTCCTTCATTGTTACAAAAATCACATTTCAGGTCAGGCCTATTCACAGGCCTCATTTTAGGAATTCCTTTTCCTACAGCATGTGTTCTATCTGTTCTCACAGCCAGTGCACTGTTTTCATTTGCCTCAGCATAATTGTTCCGAACCTGCCTTTGCTTTTCCATAGAAATTATCATTGAGTATACCTTGTTAATTGTAAGAAATGGATCCATGAGAAGGATTTGGTTTCTGTTTGCATCTGTAATGCCCCGTACTTTTAACACTAAATTTAAAGTTAAGTTTTGAATTATTAGGAGTAATTTCAAGATTTTAGGATTTATAAATATAGAAAACTAGTTAAATGTGTAGTAGAGAAAATAAAACGACTCTTATTGTTGTGTAAGATTCGATACGACAAAATGTTAAAAATTTAAATAGATGAAATTATTATTAAATATTATATATGTAAAAATCTCATAATAAGTGGTGACTCGAGCTAAAGTGATAAGCTTGGAAAAATAAAAAATAAAAAATTAATAATATCTAGCCTAATAAAACAAGAAAAATAAAATATAGAAAGAAGAAGATAAGAAAAAGAAAAGAAAACAGTGAACACGTAAGAAGGAAAGGGAAAGGAAGAGAAGAGAAGAGAAGGGAAGAGAAGAGAAAAAGAAAATAAATGAGAGTGATGGTCAACAATAGTTGCCTCTTGATAAATATCAAATAAATAAATAATTAATAAAAATAAAATAAAATAAAATGAAAGTAGATAGAGACGCTGGAGACTTCCACACACACACACATATATATATATAGCTAAGACAAAATAAAGAAAAACAACAACACAGCAAAACCGAAAGAGAAAGACGAGAGAAAAGAGAAACAACAAAGCAAAACTGAAGGAAGAATAAAAGAGAGAAAGAAAGAAGGGAAATAGAGAGGAAAGAGTGAAGAAGTAGGAAAAGAAGGGAAATACAAAGCTTTCAAGAAGGTATTATTTCTTTAGCTTTTCTTGTAAAATTTGAGGAATTATTTATAATAGTTGTGTATCTAACAAGCTTTTATATAATATGGAATTAATAAATTTGATTATGAGTAAATAATTTTCATATCTTTGAATTACATAATAATAATTATATTGACTTTTGGAATTCAGTTTTTAGTGCCTATAAGTTTAAACTATAAAATTATGAGTTTTCTTAAATTTTAATTTGAATATATGATTTTAGATGTTATATAGATGTTATGAATTATTAGAAATGTATATATTTTATAGGAATGATTTTAATTAAAATGAATTAAAGAAAAATATGTTTAGTTAGAATTGATTTTGGTTAGTTAATGATAATATGAAATAAAGAGGAAATAGAAGTTTTGGCCAAATACATGCTTTATTGAAAAAAGGAAAAAATAGTTATTGTATGCATGTTCTTGTAAGAAGAATAGGAAATAAACAAAATAAGAAAAAATAGATTATGGGCTAAAAATGGAAAAAAGGGGGCTCACGGGTGGTTAAAAGAAATAAATGGAGAAAAAGAGAAACATAAAGATTAATAAGATTTGGGGAAAAGTTGGGAGTAAAGAATTTAATAAATAAGTTATTTTTAAGTTGCTATTTTTATAGTTTAATTACTATTGAAATTACTTTATTAAAACAAACTTAATTTAATGCAGATTTGCTTACAAAATACTAGCAATACGAGGTGAGTATTCTCACTAAAGGGGTTAAATATTTTAATTGAGTAAATAAATGAGTTATCATGTGTTTACTGATTTAATTGATATGTTTAGTGAAATACATGCTTTATAAGTAAAATGTATAATTATGATCTTTATATGTGAAAGTGTGATATTTATATATGTGAATGTTTACATGATTGTTCGTAAGTGCCAAGTTAACATGTATAAGTGAAATATATGTTAAACCTTATCGTGTATTTCTGAGCTACGTGTCAAGCATGAAATGTTTGTGTTTTGTGCACTCTGTTATATGCTATTTGCGTGTTTCCTGTTACTTGTTATTTGCCAGTCAGATTTGGGTCCCTAAAGCGTATCCAGTTGTTGAGATTGGGTATGTCGGTATTGGGCTAGAGTGCCTGACTAAATGACTGGGGCGTTCATTTTCAGTACTATCTCGAGGTATGCCATTTTGTTCCGTGCACCCGTGTATGTGCACAAGTTTGCTGGCGTAGTTGACGAGACGACACACCGTGTATTGTGTTCGCCGCCCATTCCAACACATTCCAACATAGGTAAAGTATAATTAGTAATGCTTAACAAAAGATCACATAGATCCTCGTTAGAGCTTGTTGATTATGCTCTTTCGATCCCTTACGTGTTCCCCCTTGCTTGCCTAGGAAATATTTACTACGTGCCGGTAATTGTTTATTCGGTAATGTTTTAATAGTGCGGCCTCATTGAGCTTATGGAAGCTCACCCCCTAGACCTTTTGCATGTAACAGGAATTAAGGACAGCGTTATGAAAAGTGTCGGAATTATATGACAAACTCGTATTAAGAAAGTAAGGCAAGAATATTGCAATAGCTACAGAAATACTCTTATATAGTTTGTATTAGTAAAATAAAATGTATTTTATTTTAATTGAGTGTATAATTAATTAGTGCTCTTGTATTCTGAATGAGTCCTGGTGCGAACCAGGCAGACAGTTCGGCTGCGTCTCCCGCCCGAACAGGGAGGTCGAAGGCCGGGCTGTTACAGCATCATATTCTTCATTTAGCCCCATGAGAAACTGCATTAGTTTGTCTTCATTATCTTCTGACACAGAGAGGCTGTAATAACCACATTTGCAGCAAGCACACTGCCTTCCTGGCTTCAGACATGCCAATTCATCCCAACCTTGTAAGTTTGGTGTAGTAAGCAGCAACAGACGAGCTGCCTTGAGTAAGAGTCCTCATGTCTCTCTTGAGTTCATACAATTGAGGACCATTGCATGCTCCATATCTCTCTCCCAGTTCCTTCAATAGTGTTTTTTGACCCTTGACAAACAGGAAACCATGCGCAATTTCTTTGCTTAAGGAGTTCAGAATCCATGATACAACAGTGGAATTCACTCTATTCCACTGTTTGTATCCTGGTGAACCTTCATCTGGCGTTCTAATCTCTCCAGTTATGAATTCTAGCTTATCTCTGGACTGAAGAGCAATCAGCATAGCTCTATTCCAACCGATGTAGTTTTTCTCAATCAGAAGTTCAGAAACTAAGACAATTCTAGAGTGATCAGAGCTATGAAGATAGAGAGGATCTTCATTGTCATATCTGTATGAATGATGTTCAAATCTTTGTGATGAATTTCCTTCAGTTCTCTGAGAATTCTCCATTGTGGATAGCTAATCTTCAAGATCAAGTTCGATTGATGAATTACAGATTGTAAAGGACTGGATCAACACATTAATTGGTGGTGATTCAATCTCCTAGTGCTCTGATACCATGTGAAAACTTGAAATGAGATCAACAGATTTCAGAGAAAAGGAAGAACAAGAAACTAATTTGGGGAAAATTTTTCTATTTTCTGATAACTCAACCATGTATGATGGTGATCATCACCTTATATACATTCCATCATAGCTTAGCTAATCACTTACTATATCTAGTTAATTAACTAATATAGCTGTACAGTGGTTAACTAACTAGAGTCTATTCTTGACTTTTGTGATCTTGGAGAATCTTGCAAGTCGACAGCTGTAGTGACAGCTGTGTTGCTGGGCTGCTGCAACATTCTTCACAAAATCATTCAATCTGATCGAAAAAATAATAATAATTCTCCATTGCCGCCTTCGCTTACTGCATTTCGAGGAGAAGAAAATTAGCCAAAAAGAAAAAGGGCAATCTCAAAGTCGATTCAATCGCAGTTCAAGTTTGAGAAATTAGGGGAGTTTTCATTTGAAACTGAGCAGGTGACGTAGGATCTGGGTTCAGATTCTGAACTGGACTTTCAGAGTTTTTGGGCAGCTGTGATGTGGTTGCTTTCTGGGTTTTTCGGACGGCGGTTTCTTGGGCTGAGAGGTGGAGCTGGTTATTCGGGCGGCAGTGATGTGGTGGATTTCGTATGGGAGGTGGAGGAAGGAGGAGGAGAAAGGAGGAAAGTGGAGTAGTTTATAGAGAAGATGATGAATAGTACAAAAGGATTTTCATGGACAAAAATGCCCTTAAAAATAGTATATGAGAGGCACATGTTGAGCATTCTGTTAGCTCTAATGAAGAAAACTAACGAAGTGACACTTTCGGCCCGTTTTTAAAAGTATAATGACATTTCTTGGGGAAAAAAAAAGGTTTGGTGACCGAACGGGAGATTCTGAAAAAGTAAAGTGACATTTTTGCCAGTTCACTCAATTAAAAAATAATAGTAATCTTAAAACCTAAGTATAATATACCGTGGTCTTAGGGCTTGTTTGATAACTCAACTTAATGCTTAAAATTATTTGATTAAGAGATAATGACTTTTAGTGTGTTTGATAATGAAAACTCAAACCTCTTAATCATTTAAGCACTGCTTATTTCCTTTACAAAAATTAAGCGGCAAAAAGTCAACTTATTGCTTATCGCTTAATTCTCCACGTAATAATTCTTTAAATAATTCATATTTGATTTTCGAAACTACCACTTTTATTTTATTTATATTGATTTAACTATAATAATAATTTAAATTTTTTTTTTCATTAGCATACCACGTATTTTAAAATTTTTCATTATAATATTGTCAAACAAAATTTAATTTATTTTTACTATTATATTTTGGTATTAAAAATTTGTTTAATAAATTATATTATTTACGTGTTTTTATAAATCTCATTCATACGATATGTTTTATATTACTTATATAGTTCATTAATCATATATGAATTTTATTGTAAAAATTTTAATTTCTTTTAGACTACAATAATGGATTCATTCCATTTTTAGGGGTTTTAATAAATTGTAATAATTATTTTGTGTATTTTTTTATCATTCAATATAACGTGTTTTATCTTATTTTGTTTCTTTATGTTTTTCATTAATCATAATTGATGTTTTATAATAAAATTTGATATTTCGCATATATAAATATAAAAAATTCAACATAAGGGTAAACTGGTATATTTTAAGAATTTCAGCAATGAGATCAGTATATTTATCAAACAAGATCGAGTGATTAAACATTATAATTTAGATGTTCGAAAAATATATTTCAGTGTTAAGATGTTAAGTGCTTAATCAATTCAGCATTCAGATATAAGCATTAATTTTTATCAAACGGGCCCTAAATATTTTGTACTTATAGGAATTTTTTAATCAAAATTTATGTGAATATCTATGCATTAGTTTGGATTTAACACTTTGTGAGGTAACTAGTCTCATTTAAGTTGCATTTGGAATTGTACAAAATTTCTAGTTATGCAAGAAACAAAATCATGATTATCCTGAATATTTCTTTACATTTTCCCTTTTCAAAACATTGGCATGATTTACAAGATAATTAAATTATTAACTGCATTTTTTTCTTTTTTTTCTTCATGTTTTACATACAACTGCGTGTCGATAAAAACTGTCAATCATAAAAGTATAGCAATTTTAAAGAAACTTTAGCCGCCTCACCCCCCCCCCCCCCCCCCCCCCCCCAACCCATCATCCACAAGTATTGTTTGCTTTTAATTTAATCTCTGAATGAGGATATTATTTCCTTATTATCAAAAAAATTAACATTAGTAATAAAAAGTTCAGTTTTACATAGCTAGCATACAGATAGAACAACAAATATGTAAATTCAGTTAAAATTATCACCAATTGACTTAATTCAATACATTTGAGAATAGTTGGAGTCTACAATTTTTCATCCTTAATTAGTCTACAGTTATGGAAACACTATCTTGATCCAACATATTCTTGTTATTTTTGTATGTAACTTGATATCCTTCCATCAAAAACCTATTGTAAACAATGGAAAATTTTTGAGTTTGCTTGGAAAAACAACAAATATAACAATAAACTATAAAAGAAAGTAAAACTTTGGACAATATATCAAGATTTATATATCTACATACATGAAAACATTATGAGCTAATATGAAAGACAATTGTAACACAATAATCCCTCAACTCTCGATAACTAAAAGCTTGAACATAAAAATTACACCACCAACAACACAATTGAAACAAAACAACAAATTAAAGTTACTGACTAAATTAGAGTGAATTGCTCAGTTCATCATAAACCTTTGGCCAAGTTACCCGATTCGACACAAACCTTCCAAAATTGTTTTTTTTTTTGCACAAACCTTTCGAAAACGTAACAAAACATGACATTCCGTCCACCCTCTCCGTTAAGTCAGTAACGTTTCCACTATTTCAGGGGTAAAATCGTCCAATCATCAATTCTTTTGTCTTATATTTCTCTTGTTTTAAATTTATTACCAAATAAACCCCCAAACTTTTATTTTTTTTTACCTATTCACTTCAATAATAGATTATAAGCTCTTGCCTTTTTTTTTAAAAAAAATTTATTTTTCTTTATTAATTTTTTTGAGGTAAGAGAATGTTCTTCTCATTCTTCCAGAACCCTAAAACATTCTTCTTATAATTCTTTATGAACCAAAACAGCCGCAGCAATAGCCTGAACAAGAAATAAAAAATTCTTCGCGGTTGTGCTTTCTTGTTCTTCTCCTATGTGCTTCCTTTTTCGCCGCCCCTGATGCTACCTTTTTCGTTGCCGCTACTGCTTCCTTCGTCGACACCACTGCTGGGTTTTAATTTGTCAGAAATTTTTGCCACCGCCGGCGGTTATCATCTTATAGACGTTGCCCATGTGCTACTTCTTATAGCAGTGGAGCCCTTGATGTGAGTTGTTGTGAAACGCCCCACGTTGCGGAAGTCTTGCCAAGGAAAGTCGAGATCTTAAAGGTCACAGAATTACTCTCTTAGATACTCAAAACCCTCTACTTAGCCTAGGTGAGACTAGCTCTTTTATTCCTAACTAGATAGAAGAATTAAGAGGTGAATGAATAGAAATCTAGGAGGAACAAGTACCCTAGACCCTTCTAAATTCAGAAACTTGCAGAGTTATCAATACATAATAAACACACAAGCTCAAAATAATAAAGTTGAGAACCCATAGTAAAGGATAAACCTCTTTACAGGTGATAGAGGTAGTTGAAACTTACAAGAAAAGAAACTAGAAAGGGAAACAAATCAAAAGTGGAAACCAACGAGAGTTAGAAACCGATTACCAACCAAATTCGGAAGGAACTCGAATAAGGCAGGGAAGAATTTTGGTTATTTCCCTTAAAGAGGAAATCCAAAATTCTCCTAGAAATAAAATAGGAAAAGGAAAACTTGAATTTGGTATCTTCAAGAGAAAATCCAAATTCAAGTTGGAAAGAAAATCTACTTCCTAATTTAAAAAGGAAACTAATAATTAAGTCAAGTTGTAACTAGTTTATGGTAACTTAACTTAATTAAAATTAAAAGTATAAAAGGAATAGAAAAACATGCACTTTCCAAATCCTTCCCGGATTTTAGAAGAAGGCAACTTGCGAAAATTTGCAAGAAGCCTGTGAGCTTCATTCCCGGATCCGTGAAGAGGCGGGCTTGCTCTACAGGCTTCTTTGCAGCTTGCTTATGATTTTTGCTGGGCCAACTTGTGTAGCTTGGATGCTGTATGGATTGGCCCAAAATAAGATGGAGCATGAGTGGTGGATGGTAGTAGGGTCTCCCTTAAAGTCTATTGACTTTTGGAGACCTTCTGCGGGCCGGACTGTTGTTGTCTCCTGGGTTTCGCATGCTGGCTGAACTCTGGCTTCTCATCATGTGGCAGAATTGTCCATGATTAGGATTAGGAGGGGTTGCACTGACCCTACTATAGTAGTAGTAGTTTGGATGTCCGCATCAGCCCTACTTGCTTTGTTGTAAAAATTCCATGGTAGTTAAGGTTTTGCGGGTTTTGAAAAACAAGCAGCAAGGTGGAAAGATTGGTACGGCAGCAGAGGAATAATTGGGAGAGCCAAAAAATTTGGAGAAAGCAAAACCCAAACAGAACCCACTCCATTCGATTTTTTTTTTCTTTCAATCCTAAATCAAAACGCACCCAATTTTTTTTTTCCTTTGAACTCCAAATGAGAACCCAATTCCAATATGTAAATGATATTAGTTTTGATGTTTGAATGTGTTTGGGATTGAAGTATTTATGTTGAGTTATCATAGATGGCTCTCGATCTGTGTTTTTGATGGGACAATTGTGTTTTTTTTTTTGGGTCAAATTTGGTGGTGAAGATGATGTTTGTGCTCTGCTACTGAGGGTGGGATTGGTCTACAATGGTGGTGGTGGTGGTCGACAACGGTTGCTGTTGGTCGGGATCATCTTAATCAATCGCGACCTTCACCTCTTCCCTTGCCTTCTAAAATAGAAACAACACTCGAGATGTGTGTGTAAAACTCACAATTAGAATGTAAATATTTTAATTAAAAATAATTGAAGTAATTATTGAAAAAAGATAATTTAAAACAATTTTATTTTTCTTAATTTGTGGCCCTAACTTATTTTGAAAAGGGAGAAAATTGTTTATAGTTTAATATTATATCATATATTAACAATAATTACTATTTTAGTGATATCAGAATAAATTAAGAATCCAATTCATTTATATTCATATTTTATTTTCTTATTATTGGATGAATATGTAAAAAAAATAAAAGTTTAGGGGTTTATTTGGCAATAAAAGTAAAATAAGGGAAATGTAAGACAAAAGAATTGACAATCGGATGATTTCACCCCTAAAATAGTGGAGACGTTAGTAACTTAACAGATAGGGTGGACGGAATGTCATTTTTTGTAGCGTCTTTGAAAGGTTTGTGCTAAAAAATATAATTTTGGAAGGTTTGTGTCAACTCAGGTAACATGGCCAAAGGTTCGTGATGAACTGAGCAGTTCACTCACTAAATTATATATAGGAAACGAAAATTCAAGAAAGGATATGTTATTCACATATTATTAGATATGTAAAATATCCTTATTTTAATAGTAGAATACAGAAATAAAATTTCTCAATTTGAGAAATTAGTTAACAGAAAAACTCACTAACCTTGATCCACTTCACAACAGTTTCAAAGAGTTTCAATATTATTCAAGATTGGAAAAATTCAGAAATAAAATATATGGAGATTGATGGTTGTGAATATTTCTAAATGCCATTCATAGAATGCATCAAGGTAAAAGGAAAAACAATAGCTTGTTCCTATTTATAATGATAGAAAGCGAAACAAAGAAACATGCAATATACTCTTCCTATTCCTAATAAATAGATGGTGAAGCAAAGAAGTAATAGGTTTTTCTTGTTCTTATTAGGAGTTGAGCTAACAATCTCAATCATCAATTAAGTAATTAACCGCATGGTGGAAATGCTTGGATAATGTAAACTTATGAATTTAAGGTCATAAACTTGAAAAAGAAAAATCTTATTTTTTTACGAGGAACTTGAAGAGTTGGTCTCTATACTAAGATTTTAAAATATGTCTTTCTTTAATATTTTTTATAAAATCCTTAAATTATAGTATAAATAATTTTTTAATTTTGATGACTTATTTTTCTTTTAAGAAATTAAGGTGTATATATATATACTTGTGGTGAGAGATCATTTCAATAAACAAATTATAAAAAAAAGCTAAAGAATAAGCGTCCAATACTCTTATCAAGGAGTGAAAGAGTTATCTGTAAGAAAAATATTATTTGATTTAATGGTAGAACATAAAATTAATTCGTTCAATAAACATCTATTAGATGTTAATCTTATGTGGCATCCACATGGATAGCCAAATCAAAACTCTATTAGACATAAATAAGAAAGATGCTTATTAAATTCTAACCCGATGTGGCAGCTATGTGACATTCTCATATCAAAACTATGTTAGTTTCTATTATACAAGGGGAAATGAGAGAAAAAAATCATCTTTAATCGAATTCCATCGACGATAACCCGGAGCATCGGTAGAGAAGCAAAAGAGGGGAAAGAAGAAAAAAGAGGGAAATGGAGACGCGAATAGAGAGAAATCATATCATGAGGGAGAGGGATGGAGAACCATAGAAGGAGAGGAAACCCTAAAGGTGAAAGCATGAAGTAAGGCAGTGACAGAGCATTCTTGTGGAAGCAACTCGCCGCTGTTAAATACGTCAAATTGGTAGTAAGAGCAGAGTGAAGCGTTCGAGGGAGCTCCTTGGACCGGAGAGGAAGAAGGAATTTGATTTTCACTTGGACGGAGGATGCCCCTGCCACAAAGAAATGCCTAGGAGCCGATGCTAAGCCGAGAGGAAGAGGAAGAAGAAGACAAAGGAGAAAATGTGGGGAAAAAAATCAGATCTTGACGCAAAATGATGTCGTTTGCTTCAGAGGCAGGTAGGGTAGTACTACTTCTGATCCAACCACGAAGCGACATGTGTTGATGACTATCATGGCTGGCTTGGGATCAAAATTTTTTGCCTAAAAACTCCCAAAATTGCCCCTAAGGTGGTTGACCGTGGCTTCATACCAAGCCCCTTCATGGTTCTATTCTTAGATATATGTCAATCTTATGTGGCATCCACTTGGATAGCCAAATCAAAACTCTATTAGACATATGCTTAGTAAATTTTAATTCAATGTGACAACCATGTGGAGAAATTATTTAATACATTAGCTGCATACACATCAGCAACTGATGTGGTACATCCATCCGTTTATCTTTTAAAACGTGTCTTCCATTAATAATCATACAAAAATTTTTTTCCTCCAAATTTCCTTTCCAAAGCCCTACAAATTCGGTGATAGGCATCGCTGATAATCTCTTATTGCGAGAAATCAGCTACCGTCGTGCACAATTTAGAAATTTCTTCCTCGATTGCTCCCCCTTTGCCATCAAACCATCGACTTCCATCCACACCCAATAGCAATCAACATTGCAAACTTTACTAACCGGATTTCATCTGATTCGTTCCATACCCAGTGGAACTCAAATGGAGGAGGTTTTGTATTTGGACCGAATGTGTCTTTGAAGTGGGTCTGAACAAGGGTCATTTGTTGATGGATGGTGTGAATTTCCTCAAAGATTTGAAACTAGAAAGATGTTGGGCCTATTATTTTGCCCATTTTGAAACTTGGTTTGAGACTTATTTTGGGTTTCAAACCCAAAAAATCACAAAACCTTCTTCTCCTTCTTTCGCCTTCTCCTTCTTCTTCTTCTTCTCCTTCTTCTTCTCCTTCCTTCTCCTTCTTCTTCAGACGGAGGTGGGATTTAAAATTCTAGGGTTTAGGGGGTGGCGGCGGCGGCGGAGCAGCTGGTGGAGGAGGAGCAAAAGGGAGGAAAAAGAGGAGATATGTTTGGTTTCTTAAAAAAAAAGAAAAGAAAAAGTAATTTTAAAAATTCAATTTTAAAACTTGTTTTCAAAAGTGTGTTTCTTTGTTTTGACTTCAAACCTATATGTTTGAAATTTTTTCTCAAAACAAGTTTCAAAATTGTCTTCAAAATCATGAAAAGAACAGGCCGTTATGTTCTAGTGGTCGTTAGTTGAAAGCTAGGAAATTTTCTTTTCTGTTTCCTCTTTAGCAAACTAGTTATGTACTATTTTCCTTTCGTTAAACGCTTTGACTTGAAAACTTGAGACCTGTAGTTCCTGACAAGAAAAGAAACCTATGGATGCTCTTCGAGTAATTGTGACAATCTCTTATGAGTAAAATACACTAAATTTCGACTAAAATTTGAAAAGGGAGAAGCGTAGGAACAAGAACAAAAAGAAAGAAAAAAAAAAGTGGATGGTGCTTCTTGTTGTTCTTCATTGATTCAAGGTGAATATGATTCCCTTAGAAATAAAATAACCTTTTTAGTTTCTGATAGAATTGTTTGTAATTAGGATGAGAGCAGTAGCACCTGCAGAAATACTTGGGCCCCCTGATGTAGGATCCAAAACTAATTAAATCCACAAGTAATCGAACACAATCGCAAGTCACAAGCTCGATCAATATGCTAGTTGTAGTAGCAAACTAATCGCACACAAACAAGGAATTTTAAAACACAATTACAAACCAAATCGATTAGTGAGTTTGCCAAACCGAACGAACTCAAATAATAAACAATCCAACACTTCTATTCACGCAGTCCAAAACAACACAAAGCTTAAAAACCAAATCAATTAAACTCAACCAAAATTCAATGAAATCTCCCTCGCAGCGAATAACCAAACGCATCCGTGAACTTTCCTTTAACCGTAAGCCTTTTTTAACCTACACACCCCATCTACAAATCATACCCGATGCCTATATTTATAGATACAAAACCACCCCAAATCCTAATATGTTTCCAATTCCCTTTATTACCAAATACTACTCCATTACCCAAAACAAATACAAAACTAAATAGGAAACAACTAATTAAGAAACTTAGTTTAATTTCCTAACACCTGATCAGATGCAGATATGGATGAACAAAAGTCTTGGAGAGAGTTAGGAAGGAAGATAAGCTTTAGCATTTCAGTGTTGTTATCAAAGCCAATTTTGGCATTAGAGTTCAGTTGCCTTGGCATGAAGGTTGAAGCCCTCATAGTTGTCTCCAATCCCTCACAGAACCCTTTAAGACATTAGGCATCCTCTGCCTCTGGGAAAATTTGTTTGTTTCTCAAAAATCTCCTTTCTTCCTAATATTGTATTTGATTGGTGTAGAAATTTGTGTTCATATCTTTGTAATTCAAAGCCTAGGATCATCCAATTCCAATCTCAAGGATAAAAAAACTTCAGTTCTTTAAAAATTGATACACATAAACTACAGCAGAGGATGAAGATTAACTAATGCTCTCTTACAAGTCAGAATTAGTTGTTTATGCTGCTAAACAAAAACTGGACTAAAACCTATACATGAAACCCTTGAACTTTCATCTCTATATAGTAAGAAATACAATGCAAATGGAAAGCCAACATATTTTATCATTTATTATAGAGACGAAGATGAAGATGCTTGTCGGGAGGGTGAAAAACATTAAATCTGATCGTTCATATTTACAAAACCTCCTCCGTTTGAGTTCCACTGGGAGCGAATAAGAAAAAAATCCGGTTAGTAATTTCACGTAAGCAAACGTCAATTGCTATTAGGTAGCTGATTTCTAGCAATCAGAGATTATCAGTGATGCCTATCACTGAATCTACAGGGCTTTGGAAAGGAAATTTAGAGGAAAAAAATTTGTGTGAATCTTGTATTTTATTATAATTTTTATTTATTTTTTAATAAAAATCTAAAATGAGTTAATCCTTACTCATAAGATTGAATTTTTAAAAAATGAATATTAATGAAAAAAGTATTTAATAAATTTAAAATAACTATACTTATATATAAATAAGTGAACCCTTAGTCATAAGATTTATTTTGTTAAAAATGAATACTAATGAAAAAAAAATTCATCTCAAAAAATTAAAATAACTATACCCTACACACAAATAACTCAACTCTTAAGTTTTAATTTGTCATAAATGAAAATCAATGAAAAAAATTTTCAAAATAACTATACCTTAACTAGTTGAAGGTTCACCGCACTGTGTGCGGTGCTCTATAGGTAGGAGTATTCAATTATTTTGTTGCCGCACTCTAATTGTTGATACCAGAAAAAGGTATGTCGGGTTCCTTGGGGAACATCAGATAAAATTGGGAAGAAACTGGAAGTACAGAATTAACACGCAAAAAGAGAACTAGAAAACAATTGGCTGAAATTTGTTTTGTTAATATTATTACTGCCTCAGTCCCCAAAACAATGTATGTATATGTATACACTCAAAAAATATATAAATAAAGACAAACAATTATTTATTCAAAGCGAGCATTTCAACAATAGTTTAAACCAATTTGCTTTGTATTCAAGTTACAAAGCGTTCCCTCAGCAAAAGGGAACCAGAAAAGGAAAAGGAAAAAAAAAAAAAAAACTGTTCAGACTGGTTCGAAAGCTTCCTTCCTTGATTCCAACCACTTCGTAGTTGATAAAGAGGAACCTACCATTTTCCTGCTTTCTCTTCCCCTCTGCGAAAAGAAAACCAAACTTAAGACTTAAAAAACATCATGTTCATAATAGAGTTTCTGATTTGAAAATCTAAGTAAACAAGCATGGTTACTCTTAATATTGCACATTGAAGAAGATATATAGGGACAAGTTCATTAAAAAAAAAATTCTTCACTTTCTAGTAACCTGATGGTAGGAAAATGGTATCCAATCACACACACCTGCATCAAAGTAAACCAAAACATCATTTGCACGTTTTCTTCAGTTTAAACTTTATAGTTTCATCTAAATTCTCATACTATAAGAAGGGTACTTGAAAAGTGCTGCTACATGGAGATGCCCAAGTGTAAGCAGTAAAATTTTGTACTTCCTTGTCCTATGAAATGGCTTTACTGCCACTTTCCTGAGGGAATTAAAGCTAGTGCAGCACAGAATAGATATATATTCTCACCAAATCCAAAGTGTGGATAATCATACTTTCATGCCTACAATAAAAAATTAAAAAAAACAAAATAAAGTTTGCACCTTCAGAGCATTTAGGATAATTTCTAGATGGGATGTATAAAACATGCCTTCATAACTGAAGGAAACATGGATTCCACTTTTGCTATTTGGTAAGAGGAAACAGTGCTGCAGAAAGAACAAGAATGCATGCATATTTGAAGGTAAAGTATATCTGCAAAAATTGCTAATTCAGAGACCCAATAACACAGGACATTATGGAAAACGTGTCATTGGTTTGTAGAAACTTTAAAGTGATAGATTCAATATAAAATATTTAGTGCAATATTAAATGGCAAAGAACAAGCTAGGTAAATTCTACAACTCAATAGCCCGAATTCAAACTTTAATTTAATTCTAGAATATAGAGTATTATTGCTTACCCCTGTGGTGTTTTGGATCGGAACCTTTATTCAATCTTGCCATAGCAGTAATCCTGGCCCCCTAAAAACCTTTTGGCGAACTCCAAAATATTTTCTTGCTCAACATTGTTTGGCATTCTCATTAAATCCTCAACAGAAACCTACAGAATTAGAGAAACTCACTACAAAACAACAAATATAAACATTCACACTAAAACCCCTTGACCAGAAAAGTGACACCAATTCGGAAAGGGAAATCTTCACTAATCTTGTGGTCTTCAATATGTTACTTGAGGACTCTACAGATACTTGAGTAGAAGAGCCTGCATACCTGTAAAATATGGCAGAAATGAATCTCAGTTGTCTCAGTCAAGGCACTAAAAAGTATTATTGCAACCTTGCAACATAAGAAGGAAGCAACCAGCACATAAATTAAATGGTATGATTTATGAATATTCAAATGAACATAGAAGGTAAATAAGAATGTGAGCCATCTGTAGTATAAGTGTTTTAGGCAATCAAGTTAAAAGATTTCAACTGCAGCTACAGCAATTACAAACCATTAACTGAACATTATTTTTACTTCAATCGTTCAATGACCTTAAAGACATCAGTAGAGTAAGTCACCATCCTGTACACAGCACCACAACTTGCCTTATCACTGGCATTGATAAATGCCCTTTCAGTAGCCTGGGCTCTTCCATGTCAGCATGTATTTAATAAGAGCATAAATCAGACACCATCTTCACATCCAGGAGCCATTATGCACAGAATGCAGAGAAAATCGGTTGATCAAATACAAAATCACAAGAGTATTGTGAAACAATAAACCTCAAAAATGCTCTAACATATCAACAAATTTTTATAACATGAAAAAGATATAATGTGAGAGTAGCAAATGGCATGTAACGCCCCAACCCGGCCCCTTATCCAATAAAGGAATCCGATCAGACGCCTGTCTGGCTCTCGCCAGGACTCAGTAGTCATTTCAGAAACCAGACATAGATATGAAGACATAATCATAATCTTATTAAATTAATTTAGAAAATTAAATATAATACTAAATCTAGGATCTAAAAAGGAAAATATTATTATTCTAATTGAACGGCGCGCAAGCCATTTATTTTGTTTATATCTAGCTGTATTGCAAAAGTAAAGCCTAAGCTACGTTGCTTCTCTTTAGTCCAAAGTGTTCGACCTGGATCAACGTACATCTTTTTTTTTTCCTTCCAGATGAGGGCACGGAAGCCAAGTTCCCTAAGCACAATCCGGCGTAAAGAGATCACCTCAGAGTCCTAACTAGGACCGCTCGCTGGTGGTTTACCGTTTCTTCTATTAATCTGTCATGCCACATACAAACACTGAATGAGCTTTACGCCCAATGATGTCCTCTGTTTGAAATATGTTTTATGACAGTTATGAAAGCAGTAAATCATAGATTGTAATACATATCATCTCAACAATTCAGATAATAAGAAATCAGGAAACACAACAAATAGGATACTCAGCAGATCTGAGCAAATTCGTTGAGGCGTCCCTACGTGAGGGTTGGCACTCAAACGAACGTCTCGAGATCGTTACACCTAATTGGTTCCTTTGACAACAACGCCGAAGACACTGAACACTGAAAAGGGTGCCCGAGTCCACCCGCTTCCCTCGCTACCTTCCCTGTCGACCAAACCCGATGCCGGCTCGACAGAGTCAATAGTTTGGTGAAGTTTTGGGTTCCCCACTGTATTATTAGTTATTGACATTGAACACTGATCATTGAACACAGAACACTGAAACATTGTACACTGAACACAGAACACTGAATAAATAATGCGAGGTGAAAGAGCACACTCGCTAGCAGATAGTAAGCACATGACAAGGAAACAAGAATATACTCATATATCATTCAATACATACTGGCAACAAATTACAATCAATAGTACAAGTATGAGCATCAAGTTTCAAATTGTCAAGTATCATATATCATGGCATATTCCGTACATTTCCTGATCGAGTGAAAGGTAGTCACCTGTTCAGATATAGTAAATACTATTCATCTTTTTGGATATAAATATACGTAAGTATATTATCAAAACCAGTGGATGAGCTATATATATATATATAAGTATGACAGTTTTTAAAATAAGTAATTATAAAAAAAGTGAGAACACTCACCTTACTCATAAGGTTCTATCTAATTTCGTTCTTCGTAGTCTGTAATATAGTTGCGAACGTATTTAAATATATTATAACCATTAAGAAAATAATTATAAAATTCATATACTGGTTGGCTAAGGTTAATATGTTAGTTTGTATCTTTATTTTAATATTATTTTTCTCCTATTCTATTTTATTATTATAATTAATAATTTATTTTATTATTTATATAATTATCCTATATATGTTATTAGCCTATTGCAAATCAGATCATTATGTATATATATTATATTCTTTCAGTATCTGTATTACTATATTAAAGCAGTCTTTCAACCCTATGATCTCTTCAAATCATAATTATCTATCTCATACGTTTTGTAGCCAATTTTAGCAAAATCTGTATATAAAACCAATACACACACCCCACCCCCCCCCCCCCCCCCCCCCCCCCCCCCCGGTTATTTAAGGCGTGATTAGGGAAGAAACTAAACTTTTTATGCTTGTTTGTTCTCTTCTTCTTCTTCTTCTTCTTCTTTTTTTTTTTTTTTTTGTTTTCTTCTTTTTTCTTTCTCTTGGATTTCTGCTAAGAAACAACTGCAGCAGTCAAAACAACTACTGCAGCAGCCGTCCATACTCACCATTAGAGAGAAAATAAAAATTTACAGAACCTAGCATTGCTACATTTTAGCCTCCAGTTTTCTATCTTCTTGAACATTGATCTGTTTAAGGTTTCAAAGCCAGATAGAACCTGAACTCTTTTTAGCTAATTCTGCACTTTGGTTCAGGATGTAATGAAAAGAATTTCAATTGTCTGTAAGAAAAGAAATGTTCAGGTTTTAAAGCCTCACCAAATCCTAACTTCGGTGGGGTTGAGACCTTAAACCTATCTCTGATTCAAGTGAATTTAATCACTAATAATCAGCCAACCAAATAATATCAAAAGTTCCTTCATTAGAGTCTTGCAGAAATTTTAGTTTAAAGTAATAAACTAGCTTCTGGTGGAAGCAAGAAAGTTCTCAGTTCTCCCATCCTTAATTAATGATGAAATTATCACTCTCTGTTCCAACTAATTCTATGGCTAAACTATTTCTATACAACATAGGAAATCTCTGTCTTTCCTTTAGAAACACAAAAACAGAATTTCAAAACAATCGAAACAGAGCTTCACATATATATATGTATATATATATATATATATATATATACATATAAGAATTTCCCTCCTCCCCTTTCTACTCAGTAGCTGATTCATTTCGTTTCCTCTATTTTTTTTACCAGATTCCAGTCTTTCCTTTTTCGTCCTTTCTTCGTTTATTTTTATTTAGTTTTCTGTTTTTCTTTCCTTTGTCATAGTTCACAGGTTCGTATTTATATGCAACTATCATCTGGTTTCAAGTAAGAATTAGCCAACAACAAAAGTTTGTGAACAGAGAGTTAGCTATCTCTATTTCATATTTCCCCATTATTTCTTAAAAGGAGTTCAATCTTCTCTTTCCTACATGATCCTTCACTACCTTGTTAAAGTACTATAAGCATAAACAAAATAAGGCAACTAAGAACGCTTACCGTTAAGATTTCAGTTTCTGCACTACCTATTTTGCTCCCTCAATTTTGGCCCTTTCTCTACGTTTCTAGTTCTTTCTGTTCTTTTCGCTTTGCTGACCCTATACTTTTTATTTCTTTTTAAGCTAACAGGCTATAGGAGCAAGTAGTTGTTCATGCCTTTTAATTACTCCGTGTTTCTTCCTTCTTTTTTATCTTTTTATTTATTTCCTTTATCAAGACACTACTTCCGTGAAACTTCTTGATGAGTAAGCTTCAATATTGGCAAAGTAAGACAGTTCCTACTAACTAAATTACTTTTTTTTAATTTTACAATTTTACTATTAGTACTGTTTACATATGATATATATATATATATATATACATGTATCTATTATTTATATATAGACACTTATATTGTTTATATGTGTGTGTCTATATATATATATATATATAATAAAAGTTTAATCCTATTAGATTAAAACCTTTAAGTTCTTATTCGTAGTTTGTAAGCATTAATTTCTTAATTTTGATCTCTACAATATATCTAGTTTAGTTATTTAATTATTTATTTATTTTTTTAGGAGTTTTTGTCTCAAAAGTTCTAATACATTCTCTTGCATTTGGCCTAAGGTTTGGACTTTCACATGGAAGCTGCCCAAAACACAGGAGAAAGGCATAAAATGCTTTCGATTATTCCAGAACTGCTAATAATAAATTAATCTTGTACTGGTGGCCCTAAATTTAATCAACCACTCAAAAGGGGCCAAAAAATAAAAATTACACATAACGCAAATCCTGCTGCAAATCTTTTTTACATCCTTCTCCAAAAAGTCTATCAATTTTATATTGCAATAGCAAGAAAAGGAACAAAAGAACACCAAAGAAAGAAAAAACTAATCTTTTTTTCTCCTTTCTTCCTAGGTTGAGTGTTCTGATCAAATATTAGCTTTATATTTCTTCTTAAACCAAATTCTCTAAATTTCTCACCAAACAAATCAACGAAACTCGTGACGGAAGTCCCTCTCCCCACATCTTCATCCTTCATCACACCATTACCACCAGCTTCTTTGTCGTACTCCCTACTCATAATAGCCTCTATCAGATTTTTTCTACCCAGAAAAGTCCAGAGAAGTAACACTTCATATGGTATAAAGAAAATTTTAAGTTTATGTAGTAAACACTATTGATCACATTAATGAAAACAATAATTATAAATTTTATCCCACAAGGGGCAGAACCAATTAATTTTATACAAATCTCGTAATTTATTAACAATAATCTAATTCATATACAAGAAATGTTTTAAAAAGCACACTTTTTTTTCGAATTTTAGCTTCCGATGACTTACTTGAAGGGTCTATTGCATCACGCATGAGCTGAATGAGAACTGAGAAAGATGAAGAATAGTACTTTGGCATCTTATAGGGTTGAATTGACAATGGAGTACTTTATTTTTGGGCTTAATTGAAGAATCTGTTGGCTCGGTCCAAATAATTTAAGGAAGGCTAATGAGGCTCAGGTTGCTTCTCAGTGGGTTGCGTAGGACTGGGTTTTTTTTTTTTTTTTTTCCAGGAGAGTAACACTACTTCCCGATAGGTTGATTATGAAGCTGAATAAAAAATTGTTGCTTTTGTTTGGTTCTCGAGTAGCGTGGAAGAACATAAGAAGTCTAGAAGAATGTGGAGAGAATGAGAGGCGAAGAAGAAAGGCTTAACACGTGGCGGAGGACGGAAAGCAGGCTGCGTGTGTGTTTGGGAATGAAAAAGTATGCCTAACGTTGTTAAAAAAATGAGACAAGGGTAATATTGTAAAGTGGATGGAGAAGAATTAATAAAATATTTCAAAGTAGAAATCATCTCTCACAACAAATGTAAGAAATGACAGTACACCTACTCAAGGTGGTTTTTTTGTGACGAAACTTCCCTTACTTAAACGCTATCAATGCTTTAAGTATATAGAATAAGTGACCTCTTAGTCACAATAATTATTTTGTTAAAAATGAATATTATTGATAAATTATTAAACGATCCAAAATCATTATGTTATATTGGTAAAAGATTTATGTAAATCTATAACTAAACATTCCTTGGTAAGTTCAATAATTCTGGTAAATGTAAAAAGTAATTTCACAAGATAAGTATAAATAATTAGGATGTATCAATTTAGAAAAATTAGGTAGCAATGTATGTCTGATGAGTCCTGATATAGCTTATATCAGGATGATTCTGACAAATATTAAACTCATATAAAATACATAAGTATTGAAAGATACAAGCCATTCTAGTTGTGTGTAAGTACCTAAATTTCAGTCCATACATTCGGCTTTTTCTCTTTAGGAGCATGATGCCATGTCTCGTATTCTACAATGTCCACCTTGGATCGCTCCATTAAGCCCAAGAAATTAACCCACTTGGTATAGTGAATTTTTGTACACTGCGTACATTGAACGCAATTGGCAATTTTCCCCTCTCGCCCTCATCTTCATCAGATCGTTGCAAGTTGAAGCCTCACGACCAACTGTTTGTCTAGATTCATATTCTTCTTCTTCTTCCTCATCATTGTGTACTCTCTTTAAGGGAGCCATCTAATCATATGGAACTAAAGAATCATTATCATTCAATAGAACTAAACATTAAAGACTGTAAATCTAATTAAATGGAACTAAGCATAATTCACGATTCATCTCTTTAATAAAAGATAACATAATATCATGAAACAACCTAAGTAACATTAAAACACCATCATTATGAATAGAACTAAGGTAGCTATCACAACAAAAAGTTTTACAATGAAAATTGAGACACACTTTATATATCATTTAAGACTAACTTGATAAATTACAAATGCTTATTTCTTAACTCTTAACAAAATAGCAGCTTCTCTCTAATCTTTCAATTTTTAAATAAATTTTGAAAGCACAATAATTGTACAACATGAGATTGCCCTGAGTCTGGGTGTGATCCAATGCATGATGTAGAGTCCGTATTGCCAGTTTCGGATTGATGTTTATGCTACAAAATGAATTTATAATACATCAATTAATAATTAAAATAAAGAAGAAGATAGATCAAATTCTATGTTATCTACCTATATTTAATTAACTTACATCCATAGGTGTAAATCTCCAAGATATCGTCTTGGGGGCATATCTCTTGTGCTTATGTTTCTCCAAGTAGTATGCTTTTGCCACCCGACTACTAATCATAATAAATTTCAATAGTTTTAAATTAATAGTGGTATGTAAGAAACAATTGATCTACCTTTCATAAACTCTTTTATATCTTCACCTGCATCTCTATGTAAAGGATCAAACCAGTATGAAATTTTCTATTTTGGTTTGATAACTAGCAACTCCTAGTGACCATTGCAAGTATAATTTATAATATATAAGAAGTATTTATTTTTATGCGTGTCATCAAAAATAAGACCAAAAACAATCATATTAATGAAAAGTATTGCAATGAAGCTAAAATGGCGTATGCACAATCTAAAGTATCCATCGAGGTTGGTCATGAAGATGTACTCTGAAAGCAATTTGGGGATGTATCTACTTCGCTGGTGGTCATTTATCATTGTACCCAAAGAAACCAGCCTCACTATGCTGACCTTTGGTGTTCTTCTTGACAACACGATACCGTATAATTTTCTATCATATGAAGATCATAATCAAAATGCCATTTGAAATTCGATTGAACTTCAAAACTCAGTTTAAATTCAACATAGTTTTGTAACTTACCTGGACTATATAAGGATTTACTCGTTGAACATCCATCCTTCTAGTTTGAACTAGCCATCGAGCATTTCCAAATCCATGTAGACCACATTGTCGCTTGACCGTCCAAAAATACTTGCATTAAACGTAAGAGTGATAAAGGGAGCTTAAAAACCTGGTGGGCACTTAGTCTCTGCGAATTTCCTCACGTAAAGATATGGATCTGTGGGTTGGGTTGATGGACCGGGCACGGAAGTTTCCACCATCTGAGTAATAGTTAATGAATAACTAATTACTTGAAAAATGTAACTATTAGTAAAAAAAATGAACTTAGTTAACAAAATATAAATGTATATATTACCTTGGGTTCTTAGTTATCTCTATTTGTGATTTGGCCATTATTGTAGATAGTCTGATGCATGCTTCACGAACCTCCTGAGAAATATGAATGGCAATCTCATTTTCATAATGAGGGGTTTCCACAACCCTCGTTTCTTCCTACAGGCAAACAACAAATAGAGGGGTAATAATCCCCTACAAGTGTTTTAAAAAAAAACAGAAATATAAAAAAGCAGGAATACAAAAAGCATAAATGTATGCTCCAATTTTTATACCTGTGCATCCATTTTATGTCCCAGATTTGGACCATCATTTGAGAGAATTTCATCATTGTTACCATTCCTTTCCTTCTCCTAATTAATGACACAAACAAACAAATGTGAAGATTAATTAATAAATAAATGTAACAAATATAATAAAACATGTGTATATTATGAACTAAAAATACCTTCCTATCTGTAGTATCACCCAATTGGATCACTCATTGGGCCAATGAACTTGTCAATCTTGATATTCATAGTTTGCAGAATTTTGAAGAATCTTGAAATTCTTGATTTTCAACATTCTAAAATGATTTCGAAAGATTTTAGAATTTCAAATAATGTGCAAGTGACCCAAACCCTAGTTCACAAGGCCTTGAAGATTTCGGCTACTACAAACAACTACTTCAACCGCCATTAGGGTTTAGGGGTTGAGTAAGGATTGGATTTGTGCCATTTTCCTAATCCTACTTCTAGTTTGTTACAAGTTTGTTACATATAGATTAGTTTTGTAGTTTCTAAAAAGGGATCCCTTCTTGATCTCCTTTTTGTGATAGTATTTGTATTTCCTTTTTATTATTTTAGTTGTAAATTTCAGTTACAACTACTCCAAGTGGTGACCGAATTTGCTAAGTGCCAAAACCTAGTTTCTTTTGATTTTTGGTTTGTAAGAAATCAAACTCTTGATTGGTTTCCAATTTTAATTTCTATCCTAGAAAATTAGGAAGTGAATTTTGTCCACCCTTCCACTATATATAGGGGCTACCCGAATTCATTATTTTTGAGTGAATTTAATATTAGAAATCATAGTAAATTTAACTTGTTAAATTCCTCCCTATTATTGAGCTTGCGTATTTTTCTTGATAGTAATATTATAGTTAAGTTCGTTCGAAACTTTATCAATTAGGTAATTGCTCTACCTAATTGTGGTTGTTTCAACTCTTTAATTCTTTACTTGGTTTGAAATGCGTGTTTAAATTAGCTTAGGTTAGTTTAGTAGTTTGTCAAATCCAAGGTCAGGGTTAAAAGATAAAGGAGCTACTGCCAGTTGATCAAACTTTGACAATTTTCCACATCATAAATTTTGGTCCACATTAGGAGCTTACGATACTCATTTTCCATTGATTGAATTTGTCTATAATAGTAGCACTACTACAAAAAAGGGCTTTAAAGGCAGTTTTTCGCACATTTAACGGCGATTTTTTAAGCATTTAAAAAGCCATCTATCTGGCAACCGCCATAGAAAGTTAGGACTTTCTACAGCGGTTTCCAAAAAAATTGCCATAGAAAGTATTTTATATGGCGGTTTTCTCTTACCCGCCATAGAAAGTCCTGCACTTTCTATGGCGGATAAGAGAACAACCGTTGAAAGTACCAAATTTATAATAAAAAATTTTAAAATATTTCATTTTTTTTATCTCCGCATTCAAAATATATATATGCAAAAAACAGCCAACCTAAAAGTTGAAATAAACTATTACAATAGAAATTAAGAAAAGACATACAACTATTTATCTGCAATATTAATAATCATATATACACATAAATAAATAGTAATGACTAAGGCATTCAAACTTCAGAAAGTTAAAAATCCAATTTCAACCTAATTAATTTTGAGAATAAAACAAACCAAAATCAGTAGAAAAATTAAGCAATGGAACATACAATAAACCACACTAGTTCTTTTGTTGCAAGAGATCTTGTTAGCTCATGCTTGTGCAGTTTTTCTTGAATTGTGCCCTGAACCTACAAGTCACACGCAATAACAAAACCAACAGTCAAAGAACAACTCATAGATTATGTTTTATGCAGCAGCTAAGTTTTTCTGCACAACAAACAACCAGAAAAAACAAACACTTGATAAAGCAACTAGGGCCAGTCAGTCCTTTTCTTGCATCCCATCCATTATAATGTTTATTCGTAATGCATACTTAGGAAGCTCGGGAGGAGCCTCTTGAGCAGGAAAATTAAGATCTTAAAGCTCACTTGGAAACCCATAAAGGTAAAGATTTTTCTTCTCTGAAAAATATTAAAGTATTGATACAACGTATAGAGATAAAAGTGATGTTGAAATAGCATTTGCGAAAATTTCTTTAGAGCAGCTTTCACAATCAAAATAATGATCGATTTAACACTAATCAAACCTGAATTTAATCATTCATCATCTCACTAAACCCTAATTTAACACTAATAATAAACCCTAGGCCAGTCGCAATAATCAAGTAACAATAAAATTTGTAAAGCTTAAATAAAGTTGAAACTATTCGATATAACCTCTTTTATGATTTGAAGCCCACAACAAGGACCGATTGTGGTGAAATTCTGGTGGGGGATTAACTCCAAGTGGTGGGTGATGGCTAATTAAGAAACCATTTCGGAGTTGGGTGATGGTGGGTCTGGTTATCAACACCTCAGGAAGAACGGTTTCAGGGGAAGACAAGAGAAAAAACCAGCGGTGAGAGAATGGGCGCCGGCGACGTTCCTCGCAGAAGATGAAGGGGAAGTGGTGATTGGCTAGAGATGGAAACAGAGGAAGCTCACAAATTTTCCCTTAAAATTCAAACGCCGTCCTTGAAATCAAGTTTCTATTACGGTTTTAATAAAAATCGCTGTGGAAATGCACTTTCTACGGCTGTTGTAATTAAAACCCCCATATAAAGTAGCTTTCTATGGCGGTTATTAAGAAACCGCCATAGAAAGTAACTTTCTACGGCGGTTTTAACTACAACCGCCATAGAAAGCCCATAAAATATTAGGTTTTCTACGGCGGTTTATCTTAAACCACCTTAGAAAGTGTCGGAAAAAATTGAGATTCCGCGCTCGCCTCTATTCCTATTAATGTCTAGTTTTTATTTTTTGTAAATTAACCCCATAATTTTTTTAAATTTAATAATCAATATGCCATTACTATTTATCAATTTTTATAGTAAAATTCATCATATTTATTAATTATATACAAACTCCAGCCTTTATGTTATGATAAATAATAAATAAATTTCAAATTTTTAGTTGACCAATCCATTATTTTAGGCCCTCAAAATTTTTTGCAGTATTGTTACATAATTATTCTAAGAAAACTTCAAAAATAGCAATTTTCATTGAATTACTAATAAGATTTTTACTTCTGAATTTCTATCTACTTATCGCTATTTAAATAAAGTAAATCAAGAAATTCAATTATGTGAAAATAAAAATTCATAGCGGCACTTAATACTCTTCACAATTGGTTACAAGTATAACTCAATGTTGTATCCATGTAAAGTCTTAATCAATTATCGATTGTTTCTGTATCTCTCATATATATGCTAGTTACATCTTTCTTTGCATCTATATATACCTTCTTTTATTAGAATTAAGAGTCAAAAAAATATAAAGAGGTGGACGTGCATAATGCGCCTTACCCCTGTATACAAAATTTAGATGATGCAAATAATATGTTTAAATTTGAATATTACAAACCTCAACATTATTGGAATTTTAAACAACTCTAAACAAAAAAAATTTAATTTTACTGGCGGTTATAAACCCTATGCATATATTCAACAATGGTGGTTATAAAAACCCTGCCATAGAAAGCAATTTTTCATTGCGGTTATAAAAACCCCGCAATAGAAAGCAATTTTCCATGGCGGTTATTTGAGAACTGCAATGGAAATGAGCTTTCTATGGCGGTTTTTAACCAACAGCCATAGAAAATAGCTTTCTATGGCGGTTTCTTAATAACCGCTATAGAAAGTTACTTACTACGGCTGTTGTCAAAAAATCGCTGTAATGGCTTTCTACAACGGTTCTATATAAACCACCATAGAAAGTCCGTACTTTCTTTTTAATGGCGGTTTTGGTCTCTTCAGCCGTTACACTACAACCGTTGAATATACTTTTTGCAGTAGTGTAATGACCAAGCTTCAATAGAGATGGCACCCTATGAAGCTTGGTATGGAAGGAAGTGTATATCTACTTTGTATTGAGATAAAATGGGTGAACAAAATATCACACCTCATAATCAAGTACAACTTGTCGAAGGGGCTCACAATGACGTTAAGCAAATTCGCTAATGCCTTGTTACCACTAGGAGTTGTCAAAAAAGTTATGCAAATTGATGAGGAAAGAGTTGACCTTTGAAAAGGTGACATAATATTTTTGAAAGTGACTCTATATACCCATATTTTAAAGCATGAAAAACAAGGAAAGTTAAGCCTGAAATTTGTAGGTTTCACCATACACAACTAGTAGATGAAGTCTCTTAAGAATTTGATCTATTTGCATCCACGAGAAAGATGCATTAACTGTTTCATGTTTCCATCCTCTAAACATACTCACTAGATCCCAATTATATCCTGACCTTAGAATATTTGAAGGTTGACGAGAAGTTAGAATAAGTAGAGAATCCAACCCAAATTCTAGATCGTTAGACTAGGAAATTGAGGACTGAAGAGATTGCTTTGGTTAAAGTGCAATGAAACTACATGGGCATGAAGTGGAAAACCAAAGAGAAAAATAGAAAAGTACCCACATTTTATTCAAAGAATAAGCAATGATTTTCTGGACATAATTCCGTTAAGTGAGAGGAGAATGTGAGGCTCCAGACTATTAAGTAAATAAATTTTAGCATGTTATGGGTAAAAGGGGTAATTTTGACCCTCTATTGAACATGACTGTATGAATCATGTTTACTTGAATGCAATTTCATAGACTGATTGTTTGATGATGTGGTACTTGATTCTTGTGTGGATTAATGTGTTAGTTGTATGTTAAAGTATGATCACACAAACAATTGCCCAAAAGAACACTTTAAAGAACTTGCAAAAGATCACGTGAAAATAAGTATTCTTTCATAGATCACTACCTACGACCATAGTGTTGATTCACAGTCTAGATCAGAGGGTAGTGAATCACGGGAGCAGTTGCACGCTACTCAATAACCTGGCAACTTAATTTTGAAATTTTATAATTTTGTGTTTTTGATTGATTATCGATCAAACCCTGCCTTCTTTATGATTATTGGCTTACCTAAACTAGGAGACATGAATTATAACATAAACATAGCCTATAAATACATCATATTCTATTTCTCAATCATCTTTTCTGCACCAAAATTTTGTACTCAAAGTTTGATGTAAAGCTCTTCATCCGAGTAGACGGTGCAACTATGTAGGGAATATCTAGCTTTGGTTTATGTCTTCACATGCTACTTTCTTGCATCCTAATTCATTTAATTAATGTATAAGCATGTGGATATGAATTATAAAATTTGGATTTAAATCATTTGTCCATGAACATGCTCCTTCCATGAACTTTAAGTTAATGATTTTTATGTGTTATTTTGTTCTTGACATGCCTTCAACATGTAGAAAATCGTAGATTGTATGTCTAACATAGTTATGGCTTTTTGTTGCATTTTAATTGGTTTATTCATGTTTTCTGGAATTGTAGACGTAAACATAAGTTTAGAACTCATGTTATGATTCGGATTTCATTTATATTAATGCATCTTAATAATGTTTAAAACCACAAAAAATTAGCCTTGATGTTATAGAATATTTTGATCGTTTTTGTAGGCCACAAAAACACATGTATACATGCATTAAGATTGAGCTAAAATACCTGTCTCCACCACAACTAAATTCGCAAAAATTGTGACTTCAATTGCAATTTGCTACTCGCTTTTCCTGCAATTCTTATGAAGTAGTGACGCCATGTGTGAATTGCAAGCTGTGTTGTAGGCTTTCCAGAATCGCCAAAAATCTTTTCTTTTCGTCGAAGTTTTGAGTCAGTAGCAACACGTGTAGTGAATCGCAACCCGAGTCGGCAGTGACCAGTACCCAAACTTGAAAATTGGTTTTGAAAATAAATTGCATCCATGAATGCATATACATTAGCCTAGACTTGTACTGAGTATTAGATCCTTGATTTGCATAATTAGCTCGTGCTTGACTTGTTTAGATCATTGTTTAGCTATAACCTTGTTTGAATTAAGGTGAGGGATTACTTGTTACTTTCATAATTTTTGTAGGATTACTTTTATGGTATAATTGTATAATAATACATGTTTCAACTTGTTTTGTGTTAGGCTTTGCCACGTCTCTTAAATAAATGTCATTGTTTGATAAATGAGGATTTGGCATAAAGTTGAATATGTCTTTGAACCAATATTGTCAAACTCGGACCAAACATTAACCTGGCTAGGTTAAAGGGTCGTACGACCCGGGGGGTCGACCGGGTCAACCCGAGGGTCAATCCAGATGATATCATAAATATATATATTATATAAATAATGTATTAATAATTAATATACTTTAAAGTTATCATTTTTAACATTTAAAATATTTTTTTTCACAACAATTATATATTTTTAGAATTTTATAACTAACTTAAACATTAAAATTCATTATTATATTAAAAAAAACCCCAATAAGAAAATAAAAGATAAAATATTGGTTATTTTTCAAAAAAAAAAATTATAGTACTACATTTTTATTAGAAAAAAAAGATAAACTTTAATGTAAAAGAAATGAAATGTATTTTAGATTAATACATGAAAAAATTAAACAAACTTTAATTGAAAACAAAATGACTAATAAAAACTATGATAGTCGTAATTTTATAAATAGTGAGAAATGACAATGCGGTTAATATTATTTTGGATGGTCCAATGAATAGATGGTTAGAAAGCCCATGACTCATATTAAAAATGAGTTAAAGCACTACTTTACACAAATATAAACAAATAATTATTGTGGTATAGTGGTAAGTGCCTTTATTAGTTTCCCTGGAGACTAAGGTTCAACCCCAACTTATGACAAAATTTTATGTCTATAATTTATTAACTACAAAATAAAGGAAAACCCGGGGTTGGGAGGGCTTCGATTGCCCCGGGTTTCAGGCTTGACCAGGTCTACCCACTTCCAAGTTTAGGCTATTGTTTGGCCCGGTGATGCTGGCGTGTTGCGGGTCGACAGCCCAGTCTGGGCCCGGGCCAAACAAGGATGCTTTGAACTCTATAGAATGATTTTCAACGTGTTACAACTTGAATGTGAAGACCTATTTTGAGCAGTGTTTTGTCAATTGATTTGGATGATTTGTTAATTGAAAAATATTTTTGTGAAACAAATTGTGGTTTGGAAAATATTTGTGAAAGTGATTTTCCAACATGTATTTAGAACAAAATGCAAGGTCTAAAGAGTTATGATGAACTCCGAAGTGACACATTATTTGCTAAATAATCCCCGTGAGGGTGTATGTATAACGTATGGATCCAAACACTGAGCAATTGGATTTATCGACTACAAAGTCGTTATGTTACCACTTAGGCAGTGGGCGTTTGCAATCTGGCAAAATTCTTGCCATGACTTGTTATCCTGGACTTGGCTTATCATCGTAACTTTAATTAAGAAAGTGCTTTGATAACCAATGTAATTTTAATAGCTCGATGGAGCAACTCTGTTATATCTCGTGACTTGGTTTATTTTGGAAATATATTGGAAATTTTGTTAATGTTTTACCATTCATTTTAGATTGAACTATTGAGATTTTCTTTGCAAAATAACTATAGGCAGATGGAAAATCTGATATCACCCACTGACCTTGTGAAACTCACCCCTTCATATTAAAATTTCCAGGTGCTTGATTACTGTTTATTTGCTTTCGCAATTCGTATCGGTGAGGTCGTTAGCCAATATGAAGTAATTTTGTAAAGGGATAATTTTTCATAGATCGTCCTTAGAGATTTATTGTTATTTTAATTATGGATTATTCAAAGTTTGAATTATTATGCTGAGAAATTATTATTATTTAATTTTATGCTATCGAATTGTGGGTGAGAGTCCTAAATGACACCACCATAAATTGACTCACTTTTCTTGGGAATTGATCCTCAGAAGAGGGGAGGGAAGTTAGGATGTGGTTCTTGGGAATGAGAATGGAAATGGGGGCATCTCGTATTTGAAAATCGATTAATTCCTCATTAAATAAAGAGTGAATAGCACAACACATCACTGATGCATAAGAGCAAAAATGATCACGAATTTTTGGAAAGCAGATTTCTGGTCACGAAACTTTCATTTTCAAGCGAAGATGATCATTCCGTGAAGTGGCTCTGTTAACTCCCTAACATAAGCTAATTTTTCTTGGCAAAATCATCCAACTTCCTTTTGCTTTGTCTAATCTTTCAATTATTTTACTTTTAATAGCAAATAAACCCCAGTCTTTTTTTTTATTTACATATTCTTCCAAAATAAAATTTACCGTATTATAATTTTACTAAAATAGTAATTATTCTTAAATATAATGATATATTTAAGTTTTGAATGAATATTTGTGTTTTAAATTATAATATATGTAATTTAAGATAGTTTATTTATTTTTTTCATATTTAATTTTTTAGAAAATAAGTTGGGTCTCCCATTTTAAGAAAATAAAATAATAGAGATGATTTTACAAATTTGATGTTGTTCATCTTCTTCCCCAATCTTGCTTTCTTTCCTTTGGAAAAGTGGGGCTCTTCGAATCAACTCGAACATCCAAGTTATGATGATTACATCCAAGTGGGAAGTGGGAGGATGATTACATCCAAGTTAGTAATAGTGCTATGTTGTGGGGCTGACGAGTGATCAGAGCGAAGGTTTGTCATCGGTATGCGATACGGAAAGTTCTCGTGCAGCTAAGAATACGAGGATGGAGATCAGGAAGATAAAGTTTACCATTGGGCATCCCAGGGAGCTGGAGACGGTGGGAAGCGGCAGAAGCTAGAGGTTTATCCAGTGCCGCTTCCCACCGTGATTTAGCTTCTGCCGTTGACGTTACAATTACGACGAAGATGGTGGCGGTCAAAGATCTACATCCCTGATTCTAAATGGTACGCCAATTATTTTTCGATCGTTGACGTCGCCGACGAAGCTGGTGGTGGGGTCAGAAGTGTTTCCAAAGTTCGGAATGGCATCGGACTGTGGATGGCGGAGAGATATGAAAGATGAGGTGGCAATTCATCCCTCATTTTGCAGTGGGGAAGATGGAACCTCCTTCATCGCCATCATTCTCGCCATCTCCCACTTCCTACTTGGATGTATTCATCACAACTTGGATGTTCAAGTTGACTCGAAGAGCCCTAATTTTTCGAAGGATAGAGAGAGATTCAGGAAGAAGATGAACAGTCTCACCGACACTGTTCATCAAATTTACAAATGGGTCCCTGTTATTTTAATTTTTTAAAATGGGATCTCCAACTTATTTTTTTTTAAATGAAATATTAAAATACCTTAAATTACAAATATTATAATTTAAAACAAAAATTTTCATTTCAAAACTTAAATATATCACAATATTTAAGAATAATTACTATTTTAGTAATATTATTATACGATAAAATTTATTTTTTGATGAATATGTAAAAAGATGAAAGATTAGGGGTTTTTTTTGCTAATAAAAGTAAAATAATTGAAAGATAAGACAAAGGAAAAGAAAATCAAACGATTTTGCCCTAAAAAATTAGCTTCCATAGCGATTAACGAAGCCACTTCACAGAATGATCATTTTCGCTCAAAAATGAAAGTTGCATGATCAGAAATCTGCTTTCCAAAAATTTGTGATTATTTTTTAATGCGTAATTCCGTGATGTGTTATGCTCTTCACTCTTAAATAAATTTTAGATTGCCTTTAAGATAATATAATACTTTAAATTATTAGATTCATGTACAGACCAAGCATATGAATTTCAATCCTAGTATTCAGATGCCCATTCCTCTCATGCCTATTTTCGAGCGCTAAACACACCCTAGGGTATTTTTGTTAAAAAAAAAAAAAAGAGAGAGCAAGTAATAGGAAGGTATTGTTCAATCTAAGGGGTCGAATTGCAGTTTTTTGGGGTTGAAAATGGTTGATTGTGTCACATTCCATATCTCTACACAGGCCATTCACTGCAGGGATTTTTGTAAATCCTTCAGACTAGAGTTTTTTTGTACCTTTGTTTATGGACTCTATACGGTTGTTGGAAGAAGACTCCTGTGGAAAGACTTGGAGCAGTTTGGAGATAACCTAAACAGTCCGTGGATGGTTTAAAGAGACTTTAATTGCTATAAGGATGTGTCGGATAAGAAATGGGGAATGGTCCTCACAGGTTATGTCCTTAAGGATTTCAGAGAGGTATGTCAGATGCTGGGGTTGAGAGATGCGGATTCTATTGGAAAATTCTTCACTTGGGTAAAGAGAGGAGTTTTCTGCAAATTGGATTGGCTACTTATCAATCAAGCATGGCATGATCATGGTTTATTTTGCCAGGCAGACTTTAAACCTCAGGGGCCACTTTCAGATCACTCACCTGTGATTGCATCCATATTACAGCAAAGTTTTAGGGGTAAGAAAGCCTTTAAGTTCTACTATATGTAGATGGGCCATCTAGATTTCAAGCCTATAATCCAAGAGGTTTGGCAGGGTGCGTTGAGAGGCACCAAACAGTTTATTGTCTGTAAGAAACTTAAGCGCTTGAAGCAGCCACTTAAAAACCTTGACAAGTTACATTTTCACCATATTTCGGAGAAGGCTAAGAGGGCAGTGGATGACTTGGAGGCGGAGAGGGAAGCTTTGGTAGCTAATCCGAATGATGACCAAGGTGTTGCGAGGGTGGCTCAACTCTGTAAAAGTGCTGAATTTCTAATGGAAGCAGAGAGATTATTTTTAGCACAAAAAGGCTAAGGCGTTGTAACAAGTATTTCCATGCTTCGGTCAAGAGAAATAATCAAAGGAATACTATTGTGTCTGTTGAAAAGGAGAATGGTGGAATCACTACTTCCCCACAAGAAATGGGTGAGGAATTTGTACACTTTTTCAGCAACTTGCTGGGTCAGTCGGATGTGGTACAAAGTATTGATGTAGAGATGATTCGGATGAGGACTTGTTTTACGGATGAGGAAAATGCTAACTTGACAGTTCCGGTGACCTTTGAGGAGATAAAGTTAGTTATTTTCTCTTTGAGTGATGATAAAGCTCCAGGGCCTGATGGATATCCAGCTGGGTTTCTTAAGAAAAATTGGGATGTGGTTGAGACAGAAGTGCAAGAGGCGGTGATGGACTTCTTCAAAAGTGGTAGGTTGCTTAAACAACTCAACCATACTATGGTTGCTCTTATCCCCAAAAAGACTCATGCACCAAAGCTTTCTGATTATAGACCAATTTCATGTTGTAATACAATGTATAAGGTCATCACTAAGATACTGGCAAGTTAGATGAAGACGGTACTACCTCAACTAATAGATGAAGCCTAGGCAGCATTTGTTGGAGATAGGCATATGCCAGACAATTTTTTTCTGCACGCAGGAAATTATCAGAGGTTATACGAGGAAAACGATATCACCAAGATGTATGATGAAGATTGATATTCGAAAGGCTTATGATACGGTGTCTTGGGATTTCTTATTCAACCTAATGAGGGTTCTTGGATTTCCAACAGTGTTTGAACGGTGGGTCTCTCAGTTTGTGACGACAACCTCTTTCTTGCCCTTGGTTAATGGCAATTTACATAGTCATTTCAAGGGGAAGAGGGGTTTGAGACAAGGAGACCCAATGTCGCCGGCTCTTTTCACAATAGTTATGGAATATTTCTCTAGGCTGCTGAAAAAGTGTACTGTGCAGGATTTTAACTTCCATCCTAAGTGTGGGAAATTGCAAATTTCACATCTGGCCTTTGCAGATGACTTGCTCCTCTTCTCGAGGGGGAATGAGCGATAAGTATCTATCCTCAAGAAGTGCTTGGAACAATTTTGACTTGTTTGGGTTTGGCATTTAACCCAGAAAAATTTGATATCTCCACGGCAGGCTTGGCAGGTATAGACCTTCAGAGTTGTCTTGATATTGTGGGTTTTTCGATAGCCACACTCCCAGTACCATAATGGTAGCCCACAAATTGAACAATGTACATTATTATGTTTTATTGGATAAAGTTTCTAACTTTTTCAATGCCTGGAAAATCATGACATTGTCGTACGTGGGTAGGCTTGGATTAATTAGATCCATTATCCAAGGAGTTTAATGTTTTTGGCTTCAGAACTTACCACTACCTGCAAGCATCATAGATAAAATTAATAGCTTGTGCAAGAAGTTCTTTTGGGAGGGGGGAGGGGGAGGTCGTGCACTAGTGGCTTGGGACAATGTTTGTCTACCATAGAGTGATGGTGGGTTGGGTATTTGGAATCCCACTTTCTGAAATAAAGTTCTGATGTTAAAAACCTATGGGATTTTCATTTGAATAGAGGTATTTTGTGGATTAAATGGGTACATGAGGTATACCTCAAAGTAAAATCGGTTTGGGAGTGGGTTCCTTATAAAAATGATTCCCTTATGTTTAAGAATTTGGCAAATGTTCGGGATCTAATCTTTCAAAAACTAGGTGGTAAGGATGCACGCATCAATACCTTAACCCAGTGGTCTGCAACGGGTAGATCTCTAACTAGTTAAATTTATGATTTGTTGAGAACTAAGGGTAATTGTTCATTTTGGGCGGGGACTATTTGGAAAAATTTTATACCCCCTCGATTATCTTATCATTATGCCTTCAAGGTAGGTTGTCTACCAAGGACAACTTATCATTTTTGGATATAGATACTACATGCTCTTTATGTGGTAAGGAAAGAGAGTATTCAACATCTTTTCTTCTCTTGTGATTTTACTAACCTTGTTTGGCCTAGGATTAAACAGTGGTTAAGTATTCTGAGAACAATGACTACCATCCGCAGCACCATCAAATGGGTGAGTAAGGAGGTAAGAAAAGATAAGAAACGGTTTTTTAAAGCATGTTTGGCTGCATTTGCGCTAACCGTTTATCATGTTTGGAAGTGTAGGAATAGTCTAATTTTTTATTCTATGTCTATGACACCTAATCTCTGGTGCTACTTGTTAAGACTAATACCTACAAAATTATGAATGACCTGTACCCTAATCAAGGGATTACACGAAATAACGTAGTAGTTGGCGGTCAAGCAACTACCTAGCCCACCTAAATAGGTAGGTGGTAAAGGCAAATCAATTCCGTTGATAGCTGCCGTTTTGCTAAAAAAAGGAAGAGTGGTACAGACCACCACTGGGCAACTATGGTAAAGACACAAAACCTATTCGGAGGTTGCCTTGGCTAGATCCGGAAAGCTGCCCTTTTGCTCAAAAAGGGAATGGTGGTACAGACCACTACGTAGATGGCTACGGTAAAGTCATCCTAGCCAGGCTGACCGGTGTCTGGTAAATGCAAATCAAATCCGGTAATGGTTGGCTACTTACCAAAAGTAGTTTGGATCTGATGTTACTTCTTCTTTTTGTGGTCTACTCTGCCTGACCTTGGTGTCCCTACTTCATACATCTGTCGGTCCTTGGTTTACGTGTGGATGGCAAAGGGAGATGATGCTGCCTAGCATTGTGAAGATAGCATTTGGATGATTGGGAGCTCTACATTTTGATATGTGGTTTTGGATGTACTCATGTATGCGACTGGGATGCTATGAACTTCTATGTGATTGTAGATGATTAGAGTGAATTATGGTTATGCTGTATGATTCACCTTTCAATTGTAATAGCTAGAAACGTTGCTTTTTGATGCTTTATTTATTGATGTTTGATGTCGTAGGCCAATTTGGGGTATGCCCCAATTTCTTTGTAAAAGTTTATGAACTCACGTACGTGTGCCTTTGTAGTTTGATTTTATCGGTTTTGAGGCGAAATTCTTGATGGAATAAAATCATTTACCTTTCCTCAAAAAAAAAAAAAAAAAAAAAAAATCCAAGTTATCCTTGTTGAGATCAAAATCAATGAATCCCGCGTCTATGTGGTCTTTTTCAAGTTACAACTCCCGGGTATGTTCTGGCAGCTTCCACGATACCCTACAAATCCATGTTCCTAAATAAAGAGGTTCTTGTCAACACAACACAAATGTATAAGTTGAATCCATGTATCCCACAAATGATTAAGTTGAATCCCTATTTTCTTGTCTTTTTCTTTCTTAACCCTTGTCAGCGAATATGTATATCAAATTTAACAATATATGATTAGTTATAATACAGAGACAACAAACCAAACCGCAATGTATGATTTAGATACGGTTCAAGAACCGTCCTCCACAAGTTCGATTTCAAAATCAGAACTGTCGGTTCGATTGCGGTTCACCCGCAGGTGTGAGTGAGATCGCAAAGGTGTAGTTAGTGTGTATATACATATCTATATATAGATATATATATATATAGATATGTATATATACATATCTATATATATACAGTTTACTATTCAAAGGGCACTTTCAAAAATTTTAGTTATGAAATTACTGAATTGGCCTTTGAATTTTTTCTTCTTCTTTTCTTCTTCCTTCTCTGTCATCTGCGATCTTCATCCTCGTCTTCTTCGTCCTTCTTTGTTCTTCTTCATCTTTCTTTTTTTTTGTTGTTCTTCTTCTTCACTCTTCTAATTGCAGAGCCCACATCTCTGCAGTTTCTGATTGCAGACGAAGCTCTACAATCGGAAGCCAAAAAAAAAAAAATTACCTTCGCAAACCTACAGGGAAGGTCCAGGAAACCTTCGCTGCAGGACAGCGAAGGTTTGAGAAACCTTGGCTGCCCGGGAGCGAAAGATTAAAACCTTCGCTCCTGGGCAGCGAAGGTCCGATCCTTCCAATTAAAAATTTTTTTTTTTCCTTTTTCCGGCCAAGTTTGCCGGCCAGAAGAAAAGGTTTTCTTCTCGCTGGCAACAATGTCCTTTTAAGAAAATAAAAATGTTAATTAATTAAAGTGAGTATATTTTTGTATTTTCACTACTTAAATTTTAAAAAGTGTCCTGCATATAGTAAAATATGTCTAAATAACATGCTCCTATTTTAAATAATTTTAAAATTTTTATAAAATGTGTAGATATTTCATAATTGTTGTCCAAACTTATTTTGTAAGGTTTTTTTTAAAAATTGTTTCAATGACGGATAAAGCGGTCAAGCTACCTGCGTCTGTCTGGTCCGATCGTTTAGCCGCTCTTTCTAATAGGCTTGCTTCTTTCAACGACCGGCCACTCTACTTAATTCCTGACAGTCAATTATGTCTTTCCTAGAAATTGGTTAGCTACTTCTCATTTTGTTCTAGGGTTCTTTTTCTTGGTGGGTCATTTGTGGCGGGAAGGGCTCGTGCAGCTGCAGCCAGTGTTGTTTGGCCCTGCCCGGCCCGGCCCCGCGGGTCGACCCGGTCGGCCCGCGACCCGCAGGCCTTGCCGGGCCAAATTATAAGGCAACCCGGATGTGGGGTGACCCGGTCAAACCCGGTCAAGACCCGGGGCAGACCGGGAACCGGGTCGACCTGCAGAGCCTTTTTTTTTTTTTTTTTTTAATAATTAAAGGACTTTTTAAAAATTTTGGCTTTAGTAAGGATTGAACCTTGGTCTCCAATATAAACAATAATAGGACTTACCACTAAACCACAATGACTTGTTTGATTATTTTTGTGCAAAATAGTATTTTAACTAATATTTTAATATGAATCATGGGCTTGCTAATAATAATATATTAATTGAAGCATCTAAACTAATGTTAATCTCATTGTAATTCCTTACTATTTATAATTTTAAGACTATAATTTTTTATTAGTTGTTTTCTTTTCATTTAAAGCTTGTTTAATTTTATCATGTATTAATCTAAAATACGTTTTTATTTCTTTTACATCAAATTTTATCTTTTTTTCCTAAGAAAATGTAGTAATATAATTTTTAGAATATAACTAATATTTTATAATTTATTTACTTATTGAGTTTTATAGCAATGAATTTTAATGTTTAAGATACTTGTAAAATTCGAAAATATATATAATTGTTGTGAAGAAAAAATATTTTAACTAATATTATTTATATTATATATATTTATTTATTTATGACGTCATCCGGGTTGACCCTGGTTGACCCGGGTCGACCCTCCGGGTCGTGTGACCCTTGGGCCTCGCCGGGTCGGTGGCCGAGCCGGGCCTAACAACATTGGCTGCAGCAGGGTTTGAAAAAGGAATTGATTAGGGACACTAAAAACTTTTTTTGAGAACTTGCCTTAAAATTTTGCCAATATACCTCACATCACATCGAAATGGGATCCATCTACTCCTACATCCCACCAGATAACATTACCTCACAACATTATCATTCATGGCATCCAATTAAGTACATACGAGATCCAAATTTAACATTAGAAAAATAAAAAACGCTACTTTTGCGAGTAAAAAATGAAAATAAAAATAAAAATACAACAAAAGTTGACAGAAAAGCAAGAAACAACCGACTTTTCTTTTTCCACGTTGCCTTTCTTCCATTGGCACCCATTTCCCCCTCTCGATCACTTTGCAGAATTCATCCTTTACATTCAAAGGGGAGCTCGACATCAAATGCAATTGCTTTTGTTGCGAAGGATTAGAAAATACACTTCATTTTTGCGTTCGATTTTCTGGGACTGATCTCTGTTTCAAGCCGGTAAAGTGATTTCTTTCGTGTTCAATTTTGTTCAAATTTCTATTCAAATACTGCGTAATAGAGAATCTAATCTTGTTTAGTTTGAGGTTTTACGAACTTATTCAACTGATTTTAGTTTGAGCTTAAATTTTCATTCTTTAGCTGTTGTGTTGTGGATAAAGGCACTTTTTCCCGTCTACCATATTTGCCTGATGTTGTTCTGAGTTTGCGACTTTATTTTATGGGAATTGAGTTGTTTGTGAATTTGATTCTGACGCAGATTGTGGAGGATTAAAGGGAAGTTCGAACTGAGGGAGAAATGGGTGGCGACATGTTGGAGATGATGACTAAAATGAGAAAATTTGTCATTTTTACTTCAGTAAAATGCTATAGATCAGTTTCCAGTCATCCCTTACTAGTCGCTGTGCTGTGCTTTTTACTGTTTCTGTACCGATCATCTCCTTTGGTGTTTTCTTTATTGGTATCTGCCTCTCCTGTGCTCATATGCACTGCTGTTTTGCTTGGAACGCTTTTGAGTTTTGGGCAACCAAACATTCCCGAAATTGAAAGAGATGAGAAGACATCCCCAGATATTGTTTCTTTGAAAACTGGGGTCTTAGGAGATACACTTCTTGTTCAGAAGAATGAGAGCTTTCCGGTTGAGAGGTATGATGAGAAGACAGGGGTTGTAGTAGATCAGTTGAATGGTGTAGCAAGTTCAATTGCTAATAGGACTACTGAGCTTCATAGAGTGCATAATATTGATTCCGGTGCCCAACTAGATGAGGAAATGCTGCAAGATTCGGAACACCAGGATAGGGTAGTTTCTGAAGAAGTGACAAAGATTCATGTCAGTCAATGCACTCAGAAAAATGATATCAATGATGAGAGGCTGGGTTATGGTGATGCTAGGTCCGATGATTCCTTTGATTCTGAAAGGGTGAATGTGGATTCTCTAGATTCACCTCCTGGCTCCCCTTGGAAACATGTGAAAGAAGAGGAGCAAGAAGAACAAGATGAAGATGACAATGAGGATACAGATTCTGGGTCTGATCGAGCTGAAAGTTCCTCTCCTGATGCTTCCATGGCTGACATAATCCCTATGCTTGATGAGCTCCATCCTCTTTTAGATGAGGATGCTCCCCATCCCATTCCATTGTCGCATGATGGCTCTGATGCTGCTTCAGAACATTCTCTCAAATCAAGTGACAGCGGTAGTGATTCAGATGATAATATGGAAAAGGATAATGAACTGGCCGAAGTTGTTGATGAAGACAATGAAGATGCTGATGGTGAGGATGAAGGACAAGAAATGAAAGGTGGCCTAACAAAGTCTCCTATTACGTGGACGGAAGAGGACCAAAAAAATCTCATGGATCTGGGAACCTCTGAACTTGAGCGGAATCAGCGGTTGGAGAGCCTCATAGCTAGAAGAAGAGCACGGAAAACCTTGAGCGGCATGGTGGTTGAAAGGAACTTGATAGACTTAGAAAGTGTTGACCTTCCTTTCAGCATTGCTCCTATTTCAACTGCAAGAAACAATCCCTTTGACTTACCCCATGATTCCTATGATCATATGGGACTGCCACCAATACCAGGGTCTGCTCCATCTATTTTACTACCTAGGCGAAACCCTTTTGATCTACCATATGACTCGAGTGAAGAGAAACCTGACCTTTTGGAAGACAGTTTCCAACAAGAGTTTGCATCAGTTTTACCAAGAGAGCCTTTCTTCCGGAGGCATGAGAGTTTTAATGTAGGGCCCTCATTCTTTGCATCCAGCAGGCAAGAGAAACATGCTGGCAGGTTAAGACCTTTTTTTGTTGCAGAAAAGATTAATTCCGAAGGAACAAGCTATTTAGCCTTTCAACGACAATTGAGCGAAATTAGTTCTGTTCCTGAAACAGATTCAGTGGGTTCAGCTGGAGATAATGAAGAGAAGAACCTTCATGATGAAAATATTTCCCTCCCTGGGGAGCCTCTAAACTCTGTTCACGAGTTGGAGCTTAGGGATTCTACTGGGCATTTTGACTATAGGAGCATCTCTGAAGAAGATGTATCTCATGAATTGAATGCAATCTCCATGAAAGATGATGAGAGTCACTGTAAAGTTGATATTTCCCAAGAAGATGAACTTATCTCCAACCTAGAGCATGTTGGACATGGAAGCCCAACCTCCGAAGAAACAGATTTCTCAGAGGTTGCTGAAGTTGAGAAGAGAGATACTGAAGCGAATGAGGTGGAAATTGGATCTCAGCAAATAGTAACTGATACTGGTGCCAAACCACTTTCCTCTGTGGAAGCACCCATTTCAAGTTTTGTGGAGGACAATGTAACTCAAGCTAATTCAGGTGGTGAAGCTTCAAAACAAGATAGATGTACTTCAAGCTCACCGTCATCATTAGAAATAAGTGAAAGGGTGTTTTCTGATAGGGAGGGGGAAGGATTGTCAAGTTTAGAAGAAAGAGATATTATTGCTGAAGGTGCTAGCATTGCCATTGATCTTTCACATGAAGGATCCCGTTGCTATATAACTAGTGACACTCCCCAGAAGGAACCTGTTTATGATTCGAGTGATTCGAGCCCCCCTGCTGTTAGGAATAACCTTTCCTTGTCATCTATCTCATGTGACTCACAGGTTGAATCAGAAATACCTATACTAATAAAGAGAAAAGTCTCTTTTGCTGAGAGAGAAATGGAATCTAGTAGACAGGATACGGAGGGGAGTACGTCCAGTGAAATGGATAGGTCTAAACTGATGCTTCAGTCGGTAGATGAAAGTCAGTCTAGATCTGTGTCATCAATAGAGTCAGGTGATGATGATATACTAAAATTTAATAATTCAGGAGCTGATCAAGTGCTCAGCAGTGCAAGTAGAACCTCAGTTGCTGAATCTGTGGTCAACCATTCTTCAGGTGACACCAAATCATCTGAGGACAATATTGTTCAAGGAGATTTTTCTGATCAAAACGGGAGCGAGAGCCTAGCAGATCAAAGCTGCGCTTCTGTAGGTACAGGTGCCCTTTCAGTCAGTAGTGTTCTGCCTCCTATTGTTGATTCTATGGTTACTCCAGGCCAAAATTTATCCCCACAGCAAGAACAAAATTCCTTCTCTATTGACGAAGCCATACCTGTTAATGTGCCTACATCTATGTTTGAGGGTTCAGTTGACAAGGAAGTAGCTTTACCTAAACTGGTGAAGGGGCCTTCATTAATTTCTGATACAAATGTTGGTCATGATACTTTAATTGAACCCAAGGAAGAGCAGATTTTACCTCATGATGCACATGCTTCAGAAGAGAGGCATATTGCTGAATATGGAGAGGAGCTGGTTTTCTTAGACAAGTCTGCAGATGAAGCATCATCTTCCAGGGAGCATCCTGGAGGGCAGGTCAGCATTATTTAGATTGTATTTGTTTCCCACGTATTACATTATTGGTACTATATACATAAATATGATAATTTGACGTCTTCCTTTTAGCACTATTGCCTTTATTTATTTAAAATTCAGGAAAGTTACCTTTCCATGGTGTGTAGGTTGTAATTGACTTCTGCTAGTTATATATTATATTGAAAGAATTGTACAAGGAAGGGAACATAAAGCCGTTATTAGTTTCAAAGTGTACTCAATGAACAAATATCCTACCTAAATTGATAACTCCATGGACCAAATTTGATGATATTCTTAATGTAAAGTGTTCAAACCTTTTTATTGCTTGTTGATCGTGATGCCAAACAGGATATGCTAGTGCTTCTTTCACCTTGAAAGAAGAGAATGTGATTAGTTCCTGTATTGCCTAAATACAATTTGGAGAGTAAGCTGTTGTGTATCTATTGTGAATCTTGGCTTTAACAACTTTTTTGCTGTAGCTATTTTCAAGATAATCTCTGCTCTTATGCACTTATTTTATTCATATTAATAGTATACAGGCTTGATTGGTATTGGTGCGAACCTTGTTATTATAAATATGTTAAAGGCTGTAATCCCCCCAAAGGCTCTTTAATAGATTTTTCTAGGAACATTGATATTATCCTGTAGTGGACCTCCTACCCTATTGTATAACCTACCTAATTTGATCCACAAGATGCTTAAAATGAGAATGGACATTGATGGCTGCCATATACCCTATCTTTGAGTACCCCTTGAGGTGACATAATACTTTACCTAAAGCAGCCAATGGGTAGCTAATGGAGAACTCATGATCTAGATTACACCGCTGAAAGTATATTGTAGGATTTAAATATAACTGCCAATCTTCCGATGTATGATACTTGTTAGTATCAGTTGCTGCAGAACATAGTTTTCCACTAAATTTCCAAGTTGCAAAAAATGGGGGATATGCACTCATTTGGAAGGAAGGATACCATTCTTTGCTTCTTAGTTGTAGTCCCAATGTCCAAGAAGTAATTTATCAAGCACATGTCTTTAGACTGAAACTTGTACTTAAGAAATAATGACAACAACAACTAAACCTTCATCCCACTACATGGGATCGGCTATATGGATCATATCTTGCCAACGTGTATGGTTGAGTGACATTGGTTCATTTATATTTAAATGTAACATGTCATTTTTCAGAATTGTTTTCTAAATCGATTTATGCATTCCCCTTTCCCTTTTGATATTAATTAATGCTTCTCTATTATTTACCCGTTGTACTAGGGTAGCTAAGGGTCTCCTACGCATGTGTCCAAACAATTTTAGGCATGTTTCTCTCATCCAAAAGTACAAAAGAAGAAATGAGAACCCTTAGAGCTGAGATAATGTTGTCATATAGCCAACAGTAATAAGATCTGCACTAGGTTGTTGATAGAATACAGAGTGATTGCAATTGCTTTTCTTCAAGTTGAAGTTATTGAACTATCTCACTGATTTGTTTAAATCAAGTAGGATGCCTTTGTTTTAACCTCTTTGAAAGCTTCTGAAGCCTATAGAACTTCTGCACAAAGTTCCTTAAAGCCTTACAAAGTTCCTTAAAGCAAGAAGTCTAGGTTATTGTTCCAAATATACTTCTTCTTGTAGATCTCCATGAAGCAAGACGTTTTTGATATTTAACCGCAGTGAAGGCCAGTGAAGGGGTAGCAGCTAGAGAGATGAAGTATTAATAGTTGCGAAGTTAGCCCTTTTGAAAATTATTAAATTAATGGAGGCCAATAAAGGTGTAGCAGCAAGAGAAAGAAACTATTACATAGTTGCAAATTTAGGCACTTTGAAAATTATTTAAATAGTTACTCCATATGTTCGATTATACCCTTCTTCAACAAGACATGCTTTGTGACAAGACAGAGATTGCTCAAGATAAACTTTGATTTCAAACATCCATTTGCTACCCATTACCTATGTGTGTGAGGTACATCTAAGGACTCTTCATGTAGCAGGTTGCCAGCTTGAGGGAGACAAAGTCACCAATTGTTAGGAATAGAAACTGAATCTAGACAAGCAATCCAAAAGCTGAGCCTTTATTCTACTATGTGGGATTGGTTATGTGGATCGTATCTCTCCATTGTGTTCGATCGAGACACATTGTTTCATGTATATTTAAATGTAACATGTCATTTTTATGGTTGTCTTCCAATTCTTTGTAGATTTTCTCTTTCCCCTTTTAATATTAGGAGGCGTTTGGTTCGAAGGTTTGGGAATTAGGGAATTGAAGGATAGAAAAAGTAACTGTTTGGCTTATGGATTTGGGAATGAGAAATCATGAATTTTACCCGCATAATTGGAAAAGAACCAAACCTGTCAAGAGTGGTGGGTTTCAATTTCATTTCCATTCAATTCCAGTCTACTATCAAACCCATACCTATTTTCATTAACCAAGCACCCCCTTAGTTTATGCTTCTCTAAACCCAAATATAGAGAAGAAATGATACAATAAAAAGGAAGTATACATATGATGCGAATGAAGAATGCTAGTATTTTGTCTTTCTAGGAAGTCCTTGGCTTGGATACATGACAAAAGACCTGGTGGAGGATGTTTGTCATTGTTTTCAGGATGGTAAGACTATGGTTTAGTGGTAACATCTTGTTGTCATAATGAGGTAACATGTCTTATCACGGTATATACCAAAATATTGTTGTATATCCCATAAGGACACAATTAAGTACTTATGAGTAATTTAGATACCATGTTTTGGGTGAAAATCACAAAACAAAACGAGTACAATAAACCTTAAAAAAATTTCTTGAGTTGGAAATTAGGTTTAGTAAGGCATCTGAATCTCTTGACCGGCATCTGCCCATAATCACTTGGGGATCTCCATTTGGGCAAGGAGGGCTCAGAAACCTCCAGAAAATGCGAATTTTTTCTTCTCAACACTAGTCACATGCTAAAAAAGTTGTCGACCCTACCCTAGGAAAATAAAAGATATATTGAGCTTTAGAAAATTCTTCAGTCCTGATTAATACAATGTCGTAGAATCAGTGAACAACTTCTTCCTGGTTTACTGATATAAAGAGGTGTAAAGAACTAGAGCGAATGTAGCTTAGGAGCTTATGGGGAATATTTCGAAGCAATTAAAAGCCCTTTGACTCATTCCCTCCACCAATAATCTTCCCTTCCTTTAGATGCTAAGATAAGCAACGGTCAGGGTAAAATAAGCTGCCGCATTTGATAACTTCGGTAGTTTTACATAGTAGATTGCTAAAGAAAAAATAAAAGTAAAGTACAAAAACGAATGATGATGAAAGTGATGATATTGTGACAGCTGTTCCTCCAGTCAAAGTAGTTGATCATCAGGCTAATTAAAACTCAGAATGTCTCTGGAGATTGCAGGAGGAAAGAGTGCCTTTGTCACCTGTCATTATTTTCTGTAGCACTTGAATCGATGATGCATTTGCTAAAGGAAGAAAATAGAATTGAAATGGATTAAACTGACTGCACATGGTTGCTTGAGTGAGTGGCTGAAAGTGAGCCTTGAAACTGAATAACAAGCATATTCATCAGCATAAACTAGTTATCAGTAGTTGAAGATATCATACATGCTGTTCTAGTCTTGTATTTCCATATTAGCACTTGTGGTTGCAATTAACTTTCCCCCTTAAGTACCCTAAGTGTGAATAGCACGCTGTATCTTTGGCTCGCAACGGCTTTAGTAAGACTTGAGAAGAAGACCAACGTGTCATGGCTATTACAAGTGAGTTGACATCTACAATGTTAGGCTAACATAAATAGAAAAATGTTGAATACTTCTACAATCAAGCTATCTACATTAGGCTAAAATGAAGCCTTCCAATAAAGTATAATTACGTACTGTTTTTACGACAAACCTCTCTTTGGCACTGCACTCATAGTATTTTGTCTGGAATCAGTTTCAATATGATTCTTGTACTAATTTTCCTCTGTTATTGGTCTTTATTTAAAGTAGTAGAAGTTGTGCAGTCATCTTTGGCTGATATCAAATTGGCTTACACGCTCTATTTATTCATAAGTTAATCATACAGTTCACCAGACATCAATTTTATATCATCTTTTGTAATGTACAGGTTCCAGCAATTACGCATGAGGGGATGATTGATGATTTAAGGTCAAATGAAAACCTGAACATTACATTTGCACGAGAGCCTGTTGAGGAAGTTTCAACCAGTGTTAATTCTCCAACAAGTCCTGAATCCATTTCAATTCTCTCCGAGGCTTGTGAAAGTAGAGCAGCTGAAGGTTTCTCAGATGTGGAAAGTAACAGTGTTCAAGAATTTGGAAATTATGACCATCCTTTGGAGGATATCAAATTTTCATTAGAGGCAACTAATTCTCTGGATAAAGTGCAGAGTATTGGTGATGATGATATGGAGGAGATCAAGGAAATTAACGAAGCATTGTTATCAGAATTAGATGCTGTTGGTGATTTTAGCATCAAAGAACTAGGTTCAAGTTCACATGGCTTGCAAGAACTCATAGATTCTGTTGAAGAGGGTTCACCAATATCCGGAGCTGTACAATCTTCGTATAAGGTAGATGTCAATCCCCAAATGCAAGCAGTTGAAACACGATCGGTAGAAAGAATTGATGTCATGTGTAAGGAAGCTGAATTGATGGCCCCACAGGTGGAGATGATGCATGGAAGCTCTGATATTCTCCATCCAGATCAAGTCGATGAGGCAAGTGGTTCTGGACTGCCTGTGCTAACAAATGAAGCATCAAATGACAAGCCTAAAACTAGTGAAGCCGTTAGTTCTCAGCTGGCACTTGAGGAAGTCACGCATTTGGAGTCCAGGCATCACAAACAACATGACAGCTCAAGTCTGACTCAGCCTGAGACGCAGTTTCCAATTTCTGAAGAAAGACCGCTGCAAGCTGTTAATTTGGTCTATAACCATTTTCATGAAGGAGATTCTCAGAGCTCTATGCTTCCTAATTCAAGTCATGATGGTATGCATGCTGAAGAAATTAAAGATTTGGATCAAACCTCTTCAGAGTCGCCCATGGTGGAAGCAAGAAATCTACATGATTATAGCCACACTGGGAATGAGTACTTAGAAAATCATGAAGACGAAATGGTGCAATCAAATTCAGTTGATAGATCACCAGAATTTGAAGAAAGTAATGCTCATACCCTGTGACTTATGCATTCTAGTGCAGTAGAGCAAGGTTTGCATGATCTAAGCAACAGCGGTGATGTTCTGGATGCTGAAGTTGAAAGTTGTGAACATTTTTGATGATGCGAAAAAAGAGAGAAAATTCTCAGAAACCACTCTCAAGCTAGCTCCTGTCTGATTCATGACCCACAAATTCTGATGAAGAATAGTGTGATGCAAAAACTGCAAAGGAGGAAGGGAAGTTCTTTTTTGTTTTTCTTTGCTTGGTTTTGAGTCATGGCGATTATGTCTTGTTATTTTCATTTTTGGAGTTGATTGAAGTTGGGTTTGGTGGTGTTGGTTTGAGGATCAGTAAAAACTTTGATTGTTCCCTGGAGGAATGAGTTTTGTGTGAAATTTTGAGGAATGAGTTGTGTGAAATTTTTGAGGCCAGAGATTTGCTTCTCTTCTGCAGTTTTGACATTTGGAGCAGTGTTTACTGTATTGTTGAATGTAAAAGAGTTGCTGAGTGTTGTGAAATGTCTTGTAATGTTGTACGACTTCAATTTTTATTTTATTTTTTCTTGCAATTTTAATTTATTAATTTATTGCATTGTCGTGTCTCAATAGTAAAATTTGGTTTGATTTAAAATATATTAAAAGTAAATTTATAAAATGATGTACTAGAGATATAAAAGAGAGAACCGTAGCGAAATAGAAAATAAATTTATGATGAGGCTTGTGTAAATAAAAAGGATAAAATGTCTAATAAATTGTGTTTATCTAAACTACAGTTTCCTGATTGCAATTTAAAATATTTAATTTTCATATTTAATGTCTCAAAATTTTAATACTAGTATAACTTAAATTCTAACTTCTGAAAATCACTGGTTGAATTTCTAATATAAATTTGCATTCAAAATCCCTAACTTCAATTTAAGATCTAAGATTTTCCTAGTTCAATTTCTAAAAATTTTTAATAAATTTTATATTCAAAATTCATGAAATCACCAATTGAACTTCTTAAGAGTCCTAATGTAAATTCACATTTCTCTAGCTAAAATTCAAAAAAACTCTAATTTCTCTATTCCAATACCTGAAATCCCTAATTAAAATTTCCAAATTTTTAATATATAAATTGGGATGAGACTATAGTCCCTCCGAAGGAATCATTCAGCCCCTTTAATTTGACCTTGTATAAATTAAGTATGCAATTGCATACTCAATTACATAAGTCAAATTCAATGGTTGAATGGCCATTGAACGGACTATAATTTCTCCCTTCACATTGAAAATACCTAATTGCCTTATTTCAATATCTAAAATCCTTAAACTCGATTCAAATAAAGTAAATAAAAATTAAACCTAATAACCATAAATCCAAATTAATCAGACACCCAAACTGAATACAATTTTCATACTAACCTACAATTACTAAAATCTAAACATAAATTTAAAATCAAACAAACCTTAAAAAGAACTATTGGAACAAATAAATAAATAAAAAGGTTTCGAGAAAGAAATGAAATTCAATTTAACAAAAAAAAAAAGGAAAAAAAAAAAGTTGCTGAGAAGGCGGGGACATGAATCATCCAAACCATCCTTGTAATTAAAGGTAACTGTTATTTCCAGGTATTATTTTACTAAATGCAGATACCACTTCAGAGTAAAAATACAACGATAGCTCTACACTAATACAAAGAGGGAAGGTGGCCGGCGACGGTTGGGAGGTATTGCAGGAAATTGCAGGAATGGAAGAAGAAGAGGAAGAGAAAAACGATCACCGGAAATTGCAGGAAAAGGAAGAAAAAGAAGAAGAGGAAAACGGAAGAAGAAGAATAAGAAGGAGAGCAAGAGAAAAAACAGAAGAAGAAGAAGAATAGGAGAATTTCACGGGAATTTGCAGGGCCATTAAACCTTCGCCACATGGCTGCGAAGGTTGAAGAAAACCTTTGCCGGCTTGTGGCGAAAATTTTAAACGTTAGCCACAGGCCGGTGAAGTTCAACAAACTTTCGCCCACCTGAGCTGCCGGCAACGATGGTGTTTACAAAAAAAAAAAAAAAATTAAGTGAGAAATTTTTTGTGAGTGTGAGGATGTTTTGGTATTTTCACTTATTAAAATTTGTAAGTGGTACTTGCATTTAGTAAATTGGTACCTGTAAATAACATTGCTCTAATTAAATTGCAGGGGCTCTTAGTGGGGGTAATGAAAATTTATTATAAAATATATATTGGTTTCACTAAAAGAGTCTAGTTTGTGGATGCACAAATTTTTTATGAGTTGTAAGATATAATACCCCTAAAATGAGTAATTTGTCATTATTTCATCCATTTAATTACTTACTATTAAAATATGAATTAATTGTGAACAACACATAACATTTTAGCAAGGGTATAAGAGGTATAAAAAATAGAAACAAACAACACTCTTTTATTGGGACGAAAAGAGTACAAAATAGGGCGAAATTAGAAAATAATTTCAAGGTTTACTGTAAGTACGAATAGACCCCCAATTTCTAAAACGTGCAAATTAAACCCTTGATTGAAAAATGTACAATTTTTTAAGATAGAAATACCCTTGAGCTTCTATCTTCCTCGAAACTACAAAAGTGTTCCCTTCTCAATTCCTGCTGAAGCAAAACTTTCTAGGAAAACTGTTGGAACAAGTTATGTATTTATAGCGGCGGTAAGTATTCGTGCAACTGGAAGATTAAGTGAGGGTAGTGATGTGAGCTCCAATTACAATTGATGTGGAACGGAGTACTCGATGCGGAATACTTGCCAAGGAAAGTTTGAAAATTGCGAGAAGCAGCTCTTGAACCTCTAGAATTCCTACTTCGCATTTGGCAGACTACTAAAATAAACTAATTTTAAACACGCAAGTTGAACCAAGTTATGATAAAAGAGTCGAAACAAAGCATGCAAATAGGCAGAGCATTTACCTATAAGCTGTAGTTTCTAAACCTATAGTAATTCACAAAATATGCAAACTACGAAAGCTCAAAACAAGAGAATGATTCAAAAAGTATAAAACTATACTATTGTATTCTTGAATAAAAAATTGTGTGTTCAATAATGGAGAATATGACCCCTATTTATAGGTATAGGGTGCCGAAATTCTCAATACAAATAGGTAGAATTCAACTGAAATTGAATCTCAATTAAGAGATTGATTCCTTACAAACTAAAACCTAAAAGAACTAGGTTTAGTTTAAAATGCTGAATTGGTTTTCTCCACTATGAACCTAACCGAAATTCCCAGCTTAATTAAAGAAGTAAAAACGAATTAAACCTAAGAAGTAGAAATCAATTGAGAGATTGATCTCTTAAGAGAAACAAACCTAAAGGAACTAGGTTTGTTTAAGAGATAAATTTTTGGTTATTTAATGGATTAATGCAGCTGAAATTCTATCTAAAAAACGCAGAAGTAAAAATGAATTACAACAAGAGTTCAAGAAGGAACTCTCATTGAAAACTACTACTAGAATTAACTTGAGTTGTAAACTCAAACTAACTCTCTAATAAAAACCCTAACTTGAATTCGGATGTGGGCTGCTCAATTGGGCTTCCCTAATTTCGGATTCCTCTCCTCCTTTCGGTCTGGGTTGGCGGAATTTATGAAATGGGCTGTAAGGGAATTCGGCCAAAAAACTCAATGACGTGTTTGTGAAAAGTGTAGGAAGCTTCTGGAACCTTCTAGAAGCTTCTGGAATCATTTTTGAAACTCAAAATTCAAGATTTCTTCATTTCTTCATGATTTTGTAATTCAAACCCTTTTTCGAATGGTGAGTAAAATGACCATTTTACCCTTCAACTTTTTTGGGCTTCATCTTCAAGGGTTTGTGCGTCGGATACCATCTGGGCTTGCCGGGAACATTCTTGGACTAGGTTCTCAAGGTCGGCCTTGAGTTTCCTTGTCTTCATGTCATCAGACCAACGATATCTATAAATGGATCTCTCTGGTATGGGCTCGGGTCCTGTAGCATTGATGGGCCTCGGTAGCACACGAACATACCCTGCATCATTTCTCGAGTCATCTGCATTATTCTGCAGATCATATATGCTTGGACTTGTCGATGGCCTGGAGATGCCCTCCTCATTCCCTCCCGATTGGAAAGGATTCGACCTCGAATCAAGATCCTAGTCAAAATTAAGCGGAGACAAGTCTGCAACATTAAAGATGTACTAACACTATACTCACCTAGTAAGTCAAGCTTGCAAGCGTTATCTCCCATCTTAGCAACAAGGGCCCATCGCCGCGGGGATGTAACTTCGTCCTCCAGGCAGTTGGAAACCTCTCCTTCCTTATGTGAACCCAAACCTAGTCGTCAGGTTAAAAACTCACGGCCGTACGCCTTTGATGGCGTTATGTGCATTTGTCTTTTCCAGGTTCTTTGCATAGAATGACTCTTTCACTCTTCATAGAATTCTTCTTTTGCCTTCAGGTTGGCTTCGTGGATTCTAACTCGTAACTTGTGTTGTTCTGGCCTTGGATCTCCTCATCAGGTAATTTAGTCTTTCCAAATATATAATTGTTTATATCATCATTCGATTTGAAAATGGGTTAATTTTATAACAAAAATAGGAGGATTGTTTTGTAACTTACCCAAACTTCAAGGGGAAAATTGTGATTCACACACTGGTCAAAGGGGTTTTTTTGTTATTTACCCTAAATAGGAGGGTGATTTAGTAATTTACCCAAATCTTATGGGAAAAATAATAATTTGCTCACCGGTAGAGAAATTTTTATTATTTAACCAAACAAGGAGAGTGATTTTACAATTACTCAAACCTTAAGAAGGGAGAGAGGGTGTGGCGCCCCACGCCTGACCCCCCCCCCCCCCTTCCTTGGAAAATCATTCCCGACGAGGAGAAAGGAGCCAGCTCGGTGCCATCATACGGGGCTCTAGCCCAACAATCGATACAGAATAAACGGAAAAGGACATAATTGTTATGCTTATTCCAAAAATTCAAGGTGTTCAATGCAGCGGAAAAAAATAGAATAGAAGTGTCGAGGACGGCCCTAGGCCAAATTATTCTCCTAAACAGGGTTCATGAACTAAACTATTACAAAGTCTTCGTGGTGTTATTCTGGACGGCCAACAGCCTCACCTTTAGCGCACGCAAGTCAGGCATCTGTTATCAAATTGTGAAGGGAGTGGGGTGAGCTTAAGCTCAGTGAGAGACCTCAGGGTTTTTAGAAAATCCCACCGTGGGTCTTAATAGAAAAGCAGGGAGTCAAGTACACAGTTCATGCATCAATTCATACAGGGTAAATAGATATAACTATATGACATCAGTGACATAGGCAATCAACGTCATCAAATCAAGCAAGTCAAGCACAGCAGGCATATAGTTCAACACGTGGCAACTATGAAAATCGAGCATAGCAACATAGATACAGCAGTCATATGCACATATTTGAGCCACTAGACTCCTAGCAAGCAGATTGCACAAACAAGCCTTCTCTAATAAAGCTATGTTGGAATCTATTCAAGTGTTCGAGTTGTTCAAGTACTTGATGGTTTGCAAAGCACATCGCCCCTGCGTTAGCCGTACAACGGAGCTATGCTCGACGGTAGGGGTTTTGGATCCTGGCCCTTTCACATTCAGGCCATAGGTATTCCTCTCATAATGAACGAGTGTCGACTGTCTCCGACACTGGTCTTCCCCGGCAGGCACTTCTCAGAGGTGAGCGGGTTCATGTCAAGTCAATCAAGAAGACGCGGAGCCCGAGTCTTATCAAGTAGGTCTCCAACCTATTTCATGCTAAGGTGATCACGGCAACCCTAGCATGCTTCATACATATCTAGAGGTATTATGCAATCCTAGATGACATGCAACTTACCTCGAGCAGTCTACGCCCTTCTAGGTTGGCGGGTCACGCTAGCTCATCGTTGCAGGCACATATAATGGCAGGTATGCAAGTAGATAGGTCATGCGAAGCAGAGTATGTAACAAGCAGGGCAGGGCATCATGTGGGCTCGTAACACATAAGCACGCATGTTCTGTGTAAGACATAATCGAGAAAACAAGCAACAGATGAGGCGTGGAAAACCTCGTTGGCAAATATAAACACGCAGTAGTACATATAGCTACACATAAGTACTACGTAGGTAGTTCGTTTAAATCTTAGGAAGATAGCGAGTAATCCCTCACCTGGAATTCTGGAAGGCACGATGTCGTCCAATTCGCTCAGCTCGGGTCACTTATCAGCTCCTGCGGATAACGAAGATACGATTATTAGTTAAGGAGGAGTTGCTAATGTTCTGCGTACGTTTGACTTTTTGGTCAACTAGGGTTGACTTTGACTTTTTGGTCAACCTTTGACTTTTCTGGTTAAGTTTGACTTTTACTGTTAACTCTAAGTCAAGGGTCAAGTTTTGGGTCAAGCGAGTCAAGGATGGGTCAAAGGGCAAGTCGAGTCAACTAGGTCAAGGCTCGGTCAGACGGGTCAAAGATGGGTCAAAATGGGTCAAAGGGCAGGTCAAGTGGTCAAGGTCAAGTCAATTGGTCAAAGGTCGAGTCAAGTGGTCAAGGTTCGAGTGAAGTGGTCATGGCTCAAGTCAAGTGGTAAAGGGGTCAAGTTTAGGGTTAAGGCTAGTGGTAAAGGTGAAGTATAGGGTCAAGTGGGTCAAGGCTAGTGGTAAAGGTTGCATGGCTAAGGCTTGGTTGGCAAGAAAAAACCAGGTCGGCTTGCGAGGGTCGAGGTCGGCAAGCAGGGGTCGAGGTCAGCACGTGGGGTCGAGGTCAGCACTCGACGGTGCATCGGCTGGCCATAAGGCCCTCGCTGCTCGCACATCGCAGGCATGCGCTGGGCAGTATCGGCTCGCGGCAGCCCAGCACTACTGAGACAAGATGGCCCTTTCGAGCCCATTTCTTTTGCGTCTCTAGTCCGATTCAATCCGTTCTAGAAACATCAATTCGTAGATATGCATCAATACTAACAAACTAAACACTTTTTATGCAATTCTAACCATCCTATCAACCTTTTTCATGGCCTCAAACATGGCATGATACACTGCTTTTTCCAGATCTTAATTCCTGGTTCTTGATTTGCATATTAATTCGAGATCTAAGTTTCAACCATTCCCACTAGATGCAATCAATCCTAAACCTTCTTAAACATGTATACCCCCCCCCCCCCCCCCCTCTCTCTCTCTCATGCATAGATTCCTCCCCGTTGTGAAGAAACTAAACAACCCACATGAAATATCAATATCTCCTAACCTATGCTTTCATGCCACTTTGCGGGGGTTCAGGAACAGTTCTAGAGACTTACCCTGGTCCTATGATTGCCACGAACTCGTTGAGGAGGTGCAAGGGAAGGGAAACACGGTTGCGGCGACGGTGGTGGCTTTCCGGCGACGTCGGCGGCGACTCCTCAAGTTGGCGGCATGTAGGGTTTTCAAAAAATGGAAAAAGAAGAGTTGGCAGCCTGGGGATCTATTTATAGGCCTCCCCCTAGGTCTTGGGAAGCTTCTAGAACTTCCTCCACAACCCTAGCTGCCTCCTCCTTCGATTAAAATCAGATTTGGATTGGAAAAGAATCCAACTCCGATTCAAAAACTGTTTCTGCGGTTTTCTCCAAGCTGGCTCGCGGGCGCGTAAACGCCACGCTCACCAGGCCTAGGTTAGTCCGTCCGAGACGTCGTCCCCTGGAGCACGTTCGAGACTTTGTCCCTAGGAGCCCGTCTGTGACGTCGTTCATGGGGAGCCCGTCCGAGTCTGTCAGTGACGTCGTCCACTGAAGTCGTCCATGACGTCGTCCACTGGAGCCCGTCCTTGACGTCGTCCGACTCGGGGCCCTTCTAGCTATCATTCCTCTTGGGCTTTCTTGCATTTATTTCCCCGTTCGGGGCGGGTCCTCTGCCCTATGTCTATCGAGGTTCTTCCGTACAACCTAAACCCTTAGCGAGCACACAATCACTAAAGCAAGCAGGTCATGTTTCACATCAACACGTAAACAAAACAATTTTTTTATTTTTATTTTTACCATTTTTTTTTATTCTTATGATTTTGGTCTGAAAATCCGGGGCGTCACGGGGGGGGGGGGGGGGGGGGGGGGAGATGTAATTCGCCTTAGAGTTAATTTAAGTATTTCATACATTTTAAAATTAAATTTTCCCTTAAATTTTAAGGTTAATGTTAACGAAACTTGATTTTTTTTTCTTTCATTTTGGCCTTTGAAATCTGTGAAATATAATATTTTACTTATTTTGTTAAATTTTATTGTTGACTTTAATAGAATAAGATGCACAGATCATACATTAAAATTGTAAGAAAATAAATACTTATTTTATATGTTATACATTAAAAGTCACAAAAAATTATAAATTTCTTAAAATAAAGTCTTTTAATGAAACAAAGTGAATAATAATTATAATAAATGGACAATAATGATGAAAGATTTTACTGGAAGAAAAAAAAACCTATACTTCTTATCACAAAACTACAAAATAGATAAGTGGATAAAATAAGAAACAAGTTGATTGAATTAATTTGTCAGAGTTATTTTTTCAAGAATATAAAGTACGTGAGCTAAATTTCCACAAGTTACATACAATTTTGGACAAAAATAGGGGGAAAAAAGAGGATTTGTCAAAATGTTGGTAACAAATTTTCTTACAAAATTAATGATCAAAATCAAACACACTAACTAAAAAAATGGGTAAAATATTACGTTTAAGAGAGCTCAGAGGCCAAAGTAATAAGAAACAATCAATTTTTGTTAAATTTAACCTTAAAATTTAACGAAATAGGTGAAACGACACATTTAAAAAAGTTAAGTGACCAAAACGACGCAAAAGAAATTCAGTGGGCAAAAGTCTATATTGTCAATAGTTGAGTGGCCTGTAGTGCCATTTACAGATGAGTAAAAAATTTGAAAGTGGAATCTTTTAATGGAACGGAAAAAATATTAGTTAACGGATAGGACATACTTTTCCTATCCGGAACGGAAAAAATATTGGTCATGAAAAAATACTTTTCACGACCAGTATTGGAAATGAACGGAGAAGTTGTATAATGTGCGGAACCACATATTGGATTACTCTAGTGCGGCATGAAGCCTCTAATGCCGAGTCGGCTCCTATGCTGCTAGCTATGCCCTGCTTGGTCCCCCCGACACAATAGAGGTTCCGTAACGCATCATGAGCGGCAGGATGTTGAGGTCCGAAATTCGAAGTGAAAATTTTAATTTGTCTATTCCTGATCGTCATGGAAAAGAAAGGCAGAAATAAGAAATATATTATTCCTTGAGAGCTTGTCCCCAGCAACAACCTGTTGATCCTACAAAAGGACTGCTATGGTCCTATGATCTACTTGTTCACTGACTTCACTCTCTACACACACATATATATATATATATATATATATATATAATATACAAGATCATCTCAAACGAGTTGTTCATAATTTGTTTTGAGTAACATCTTGAATAAAGCGTCGGAGTGAAACAGACGAGGATCCGCCATCAACCAGTGCCTTTCTGCTCTTCTCTCCGATCTCCTTCCCTCTTCTCCTCACAGGACTTTCAGAGTCCATCAAAGACTTGATAGCCTTTTCAATCTCAGCCGCCATTACAAGCTTATCAGGATTAGTAAAGCGGTAATCTATTGTCAATTCCACGGCTAGCTCCAGTTCCTTCACCAATTCAAAAGCATTGCATTGTTGCTCCGCGTATATAGGCCATGTCGCAATAGGCACACGATTCCATATGCTTTCCAATACGGAATTCCAACCACAATGGGAAACAAACCCGCCAATTGCTTTATGGCCTAAAACATGCAGTTGTGGCGCCCAAGAACACACTAATCCCCTGTTCTTCGTCCTTTCCAAGAACCCATCCGGAAGAATTTCAGCAAAATTATTGTAGTCGGCGGGCTTAATGTTAAAGTCTTTTGGTGGGGGCGCTCGTACACACCACAAGAAATTTTGCCCACTCTGCTCCAGTGCAGCTGCAATTTCAGCTAGCTGCGGTGGTTCAAAACCTCCCATGCTTCCAAAGCAGAGAAACACCACGGCTGAAGAGGGCTGTTCATCAAGCCACTTCATAATCCTTTCGGACTCAGAACGCTTTTCAACCTCAAAGTTGAGTACTGGTCCAACGGTGTAAATTGTGGGTGTTTCTGCCTCTAACGTTACTGATTTAATGGCATGTGGCTCTAACTCTGCAAAAGTATTTACAATTATCCCTTTTGCCTCTTTGAACCGCTTGCCGTGATTCGCCATAGATGAATAACCACCATATTTATCAAACACAAAAGAGGGCAAAACACTTGTTGGTACAGGGTTGAAATAAGCCGGTACCATTGAATCTGGATCTGAAATGGCGAATTCAGATCCCACTAGCGCATATCGGACAGGGAGATAAAGCAAGAGTCCAAGAAAAGCAGCGCCGGAGGAGAAGAAAACATACGAAGGAACAGCAAGCTCATTTGCTACATCAATCATTGCAGTGCAAAACATATCAATCACTAACCCACCAAGTTGAGTGTCTGGATTCGACAAAACATGGTTGACTATAGCTTCTTTGACAACGGATCTATGATTCTCCATCATAACAGAGGAAAAATGCTCCACGGACTTCATAAGCTCCGGCGGTGGTGGGTCGTCATCGGGGAGAGGGATGAACTGGATGTTCGCATTGGAGGCAGCCAATTCATCAACATAGGAATCAAGTTCTGGAGCACCTGGTCGCTTTATGACCAGAACAGTTGTAGATATGCGTTCATCACTCTCGAGCAGGCGCTTTGCAAACTCGATTGTGGAGGCTACGTGCCCTCGACCCGGCACAGGAACAAAGACCAGTGTAGTCTTCTTCATCTTTTGAAGCCGTAGAAATTTTCAGAGGAGATTGGATTTGGATCTGCAAGATTGCTGTGTTTATCCGATGCTGATAACACGGAATGGCCGTCTCAACATAAAGACCGTCGTTCTCCGTCAACGGAAAGAGAAAAAGCTAGCTGCTGTGTGCTGCAAGCCAGTGAATAATAATGGTATGTAGGCTTAATTAATTTTTGCCCCTTATTTTTATAAGTTTATTTAAATTTTGCCCCACATATTGTCAAAATATGATAGAACATTCATAAATTAATACTCAGTAAATTACTCCTTCCGTTCCATTATAAGAATCAACTTTATAATACTGTTTTCAATATACAATATGCACTCTTCTAATAGAACAAAAAGAGTAATAAACTCTCTAAGATAATATTTTTTTTTTGGGTCCTGACTTGGGTTGTTCAAAAATTACAAACTTTAATTAAATAATTTTTTTTTATAGAAAGACCTCTCTATAAATTTATAGTTCCGTCAACATCATAAATTAATAAATTTCAAGATAACTCGGATAATTTATTAAAATAAAATTTTATTATTGTTTATTTTTAAAAAAAATTTAATTGAGGTAAATTTCATTTCTAACTTTTATAACTACATTCAAATATTTCGGTGTCGAATACTCAAACTGCAACGATAAATAATGGATAGCTATTGTCATTTTGAATGTTTCTTTTCGCATGATTGATTTCAAATGTATTGAATCATTTTCAACTTCTTCGTCAATAGGATTTTCAATTAAACTAGTCACATTTTCTTAAATGTATTGAATCATTTTCAACTTCTTCGTCAATAGGATTTTCAATTAAACTAGTCACATTTTCTTCTACACTTTTTACCTCTGAACATTCATCATTTTCAGCTAAGTAATCAATAGGTTATTGACATCTATTATATTGTGGAGATCTTTAATCATATTTTCAAACTCATGAATGTCTTCTTTAAAAGTTATGTCATTTAAGTCCTTTGAAACTATTTCATCCCCTAAACGAATTTCGCAATGTCGAAAACATCTTTATAAATTATATATTTGTTGATTAAATAATATGTGAGACCGCGCATTTTTCACCCTAGCTTTAACCTTTAGGTTATATATTTTCTTGTAAAACTATCTTCTCAAATTTACTTTTTATATTTGTATGACTTCCTTAAGAATTTTAATGTGAAATTTTATTGTTCAAATTATAATGCTTTAACTATTAATTTAAAGTTATGATGTTCTCTGAACCAAAATCATCACTAAGTAGAATTACGATTTAATGAAAATCGAATAGAGTAGTGTGACGACCCTCAAATTTCAAACCTAATTAAGTAAAATTAAGGAAAATTAGGCGATAAAATTTTTGAAATTAAAACAAATGAAGATTGTTAATCATAAATTAATAGAAATAGAAATGGAAGAACTGTAGAAAATTACACAAAAGGAACTCGAAAATTATTTTTCCTTATTGTTAATCAAGATTCACGCCCCGTCCCGAATTTTAGATTGTTAATCAAGATTCACGTCCCGAATTTAATTTTTCTAAATTTTTCTTATTTTTCTCTCTTTTCCTCCCTTTCCTCGCTCCACCTTGCTTCTTTCTCCCGTCAGTCAGCTCCAGTTCCGATCTCCTCCCTTTCTCCCTAATTCCTTTTCTTATCTCGGTTCAGTTCGAATTCCGGTCTCCTCCCTCTCTTCCTTTCTTCATTTCTCTTCTTTTCTTTTCTTCATTTTCTGTTTTTTTCGCGACTCTTAGCTCTCTCTCTCTCTCTCTCCTCTTTTTTTTTTTTTTTTTTTTTTACGGCTCTGCCGTTTTTCTTCTTTATTTCTTGTTTCCAGCTATTACATATATGGAAACGAAATTGATATTCGCAGTAACCGTTTCGATATTTGCAGTAACATTCCCCTGTAAAAAGATAAAAATACCCCTAGGCAAAAAAAAATTACAAACCAACTATGCAGCCAGTGAGGGCTGGAAAAAAAAATTGAAAAAGCAACTCACGGGCTTTGTTCCGTTTAATAATTCCTGCAAAGCAGAGCCGGGTGAAATCACAAAATCGGATAAAAATCGAGACGACTCGGATCGGAAAAAGATTAGTGGCTAAAGTTAAAATGTTTTGCGGTATTATTTTAGATAGTTGGTTTGATTATTTTAGTTGTATTATGTCCGGATGTGTAGTATTTTTGTCGAAAATGTGAATTTTTTACCGGATTGGCGAAGATCCGCCCGGTGGTTACTGCAAATATCAAATTGAGGGGGGGGGGGGGGGGGGGGGGGGGTGCAAATATCAAATACCGGATGCGACATTTTTGGCCCAAAATGTCGCAGGATTCCGGCGACATTTTGGGTTTTTTTTTTTTTTTTTTTTTTTAAGTGTTAGTGGTATTTTAGACTTTTCACAAGAAAATGTTACTGCAAATATCGAAACGGTTACTGCAAATATCATGCCCCTATGGAAAATACTTTTTGGACCGAATAATCAAGTCCCGAGGGTTCCCGAAAGGGACCCAGTTTTTATTTTTCACATTTTTAGCCCCGTCTTTTTTAACTTCTCTTTCTTTTCTCTCCTCTCATCTTTTTTCTCAGAGTTTTCTTTTCTCTCTTTCTTCTTTCACAGCCTCTAATTCTTTATCTCTTCCTTTTTCTTTTTTTTTTTCTTTCTTTTTCTTTCTATTCTCCTCTTTATCATTCTTTCAGTAGATGATTTTCTTTTTTTTTTTTTCTTTTTTTTCCGTCCATATATTTTGGAAAACAATGGAGTAAAAATATGGGTTTCAAATATATGAGAATTTATTTTTATTTTTTTCGTTTTATTTTTCGTCTAATTGGGACAATTAATTTACAATATAACTACTATGTACTATTTTCCAATAAAGACTGTACTATTTTTTATATTACACAATAGTGTTATACAAATATGACTATTCTGTATTATTTTACAATAAAGACTGTATTTTTTTTTCTATGTATTATTTTACAATAAAGACTGTACTGATTTTAAAACTAATATGTATTGTTTTATAATAAAGATTGTATTATTTGAAAAGAAATTAACACAGTAAAAAAAAAAAAAAAAACTCAATGATCTTTAGAAATCAGTGAGGAGCATTTTCGTCTTTTGGACCAAGGCGCTGACGTGGAATTCCACCCACGCGCCTCGATCCCAGACTGAATTGGGACAAATAATGGCTCCCTATATATATATTATATATATATATATAAGTGATATGAAATGACGTGGAAGCGTGGGGTCTCCACCGACCTTTTCCTTTTCTTTTTTTTTTTTGAAAATAAAATTAAAAATTTCATTAATGGAGTTAAAAATCGTCCAACAGTTATTAACAATAGAATATCAAGAAAAACAGTCAATACAACTTATTACAAAAGATTTGATCTGGTTGTTATCAGATCTGAACCACCACACCAGTGTATTTGATCTACTAAACTGTAAACCTATACTTAATATAGATCTAAACATAGTAGAAATATAGAACTGAACAAATTTCGTGCCGATGGTTATGGATCTCCCACTAATTACCAATGAAAGTTTCGATACTAAATTTTCAACCAATCTTCATACACCATGGCAATGAATAGAATCATAACCAAGGACTCATACATCATAGTCATGATGAATAGAATCACCATAGTTAGTGAGAAAATTACTGTTGCTAGAGAGAAAATCTCTATAGCCAAAAAAGAAAACACCATAAAAATAATGAGAAACACAATAAATAACGATAAATTGAAGAAAAAACTCTCAATTAGGAGAAAATAGACTGACAAATAATAAGAAACGAGAGAAAAATTGTTTCCCTCCATCCTCTCTTGGGGAGAATGAGAAAAGAAGATGGTGAATTTTATGTTTTTGAGAGAAGGAAGGGAAGGATAGGGGGGGGGGGGGGGGGGGGGGGAAAGGCGGCTAGGGCGAGAAATGGAATGAGGCATTTTTCCTTGTCTTCTTCTTTCTTTTCTTTTTGTTTTTGTATTTTTTATTTAATTAATTAATCAAGGCAGCCTACAATCTTTGACTATCGCCTCTGCTCCTCTGTTTTTTTTTTTTTTTCTCCTTTTTATTTATTTTATTTATTTTTATTATTCTTTTGTTTTTATTTTCTTTTCTTACTGCCAAAGTTTTCTTACAAGCTTATCATGAATCTTATACGACAACAATAGCTGTATTATCTTATTCAATTTATTTTCTCCATTATACGTTTAAGCTAATTTTCTATGTTTTTAAATCTTAGAACCCATAAAATATTTTTAATCCTCTTAATAGTTCAAAACTTCATTTTAATTAAATATATCAACTCTATAAAATCGTAATTTGGCTTAGTGATGATTTTGGTTTAGAAAACATCATAAGTTTAAAGTAATAATTAAAACATTATAATTTGAATAATAAAATCTCACGTTAAAAATTCTAAAAAAAGTCATATAACTCTACGACTATACAAAATTAAATTTGAGAATATAGTTTTATAAGAAAATATTTAACATAAACACTAGTACAGGAAGGGTCATTTGAGGCGCTCATTCAGAAGCGGGTCTCCAAAAGGGACATTCGAGGCGGATTTCTAAACACCCGCCTCCAAAGCAGTTGAAAATTTTCGCGGAGAGGAATGGAAGCGGGTTTTCGTGGGACACGCCTCCAATAATGTACATTATTGGAGGCGGGTGCCGAGAAAACCCGCCTCCAATAATGCACTAGAGTATTGGAGGCTGGGTTTCGCGGCACCCACCTCCAATACTAGGACGGTTTTTCCAATAATGTGCCGAAAATTCTCTTCTGTTTTGGATATTGTTTAGGAAGTTACCTGGACAGTTTTTCTTAATTACTAAATTGTTAATCTTATTTCTAAATACTAATTGTAATTGGTTGATGCTTATGTTAGTTCAATTCCAAATATGAATGGATTTGGATACCTCTTCTCTTATAAAAGGATTTCACATCTTCATTAATGAATTCCAAATATTGTGCAGTACATTCTGTCAGTGGTAGACTCATACCAAGCACCTCTTCTCATTCCGCCATTCTTCCTTGTGGGCTTAGCATCTCCAAGGTTACATACTGCTTACATAACATTATTTTCCATACATTCATATTAGCTAGTAGATCAACCCATGAATATATAGGAATACTCTATTTATTTGTTTTAGAGTTGTCTAGCATGCCCTGAATTATTATTTAAAAAGCCATTATATGAATGAATTGTAATTAAGAAGAAAATTTTATATTTTAGAGGGTGTTGAATTTTCTATCTGTATATAACTTTAATAATATTAGGTTTAGCAAGATCACTTATTACAATAGTTTCCTTTCGCAACCTAATACTCCTATGTAGAGAACTTTAATTTGTATGCATTAATAGTTTCCAGTCATATCAATATTTCATCAATTCGTCTATCTTCTTAAATATTGTTCTCTTGTTTGTAAATATGAGACTCATACGCCACATTAGTATTATCTAAAAAGCCAAATTAATAAAGAGATGTTTGGTACTGTTCTTCTCCATGTTGTCAACAACAGGGTTTCGTCCCCATTTTTTTTTATACTATTTTCTCATCATTCTTAATACATTTTTTTACACCTTTCAAGTATTTATATAAATTAATTTACTCAAAAATTACGGGATTTAAGTATGCATATATGATACGACCTCCCCCCTTTGGGGGATATCAATTAAATTGCAGCAGTTTATTCGTTCAACATTTTATTATCTTATGTTCAGTATATATATTAATTAATCGCTCACCCCACCCTTTTGTTTTTCTATAAAGAGTCATATCTGTATATTGCATTATGAAATGAACATTTTACATGGAGTTGATTTAGCTTTTTGTGGATTTATTTCTTATTATGCAGCCCGATCAAATTCACTACGGATCGTAACACGATTATATCTGGTGATCAAACCATGCCATCCTATATTGTACTAGTTGACCAGTTTATTGTCATTGCGTATAAGAATGACAATTATGCACTATATCCGTGTAAAGACTGCAGAAATAGGGCAAGACACAGGGAACCAGATGTGATACTCCGGAGGGGATTTGATCCCTCTTATAAGACATGGAAATGGCATGGTAGACGCCAACAAGTCCTGTGAATCTAAAAGTGAATGACACCCATGAAGAAATGATTGACAGTCCTGATGAGTTGGAGGAAATGGTTGAAATGGTCGGGAAGTTCGGGAATGAACCCGATGTCCTTGCCTCTTTAACGGGTGACAGTGAATTGTCTCTCTATAACGGTTGTACAAACTATACCCGTTTGTCCAGTATTTTGATACTGTTTAATTTGAAAGCCGCACACGGTTGGACCGACAGTAGTTTCACAGCCTTGTTGAAGTTATTGAAGGATGTGTTGCTCGAAGGTATGAACTGCCAGATCGCATCTACGAGGCCAAAAGGATCTTGTTCCTGTGGGTGTGGAGTACAAGAAAATACATGCTTGTCCTAATGATTGTATACTATACCGTAATGAACATGAGAAATCGTCGTCCTGTCCCAATTGCAAGGCATCCAGATACAAAAACAAGAGAATTGTAGGGACGTTGCAGAACAAAGGGTCGACTATAAGAAGTGGACACCAGTAAAGGTCTTATGGTATCTGCGAATAATTTCGTGATTCAAACGGTTGTTCAGCAACGTATCATATGCTAAAAACTTAACATGGCATGTAGATCGACACATTCCTATTGATGACAACATGATAAGGTATCCAACAGACGCATCCCAGTGGGAAATCATTGATTCAATGTACCCATCTTTTGCATGTGACAGCAGAAGTTTGAGACTTGGTTTGTGTACAAATGGAATGAACCCGTATGGCAGTCTTAGTAGCCAACATAGCTCTTGGTCAGTGATGTTAGTTATATACAATCTACCTCCCTAGTTGTGCATGAAGCGCAAGTATATACTTATGTCGTTGATGATTTCAGGTCCAAAATAACTAGGAAATGACATAGATGTGTACTTGGCACCCCTTGTTGAAGACCTAAAGAAACTTTGGGATAAAGGTGAAATTGTTTATAATGCATATCGTGATGACTCCTTCAGATTGGAGGTCATGCTGTTTTGTACCATTAATGACTTCCCTGGCTATGGTAATTTGTCCGGCTATACTGTTAAAAGTCATAAAGCTTGCCCTATTTGTGAGGAGGATACTGATTATCGCCAACTTACTCATGGAAGGAAAATAGTATACCTCAGGCATCGCAGGTTTCTTGACGAGCGTCATCATTATCGCCACTTGAAAATGGCGTTCAATTGCCTGCAAGATCACAGAAAAGCGTTGATGACTTTGTCTGGGGCAGAAGTTCATGCACGGGTGAAACATATTAAAATGCAATTTGGCAAAAAGAAAAAACTGGCCTCCGAGGAACCCAACAAATCTTGGAAGAAAATGTCCATACTCTTTGACCTATCATATTATGCACATAGAAAAGAATATTTGCTACAATTTGTTAGGTATGCTACTAAAAATAGATGGGAAAACAAATGATGGTCACAATTCAAGACTTGATTCAAAGCGGCAGAACATATCTGCCACTGGCTTGTTATACCTTGTCTCGAGCAGAAAAACACATATTCTGTTCAACCCTTAAGGGCATTAAGGTCCCATTCGGTTATTTTTCTAATGTTAGCAGACTTGTTTCAATGAAGGACTTGAAGTTGGTGGGATTCAAGTGTCATACTGTCATGTATTAATGCAATAGTTGTTGGCTATATGCATTCGGTCGATCTTGCCAACTCATGTGAAGAGTTGCATAACGAGGCTGTGCTTTTTCTTCAATGCAATTTGTTCCAAGGTTACGAATGGAAACAACTAGACAAATTGCAGGCTGATATAGTTGTGGTCATATGTCAACTGGAGATGTATTTCCCCATTCCTTTTTTGACATTATGGTGCACTTAGTTGTTCATTTGGTAAGGGAGATAAAGATTTTAGTCCCGTTTATTTGCATTGAATGTATCCATTTGAATTGTATATGAAAGTTTTCAAGGGATATGTAAGAAGTCGTTCTTGTCCTGAGTCTAGCATTGTTGAATCATACATAACCGAAGAGGTAATATAGTTTTGCAATACCTACTTATCGGTACGAATTCTGTTGGAATCCCTCAAACTCGCCACGAGGGGAGAATTAATGGCAGACACATGGACACAAGGTGTTTACTCCATTGATGCGGACTTGATGAGTACACATTTTTACATATTACGCAATTCTGTAGAGGTAGATCCTTATGTCACCGTCCACATAAAGGAAATACAAACAAAGCACCAGGACTGGGCTCACAAGACTGTTGTCGCCGAACAATATCGTACGTTTGTCTCTTGGTTCAGCCAAGTTGTTAGTGGGCTGCATGATCCTTTAGATACTTTAAAATGATTAGCTTATAAATCCAACTCGGTTGTGACATCATATACAGGGTACGACATTAATGGATATTCATTCACCACAAAATTTCATGATGACAAGAGCACCACACAGAATAGTGGTGTGACAGAGCTCCGCATAAAATTCCATTGGAGGCGAGTGCCCGTATTGGAGGCGGGTGTCGGGTCGCGAAACCCACCTCCAATAAGCAACTTTGGGGTAGTGAAAGGTAAAACTTAGGATGAAAAATTGCGGGGTCTCATAGTTTTAAGGCATGACACTTAGAATAAATAATTTTGTCGTATTATTTTTTTCACCTATGTACGCTACAAGAAAAGTTGTCACTAGTGACACTATTTTTGTGACATCTCTACATGTGTCATAAATTTTGCTACATTTAGAAATATCATTAAATTTTATTACACTTATGAGTGTCATTATTTAAAATGATTACATATTGAAATGTCATTAAAATTTATTAGACTTACAAGTGTAACTAAATTTATTACATTTAGGGATGTCATTAAATTTTACTACACTTATAGGTGTTATTATATAAAATTATTACATTATGAAATGTCATTAAAATTTATTACACTTACAAATGTAACTAAATATTTTATATTTCATGGTGTCACTAAATTTTGATACTCTTAGAAATGTCATTATCTAAAATTGCTACATGATAAGATGTCATTAAAATTTGCTAAAATTATTACATTATGATATGTCATTAGGTAGGGATTTCTATAATTGGTGCAAAAAAAAATATTATCTTATAGAGTGTTGCATGCTTGAATGAGATTCGAAAACCAAAAAACATAAAATAAAATAAAAAACCAGGAAAAAGAAAGTAAAAATCACGGACTGACACACTTCTCTCTTCCCCTCCTTTCTTCCGTTCCCCACCTCCATCTCCACCTCTGTCTCCGTCTCTTCGCCACCTCCATCGCCGTCTCTTCGCCGCCCCCGATTGTAGCGAAATGGTTTGCCTTTCAAACCTCATTATTTCAATTCCTAAATACCTGATAGTTCTTGCTTCCTACGCTCTCTTCCAGCTCTCCGAAGCCCTACCTCAACACCAATTTCTTCACTCGATTGCTACTTTTCACTCCGATTTCCTAATTTCTCCTGTCGTTCAAGCGCTCTTGGCATTCTACGATGCTGTCATCGGTGGAAGAATTGGTAGAATTTCTTCTTCATCAGAAGCAATTTTGCTCCGATACCATGAAAATGTAGGCTTTGAGAATATCACTAATCAATCGATTTGTATTTTTCTCCGTTTCTGGTCTGATAAGATTCCCTAAACCAAAGACCTAACTTTTTCCAGCCCAAGGTTGATTAGGCGAGCACTTCATCGATCGAGTTCCGGTGAAGATTTGGTCAAATATGAGAAGGTGCAGCTTTCTGTTCATGTTGATTTGAATAATCGAGTATTCTGCCTTTTCAGGTTGTAGCCTACAGAAAGGTTGTCTGCTTTATAATTCATGTTCCTCACCAGTCGCCATTTCCTCTAGTTACGTGTTCTTTTTTCGGTTAATTTGAATTTGTGGTGATTCAGTCTCCTGAATGCATTTTCTTGAAGAAAGTGTTTTATTACTATCTGAAACAAAGAGTATGATCACATATGTTTTTACCTGTAAAAGAAAATTAAAATCACTTCTTGTGGATGCAGAAGCGTGCATATTTACATTCAAGAATCATATAAGAAGTTTCTTGTGCAATTGAAATATTTTTCAGCTCAGGTAATACTTGGGGAAACATAAAACTTAGTTGCTGTAAATGAACTCAATTATGAATGTTATTGTTATGTTCTAATTGCTTATATTTTGGAATGTTGAATTACTATAAGCACTTATAAAAGTAACTTTGTCAGACTTAAACAATCAAATGGTCTGCCTTTTCTGTGTTCCTAGTGGTTGAAGGTCTACTAACATGTACTGGTTGGGCAGGACAACAAGGATCTTTATGCTGAAAAAGCTGCTCTGCCGAGTGAACATGAGAGGCAACAAATGCTCTCCATTCCAGGGCTGAACATAAAAGACTCTGAATCTGAGAGCATTTGGCAAGTTCACTTATATAACACAAAATTTTGATGGAAGATCTATTGGTTGCTTTAGTTCAGCTTTTGTTAAAACTCTTTCAAAAGCTACACATTTATAGAGAAACGTGAGATGAAAATTTAAAATTTTCAAGACATTGGAAATGTTAGCTTCTCAGTTATTGATTTTAATGATCTTTGAGTTCGAAATGCATAATTAGAGAACCATGAGATGATCTCCGTATTGAGCTTTTCTGTGTGCTGTAGATCAAAACCCCTGCACACTTAGAAGTTGCATTTTCATTCCTAAGTGGCACTGCTTCTGAGTTGCATTTTCATCGATTGTACTTAGACGATTTTGAACGAAAATGAAAACAAGAGCTCGAGCGGCCCTGGTTGGAGTTGGATCGCTTCTCGGATCCTTGAGACTTGTAATGCGTATTCTAGCGGTGTTACTCCGGCGATTGTCCTCTCTGTTCTCTCTCAGGTCCATACGCCTATCATTTCTCTGATTTTTTTGGTTCCAATAGTCGCTATTTTTGGATTAGTGATGCCTCTGTATTGATGATTAACAAACGACAAGCTCGTTTTCTTCTCTTTTGTGGTACTTCAAATTATTCCCCTTTGGATTTTCTTTTCTTCTTTTCAAACCACCTTCCATTTTATCTTTCTATTTGGTATGGTTCAGTTTTACTATCCTCCATCCCTACTGTCAATATTTTTGGGTCGTTGGGCTTTTCTTGTAGTTTCTAGCCATATCATACTACTGTAATCTTTGGCATACTGTCATGTGTTCTTAAGACTACGTGTTATTTTTGTACAATTGCATGATTTTACCACTTTCCATCTTTTATATGTAAAGGGAACTTTGTTTCAATGGAGCATGCTTTACTCTGCATTCACATCTTAAGCCCTAAAATTTCTTTGCGTTTTTATATTTAACTTGCACAAATAACTGCTTAGATATATTGCTCTTTTTTTGAGTACAGGATTGAAGCTATTGGGATCCTTGGAAACCCATGAGAACTATGGTAGTTTGCAGAGGAAGCAGATAATTCTTGTTGATAATGATGGTGTCAAGTCAACATTTCTACTATGGGGTGATCAGGTTCTGCTATCTAATCTGTTCAGGTACTCTTTAGTGTTACTTTTATAAATTTTCTTTTTTCTGCTGTTGTATGTGAGCATAACTTAGCTTCTTTTTAGTCTTGGGAGTATGCTTGCCCTGGATAGGCCATTTGTTGCAAGTGCTTCTGAGAGTGCTCTGGAAACATGTGAAGGATTTTGCCTTGAATACAGTAGCAAAACGCAGCTATATCTGGTGCCTTTTCTTCAACTTGAGGAACGAGTCAGTCATTTTGTCTGTCATTCAACCAAAGCTGTCAAGTTATGAATCCAATGTTAGAAGTTGCATTTTCATTCCTAAGTGGCATGACTTGGAAGTGTTCTGGTGTTGGTATGACGAATAATTAAATTCTATTTTGATTACTCATTTTTGACAGAGTACTCTAGTTGTATTACTGTGTATACTGTTGATCAAGAGCTTGAGGCTAAGATAACCATTTTTGGTTTAGGCAGATTCCGGTTCCTTTATTTGCTTTTCTGCAATGAATTAGGTTACTTTGTTAATGTGGCTCTTCTAATATACCTGCTACGGTGAGTTTTCAAATTTTTGAGGAGGTCCTTGCTTTCTTGTTGGGCAGGCTTCAAGAAGACTTGATGAAGAGGCAGCCGAAGAATATTGGGAAATCACATTCATGTTTGTGTAGTCATCATGCTAGAGCTAGTTTTGGAAAGTGTAGTTATATAGATAAATTTTGTAAACTCCTATGAGTAAATATTATGTTATTAATTTTAGGAATTACTTGTATTTAACTCTTCATATTTTTTTAAATATTATTATCATTTTATAAATTTGTTTGTGTATGACTACAGAAACATATTATTACGTAGCAAACTAATGTACAAAAATAGTGACACATTTAGATGTCACAATATTAGTTACGCATTTAGATGTCATGCAAATAGTGACATCTTTAGATGTAAGAATGTCATGAATTTAAGGACACCTTTACTTGTCATGAATTTAATGACACTTTTATATATCACAAAAAATTTTGTGACATGCATATTAGTTACACCATCATCAAATGTCACAAATTTTTTTTAGTGACATTTATAAACGTCACTATGTGTCAAAAAACATATCATTACTGGCCTTTTTTGTTGTAGTGGTATTTACTTTTTACACATATTTATATTAATAAAAATATGAAACTTTACAAAAATAAATAGTAAGATGACTCCTTAATAGCACAGATGGAGTAAATAATACTCCATTCGTCCCACTCAAAGAGTCCACTTTAATTTTGTCACATTTAAAGAGTCCATTTTGAATTTATTTATATTACATACCATTACTAATAGAACAATGTGTGGTTTATAATTAACCCTTTCTTTTAAAGTAAGGATATAAGTGAAAAATATGGTAGTAATTACTTATTTTAGGGTTGTAGCTTACAACCCATAATAAGTTGTACACATTTCATGGAGGGAGTATGTAATTTTGCATACTAATATTAATATAAGTCCAACCCAACAGTCAAACGTTCAGTGTTAGCACTTAAGATTAATGTTGGCCAATGGAACTGGTTGGGTTAATGCAAAGTGCATAAATATATAAATATGAAGAAAAGAATGAAAAAATCAGGCTGGATAAAATATTAGTACGGTGAAAGAAATAAAGTTCGGTCTGGATACATGAGCTTGGCGCACGGGAATGGGGTTGCATCTCATATTCGGGAATGAATTCCCTTATTAAATGAATTTTAAATTGTATTTTGAATGATATGATAGTTTAAATTATTGGATTTCAATACGTACTAAGCATAGAAATTTTAATCCTAAGAATCAGATATGTACATTTTCCCATTCCCATTCCGACGCGCCAAGCACACGTATTGGCATTATTTGAGTATTATTTTTTTTTTCCTTAATGAAGATTCATTGAAACTTAAAGGACTGACTTTTATTTTGAAATTTTCATTGTATATATATAGTACTCCACAGTAAATTAAGTTGCGAGTAACGCGATCGAGGTCCCATCGATCTATATTTGACCACGTACCAAAGCTCTTAAAAATGGCTAATTAATTATCTGCGTACTATGCGAGTAATGCCATTATTTTTGTAAAAGTTTTACCATTAATTTAACTATATCAGCTATTTAATTACCCAAATTCCAAGTCAAAGTCAGACTAGTTAATTAGTTTCGTAATTCGTGATTACAACCTAGTAAAGTGTCAATTAGTAAATTAATATTCTGAACTCATCTTGACTTCCAATGTCGATAATAAATAAATAAATACAGATACTATATATATATATATATATATATATATATATATATAAAATAGAGTTTTTCCTTAAATTTTTGTACATTTGTTTCATTTGTCTCTCTCATCTCTGTAGAGTAGAAAATTTTCTTTTCTTTCTCATTTCATACTTTTACTTATTACCACAATTATATGTAATTCATAATTAATTGAAAGTACTTGTATATGTACAGGCGCGGAGCCAAGGGAGTGGAGTGTTTCCCAGACCCCTCTAACCCCCTCCTGCATCCTTATTAGTAATGTATATTTATCGATTATATTTTTTTTACAATGTATTTAACTGCTAAAATAAAGTTATTCATATATTGGACCCCTTTGAAATTTTTAAAATGTAGTTTCTAACTCCGTCATTGGATATATATTGTTTAAGTCAGTGTAGACTTCTAACAATTGTCTTCATCTTATCCCATTGTGATATAAGTCCCGAAACTCTTGCACGCTAAAAGGGAACTAATAAATTATAAAGGAAAGTGCCTAGCATGATTTGAAGATGCAATTTCTTGTACTTTCCGCACCAAGTATTTTACTTAGTTTATAATACCACATTTGGTGGATCAAGATCATCACACACAAACTTTTAGTTTCATGCATTAAATGTATCGTTCTTTCTTTGCTTTTTAAAATTTTTTATTTTATTTTATAGATGGATACAAATTAAAACTTAGGGCTAGTTTCCTTAATTAGAGGGTGTGTTCGATGTATAGTTTTTACTAAATTAACCATATAAGGGATCGAATTAAATGCAAAGACTGACGATATATATATATATATATATCCTTAAAACGTACAATGTATTATTAATAAATGACACGATGACATAAAAATTAATTAATAGTAATAGTATATATATATATATATATATATATAGAGAGAGAGAGAGAGAGAGAGAGAGAGAGGGGGGGTTGACCAACCATCGATCTTAGATCTCTAGCTGTAATATATAGTGTAATATTATTAGCTTAGAAAAACCGATCGATCAATATCAATATTTTGGTAGCTGCCTCAGCCATGGTCACCACCGCCACTGCCGTAGTCGAGAAATCAAGAGAAAAAAATGAAAGTTTTCTTCTCAAAAACTTTTTCCAGTTACTCCTAATCTCAAGTCTCATTCTGTTCGTCATTTTTGTACTTTTGTTCAGGGATCCGGCCACCTCCTCATATTGTAATTCCTTGCAGCTCATTACTAGCATTAGTACTAGTACTAGTACTTCTTCTTCTCATTCTCATTCTCGTGATAATGATGATGAATCATCAGTTTCAGTACCAACAAATATACGGCATCTGGCTTTCGGGCTTCAAGGTTCTGAAAAGACTCTCCATTTCAGGAAGGGATACTTGGAAGCCTGGTGGAGGCCCAACGTCACTAGGGGCTATGTTTATCTCGAAAATCCTCCCAGCGGTGATCTTCTCCCCTGGTCTCCCAACTCTCCGCCGTATCGAGTCAACGACGACCTCAGTCAACTCATAAGTGAAATCAGGCCCATTGTCCCTCAAATGCCCCGAATGGTTCACGGCATCCTAGAGTTGTTCCGGGAAGAAAACCAAGGTCTTAGGTGGTTAATCATAGGAGACGATGATACTATGTTTTTCGTGGATAATTTGGTGGATGTTCTTTCCCAGTACGATCATACAAAGTATTACTACATTGGGGCTCCGTCGGATTTAATTGTGGCAAATTTGTGGTACAGTTTTAATATGGGATTTGGAGGAGGAGGCATCATTCTTAGTTATCCATTGGCAAAAGCTCTGGTGACTGACATGAATCGTTGCCTCAGAACGTATTCTAATTTATCGGCTGATCTCATGACAATGGCCTGTTTAGCCGACATTGGTGTTAATTTAACTCCCCATAAAGGTCTCCACCAGGTACGTATAATACTCTTTGCTTCCATTTAAATTTGTAATTACTTATTCTTGTAGCTTAATTATTTGAGGATTGAAATATATTTGTATAGGTAGGTTATACTGCTGCATTGGCCCTAGCTAGCTAGTCTGTTGTACGTTTCCTTTGGCCTCTCAATTTAAAGCTAAATTAAATTTTATTTTCGTCATCCAACTTCAAAAATACTTTTGTCTCGTATCATTACTAAGCACATTGCACGTGCGTCTTTGGTTTTGACCCATTTTGATTAATTATCAGTTAGTAGCTCTACAATTGAAACTATATGTCCAATTCTTTTAGCAAATGATATATATGGTGTACATATCCTTATTGACTACATTTTATAAAATTATTATTAATATCTTATTAATGAACAATGAAAGTATGTCCAGTCAATTGTTATGAAAAATTGGACGTAATAAATTAGTTGGGGTCAATATATAGGGTATATTGGTTCCTTAAGTTTAAAATTTTTTCCTCTTTTCCACATTAACTTCAAAAATAATTCTTAAATGCTGCCAGTAACTCAAAGATCAGCTTGAACTAAATATTTTTTCATTCAGCACCTCATATTAATTTATACACATTAGCCGCAACAAATGAAACGGAAAAAAAATACTCCCTTCGTCCCATTTAAAGAGTCCTGTTTTTAATACTGAAAACAGTATTACAAACATGACTCTTTGAATGGGACGGATGAAGTATATAATTTTCTTTGTTGGCTACTTAAATTTAGTACACCCAGATTTATATGTATCGCTTATATTCAAGAGAGAGATGTGAGAAGATACAAGTGTATCCTCCATAGAAATGATCTCTCCTCCATTAAATATTGCTACCCAAATTTAAGTTTGTTTACAAACTATTATCCATATTTGCGATGGATTCATTGATCAATTATAAAATTTCGCATGCTTACATGCAGACTGATTTAAGAGGGGATTACTCGGGATATTTGTCATCTCATCCCAAGGAGTTGGTTCTCTCTCTTCACCACTGGGACGACTTAGATCCTATTTTCCCTTCCATGACTCGATCCGGGTCAGCTCAACATCTGATGAAGGCCGGAAATGTCGACCAATCGCGTCTGTTTCAGCAAACAATATGTCATCACCGGAAAACAAACTGGACATTTTCAGTCGCCTGGGGATATTCGGCTCACATCTACGAAAATGTGATGTCAAGAAGTTGGCTAATGATGCCAATTGAAACCTTCCGTGGACGGATGGAACAGAAAGAGAAGCCAACGTTCATGTTTAACACAAGGTGGCCCTTTGGTAATCCCTGCGAAGCCCCTCATGTTTTCTTCTTCCAATCTATCGAAAAGACGACCTCGTCAAACGGCGCCGGAGGCCGAAATGAAGAAATTGTCACAGTTTATACAAGGCAGTGGCCTCGTAATTTAGCAGCTTGCAGTGCTAGCGGCAATCATTCCGCTGAGTTCGTCACTACCATTCATGTTTTCTCATTGCCAACCAAACGTCCTCAGGTTCGTTATATATAGTTAATTCATTCATTTTTTTGAATGTTGAAATTTTATGATTGCCCTAATTTAATTATCATTTTTATTTGATTAATTTTGGTTTGGAAACAATCAATTTTTATATATTTGATTTATATTGTAAATAATGTGCTAATATTGTTTTCATTAATTAATTATTCTAATTTCCTTAATTTTTGCTATAATTATTTAATTTCAGGTTGATAGAGCTGAATGCTGCGACGTTGTTAGGGTGGAAGCTGGTACCGGTAAAGCACAAGTGAAGTTGAGAGAATGCAAAGTAGATGAGATTATAACTTAATTAATTATACTTCAAATTCAATGACAAATTGACAAAAGGAAGAGTTGAAGCCGAAGAAGAAGAAACAAATCTCATTTTCTGATAATGTTATAGTAGATAGGACTTTGAGTCGAGGGAGGATTTGTTGTGGGATCTCCTCAAAATTCCAATACAATTAGTATTGGGCCAAACTTTTTCTAATTATGAATAAATTAGGAAACTAAGCCCAATATGGGATCTCTAGTTTTATTATAAATAAATGTTGTTTGTAATAGATTAGAGCAGAGCAGAGAGCAGCAGACAAATCTCATTATAGACAGAGAGGGTGCTAGAGAGAACTGTAGAAGGAAAGGGTAGAATAGAATTGAGGACAAAGATGTTGACTATTCTAGTATGTAATTCTCTATTTGTTTTGGAATAGTGCATATTCCAGTGGATTAAACCAAGTTCAATTGCTGTATTTTTCTTTTCTGTTTTCAATTCCGCTGCAGTGTTTTGTTGGGATATTTCTTCTAACAAGTCGTTCAAAGATACTGAAGGATGTTTTTCCTAACAGAAATATTGCTTAGAAAAGTTGAACAATGTTGGTCGTAAACTTACTCTCTTCAATGGATTCGAAAACACTTAGTTAAGATTAACGAATTTGAAACATTGGGAAATTTATGTGGAGCAAATACCCTAAATTCTTTAAATTTCGGAACTAATGTAATTTTACAGTTCATGCAAAATACACAAGTTCAATAAGAGAATTCTAAAGCAAAGGCAAATAATATCACAATATTTATTATCAAAAAAATATGAATTCTACCTACTTAAAACAATTAAAATTACTTCTAAAACTATCACAATCAAGAGTTGAGTCATTTCTTAAAACTACTAGAATTAATTAACTTATAATTAAAGACTTTTTTCTTAAAAACGCACCCTAAATTTCACCTCTCTTTTCTCGCCCCTTGATTTTCTCTCTTCCTTGGGGGAAATAGATTTATTTTCTATTATTTTCTATTAAGTTTATTTTTGTCTTCTTTCCATGATGGAAGTTTTTCGTTCTCTCATAGTCAGAGATCTCGTCTCCCCTAATAAATTAGAGTTCCTCCCCCCCCCCCCCCCCCCCCCCCCCCCCCAACCCCCATATAAATAAATGTGTATTTTATTATTATCAAGTGAAGATTCTAGGAACTTTCATCAGAAGACTGGTGGCAGATTTAAGATCAATTAACAATTCCGTACGTGATTTGTCCAGCGCGATGGCGGTTTTTTGTTCTATTAGATAGATTTATATGGATGACTACTTGTTTAAATCTGTATAGGTTTGATTTAGTTCATTTTCAACTGTTTGTATCTGATTATTATCATATCAAGTTGTATCACCGATTCTCTCTTGAGTAATAAAATATGAAATTTATTATCAAAAAAAAAAAAAAAACCTTGTAACATACTTGTAACAACATTCTTAATCCATAACTCACTAGGGAAAGAATAAGAAAACATGCACAAATCTTAATCACTTTCCAAAGGCTTAATCCTAGTTGCAATTGGATGGAAATTTTGGTTATGGGCCTCTTTAATGGGCTGGCCGAATTTTTCAGCTATGGATACTAGGTTTCGGCCCATTTTGATGTAGCATGACTCAAGGATGTCGTTGAAGGTTTCACCAAATAGTCCTGAACATTCAGGATGCATTGAGAACCTTTCGGAACCTTTTAGAAATGTTGTAAATAAAAAAATTAAAAAAAAAAAGATTTACACTTTTCTTCAAGATTCTTTTGTAGGAAGTTGTAAATACTTCAATATCGATCAAGAAATATTTAAAGAAGTTCAAGAATATTGTTTGTTCCTTGAAGAACTTTAAGAAACAAGCCAATTATGTTACTGAGAAGTAGTGGATGGTTGAGAGACTTGTCTTTTGTCTCCTTTGATCATTTCTTCCTCCATTTAATGTATCTCTTGTACGTTGCCTTCGGATTGACTTGGGAAATACTGACTTGGTTGGTTTGAGCTAGGATGACCTCATTAACCCTCCCGGATGGAAAGGATTTGTCCTCAAATCCATTTTGTACAAAGTAAATCGAAACAAGCCAGTTATATTAAAAAGAACATATTTCACACTTACCAAACTTTGATAGTGCGGCAGCTGTTAGCGTTTGCTCTATCCCTTTGAGTGTTGATGTTGGGAGTTTTCATCACTCCCTCTGGCTTGGAAAAGATTTCCCAACCAAATGAGAGTTTTCATCACTCCCTCTGGCTTGGAAAAGATTTCCCAACCAAATGACAATCACCCTTGATTCTTCAAGAACTTCTCAAGAACCTTCTAGACGCTTGCAAGAAATTGGCGGGAAGCATCTACAGTCTCCTGAACTTATCCATACTCCTCAAGATTGATTACATAATAGTCAAGACATATAAAATCTTAGCCTATGCAGATGCACTAAGAACAATATATCTTCATATTCAACACTTTTAGATCATGAAACATTATCCTCACCGATATATCACATTCAAAAATGGCATAATTGTAAATTTGTAACCCATAGAAATTACAACCTATAAATAAAAAGAATCTACAAGCACCTTTGCAATTTGTTTAAAACACACATTCGATATTTACCAAACAACTCATCCATTTTTTAAAACAAAATATGTAGTTCTTGTGAACAAGATACTTGGCCTATAATTCTCAAATAGAAAGCCTTGGCTCTGTTCTCTTGTGGCTTGTGTAGGGAAAATTTTGTTGGAGGGAAGTTTTTTGCTAGAAATTTTTTGGAGGGAAGTTTTTTTTGGGAAATTGTGTAGGTGAGAGATAAAAAAGTGTAATGATTGTGTTATTTTTTGAATTTATGCGAGTAGGTATTTAGAGGGAATTTTAAATTTTTAATTTTAAATTGTTGAAAAAGTAAAGTTGTTTTTTGTGTAAAGTTTTGAAAGAAAAAAGTGATGATTATTAAAAAATTGCCACAAGAGAACAGAGCCTATGCAATATAATGATAAAGCATTAAAAACTTACACACTAACTTACAATTTTCTGGCAGACAATATAGTATGTCACTTGATTATGATAGTGATCTGATTGAGGGAGAATGATTCGATGTGATCTCTTTTTGCTCATTTTCATATCTATCTTTGACTGGTTCCCATTTCCGTGCTCTTCTGGGCTGAGAATCTGGCCTTCCACCGGACTATGGTTTCTCCTTCGGGGCCTCGTGGGGCTTCTGGGTCGCTCCACGCCATTGGGATAATCTCTTTTTTAGTGGGTTGAGCCATGCCGAATCAGTGTTTCATCAACCAAATTAATTAATTTCTTAGTGCAATAATAAATGTCAAATACCATGGAGAATTGTTATTTTGTCTTGAATAATTGGAAGTTGATAGAACATATTTTTAAAGAAGAAAATTTTAATTGCAGTGGGGTTTTCTTTCTTTTATTTTATTTATTTATTTATTTTTGGCTACATAGGGCAGTAGTATATCGAATAAGATTTGGAAGATCAACAAAGTTTACCATAAAAAATAATTATTTGTTTAGAGCAACAAGGTGTTTCATACTAGCGACTTTAAATTCTTTGTAGTTCAATTATTCATTTTTTTGGTATTAACAATTAGAGTAAAAGTAATCAAACTCATCAAGAATTTAATAGAATGTTTCTTTATATATATATATATATATATATATATATTTATATATATGCGCTAGCATTCACTGGTTGCTCCAGCACATGCTGAACCTTCTCACTCTCTAGTTGCACTATCTTCCCTAACAACCCTTTTTAATGTGGTACTTAATTGATGAATTTCCCTAACCCTTTCCCAAATGCATAATTTATAACTTTAATATATTTTCTGTATCCAAAATTTATCAATGCAGTTTAAAAACGGGTATGTTATTTATATGACACTTTTTACTAAACAAAGTGCACTTTATAAGTTTTTAAGTGGCAAAAAGACATCAATACCCTTACCTCTAACAAAAAAATTCTTACCTTAATTTTTTTCAAACGCCATAGTTGCCGGCAAGAAGAAAAACTCCTCGCCGGCAACCTTCGCCGTCCTAGGGCGAAGGTTCGAGAAACCTTCGCCGCAGGACGGCGAAGGTGCTCTTTTTCTTTCTTTTTTTTTTTTCCTGCAATTTCCGGTTGCTTCTCTTCTGCTTCCTTGATTTCTTAGCTTTCTCAATAGAAGCTTTCTGCAGTGCCCTCAGCACATCGGAACCTCTCAACTGCCTCTCTAGTTGTTGACGCAGAATGGATTTGTAGGCGGCGAGGACGCAGTCCTCCTGTGCTCTTCTCCTTCTCCTTATCCTTATCATCATCATAGCATCGCTCTTGGTCTTGAGTCCGCCTGAACCTGAACTTGGCTGCCTGAAGTGGGGCTTTGACGGTGGCGAAAGTGGGCCGAGTAATGGGATGCCATGGTTGGATGGAACTGAGAGAAGCGGTCCACATACTGATGGCTTATCAGTATTTATTACTCGTACGTTTTTAAAGAAGAAGTTTTTTTTTTTTGTTTTTTCTTTTTTTTTTTCATGATGGCCAATTTAGTCTTTTCACTATAGAGAAAATTAAAAAGTGTCCTATGTTTAATAAAAAACGTGTCTTTGAATAACAATTCACTTTAAAAAATATATATATATATATATCTCAATGAAATAGTTTTATTTATAGTTTAATTGTAGTCTGTATTTATGTTAAAATTCTGATTACCAACCTAAGATGAACTTAAGAGGGGGAGGGTGAATTATGTTCTTGACCCTTTTTAAACATTCTTATAAAAATAACAATTTTGAAAAACCATTTTTAAAAACAAGTGTAAAAATCAATTTTGCATTAGTGTGGTGTGTGAAGTATGATTTGCAAAATGAAAGCATATAAACCAAGAAGACAAGACACACCAAATTTATAATAGTTTGGATTCCCCTTGAATCTTAGTCCACTCCCCAAGTTCTACAACTTGACTATAGGAAACACTTAAAGGAGTGTTTCAATCCCTTACAATTGCTTAAGACAAGTTCTTAATCTTAATACTTTTCCCCTTGCCTAATCTAACTCTAGATTAGGACTTCCTTGTCTAAGACTAGCAAATGATCATTAGCCATATCCTTCCTCAAGGACTTTAGGTCTTACTCAAGACTCTCCTTGCCTAGTAATTAGGACTTTTGTTTAATCTAACTCTAGATTAAAACTTTGACAAATGCCTAACTTAGCTCTAAGCTAGGACCTTTACCCTTTGCCTAATCCAAACTCTTGGATAGGACTTTCACCGCAACTTACCTCAAGTTAGGGCTTGTACATTTGTCCAAACTCAACCTCTTGAGTTGAGTCTCTCTTTCTCTTTTTGCTCCCCCTTGCTTCTAGCCTAACTCTAAAACAAGAGTTTAGCACTTTGCCTCACATAGAATGTGCCTACAACACTTCACAAGTGTTTAGGACTTCCTTCGATGTGTTTCAATGGTAAGAATCTCCAAAATGGAGTTTACAGTGACACTCTAACAAATTGGCATACACTTGCTAATCCTACCTTAACAAGCTAATTTTACATTCAAATGTATGAAATGAAGCTTGAGAATGTTACTTAAGTGTATGAAACTTAGGGGGGATGATTACCCATCCTTTTGTAGCTTGTGGGGGTACTTATAAAAGTGGACAAATAGCTCCCAATGGCTAGTTGAAAAAGCTGTCTGGAATGTTTTAGATGCGAGTCTCAGGTAAATTGCAGCAGACACAAAAATGGAGTTTTTGTGTCTAACGGCTAGCTGTCTGCGACAGGGGCTGCGATTCGCATCTCCCTGGTTTTCTTCCCTTCTTCTTTTTCTTCTCTTTTCTCTTGGACTTTGGCTTCTGATTGTCGTGCGACTTGTTAAATGAATCGGACACATTCTGTTACATCTCTTAAGGCATTTTGACATTTTCAAATGTTCTAACGGCTCTCGGTTTGACCGGCCTTTGACCCGCGCTTTTGTTGACCCGCATTGAAGAATTTTGTCTTCTAGTGCATGCGAGCTTCCATACAACTCGTACGCTTTCTCGTACATGAATGTTCTTCACAACAGTCACTTTTTAACGGCTACTTCCTTTTTCTTTTCTTCATTTTTATTTTCTTTAGTTTCGCGACTGCCGTTCGTGCGAGTTTCCATGCGACTAGCACACAGTTCTTCGTCAATGCTTTTCTTCCCTTTCTTCTACATTTTTCTACAAACTCTTCAAGTGCAAAGCATTAAACAAAATCATATATTTGTTAAGTTATCATCAAAACTATGATTAAGACCACAGGTCTAACAATCTCTCCCTTTTACATTATGACAAAACAAATATATGATTTTATAGAGAAATATAAAGTACCGCATTTTAAGCACATATTTTTCTAACTTAAGAAACTCCAAAACTCAAGATGACAAGGTAAAGCATAAATCACATCTTCTCCCCTTTTAGTCATCATTTTATCAGTTAAGCATACAATGGAAGGTTCTTATCACAAAATAAGTCATTTATCAGCTAAGCACATTTTAAGCTGAATCACTTTAGCATTTTGTCCCGCTTAGTAAATGCACTATAAAAATCCATTCTAATCCTAAGCCAACTGGATTCTATGCTAACCTAAACACCTAATGTCTATGCTAGTTCCATTTTATTCTCCCCCTAAATTCTAGCATACACTTTTCAAATAGTTTAACCAATCAAGTAAGAAGCATACAAGCTTCATTCAATCAAAGAACAAGTTAAGCTATGAAAATCAAGGAAGTTCATTCTCCCTAAAGAATGACCCTTCTTAAGCACATAAGTTTTCAAGATTTATGCAATATAGCATCAACTCATGTTTAAAAATAAGTCAAAAGTATGCAAGCAACTTCAAATGACCTAAATGATCACTATGTAGGCATAAAAAATCAAAGAAGATACATCATGTCAAAGTCAACTCATTGGTCAAACTTGCAAACTTTTCAGCTTTTCAGCTTTTCATGAAATTTGCTTTCCTTAAGTTTAAGCAAGTTAAGCTTTGACATTTGAAAGTTGCTATTCTTAAATTTCTATCATACAATTTATTATCTAAGCAACTTCAAATACTCAAGTAGTTTATGCATAAAGATTCAAACAATCCAAAACTTGCATATTTTTAAAGTCAACTACTTAGTCAACTTTTTCAATTTTAAGAAATCAAAGCATATAATCTTTGAAGTTTATCTTTTTGAAGCACATAACCTTAATTTTCCATGTGAGCAACTTCAAATCATCAAGAGGTTCATGCTTGAAATCTCCAGTAAGCTAAAGCATATGTAAATCGAAAATTAACCACTTGGTCAACTTTTTCAAATAATGCAAACATCCTCAATTCTTACTAACTTCAAATGAAGAGTTTTCAACGCTTTTAAAAATGTAATAATTTCAAGCTACCACAAGTGAAATAGATCCTAATGCATCATTTTAACTCTTAAAGCATATCATTATAGGATTCTATCACTCAAAGACTCATCAACAAAGGCAAATGTCAAATTTTATCTTAAGTCTAAATTTTGCCTAAAACATCTCTTTTTGAGTCTTTTTACATCAATTTCGTCTATGCACATTTCAAAAGTCAATCTAAGCATACTAGACCAATTTTCAACTTCAAAGCATGTAAAAGTCTAAAAGTCATCCTAAAGTCAAATTTCTAGCTATTTTTCCTTAAAGTTCATAAAGTCCTAAAGACTTTCATCAAAACATGCTTTCAATCAAAATGATTCAAGGATATGAAGTCAACACACAAGTCAACTTTCTCATTTAGCACAACATGCATTCTATATCACATATCTATCATTTTGAACTCAAATACACATGTTCATCATATTCAACTCAATTTGCATATAATTGAAAAAACTATCATTAGCCTACCAAAATGCAATAAAAGTACTGCTTAATCATACAATGGAATTGATAAAAGTAGCACAGTAAAGACAGGGTCGTTCCATAGGGAACAGTGATTAAAACTCTTATTCCTATTAATTTCGTAACCAGTTTGATGCAATCACCTTTGTGCCTCTTAAGAGACCTTTTAATTTGTCACTTTTATGAAATAAAACTAAACTTGCAAAATTGATAAACTATTTCAATTAAAGAAGCATTCCAGTATTGTGTAAATCATATAAATCTCATGCATATAATCATAAACATGTTAAGCAATTGATTCGCATAGCATCGGCTAGTTATATGTTACTGTGAGCTCCCAACGATATAACCAATTCCCCCTTAATGTATCGGTAATCCCCGCAGGCTCCCAACAACAAGATTGCTTTTCTAGCTAATCTAATTAACAGGCTGTGGGCTCCCTACATCACCTTATTAATCAAATAACCAGCATTAAAGACTAGGAGAATATGACACTAATAATTCTTAGCCGGTTAACTTTAAGAATTATTACCCAATTATCCTGTACTACCCGATGATAGTTTCACCACTTATTGGCGCTACCAGATAAAACCAAGTTTGTCAGACTTAATCAAATCCTAGTATTGAGACCTATGTTCACAGGATAATTGGAAACACATGTAATTCAACAGAATTAAATCTCTAGTTTCATATATGCATGGATTAAAGCTCTTTACATAATACCAAAATTAGAGAATTAGTTACTTATGATTTTGGACATAAAACATAGAATTATTGTAAAAACCATAAGAACAAAGCAGCAATAAAAAGGAATAAAAAGATACTTATATTAAGTCGCTGGCCAGAACCACCTTCCGTTAGCGCAACTTGAAGCCTTCGTGGGAGCAATCCAGAACAGCAAGAAAACAAACTAAAACTACTATATCTGAACCTAGAATTCTGAAACGTAATCTAGATGGAAAAAATGACATAATAAGAAGTGATAAAACTAGATAGAAAAAAATGAACTATCTCTCTGCACTAATTGGTGTTACAAAAGGAAAACCAACTAATCTCCTCTTCCATGTATGAACTACTCTTAATAGGAAATCAGAATAGGAATAGGAAACAGAGTCATTACTTGACTAGGAAGTAATCTTAAATTAGGTAACTCCTTGATTCTCCTTTTTGAACTCGATTAACATTAATCCAAAACAAAATAGGATATTTCTTCCTTCTTCTTTTACAGCTCCTTCCAAATCCTTTCTTCTGTTGGAATCAATGAATTAGGCAACTCAATGGATCTTTCCTTCAGCCATTCGGTTAGGCCTATTAGGCCCATTACGATTGCATATTCCACATATTCTTAATCCAAAACATCAACCCACGCAGATCATAAGTGCTAAGAATTCGCACTTATTATTTCTTCAACACACTGCCGGTTCGCCAATTATCTATTCTGGCGCAAGGTTCTCCGTTTTAGCCTTCTTTTGCAATCTTTCTTCTTTCGCTGCCTTGTCTCCAAAACCTTTAATTATCTCTACAAAATTAGGCACATACCCATGAGAATTACCAAGAAAGACTCTAGAATTTAACAACTAAAAGACACGGATCAATAATCATCAAAAAAACTATAAAGCACTCAAAGTGCGTTAGAGATAATACATGTTACCTCAAATGAGCATTCATGGGCTCATTACCATTCTTGAAGCCATTTTTGCAATTTTTGTATTTTTCTCCTTTTTGGTTCCAGTCAACCATCCTTGCTACTTTTCAAGTATCTCTTCATTGATATTTAGTCCATAAAGTTGCATTAAGGACTTACAAGGAAATCAAGCAAAAGATTTTGGTACACAACACTTATTGGGTAAGGAGGTTAGCTTGTTCCTATACATTTCAAATCTTTCTACATTTTTTCACAGTTTTCCTATCAAAGCATTTGGGTAAAAGATGTCCATGTCTACCACAATAATCACATATAATGGGTGCGCATCTAATGAAGGAAATGTCCTAGCTTATTTCCTATATGAGTATAACACTATTATATTCCAGTACCTTTTGTCTTTTCAAAGGCATGTGACTAAAATGATTCTTCAAAGCATGTAAGGCATCATCGTTCCTAGAATCATTTTTCATATCACAATGTCTCCTTGGTTCATTTGTAAATAAACTATGCACATTCATATATCTAGGAGTATAATGAGCATTTAACATACAAACATCCCTTTTTGGGGCACATAAGGCAAACTCATCAAGATGACAACAAACTTCACTATGCCTATGAGGAACATGCATTTTGCTAGGCATATAAAATGAGGAATCAATCAAATTCACATCATTTTTAAACTTAGAAGACTTCTTTTTCTTTTCATACAACCATGCATGATTAGAATTCTTTTTAACTGCAATAGATGGATAAGCAAATTTAACATCACTATTTAAAGCACTAACAAAAGTGGTAGAAGTAGAAGGAATATCACAATTTTGGTTACTTTCATAGCCTAGGCCATGTTCATCATTTCCTACCTTTTGCTTTCCTAACAACTTTTCTAAGTTATTTTTCCCAAAAATCAATTTTTCAAGACTTGCACTCAAGTCTTCAAATTTTTTTTTTTCATGCATTCATACTCATTTTTCAATAAGAATATGACAGCCTTTTCATGCAATTTCGCATTTTCATCTAAGGCATTTTCATAATACATTTTCAAATCAATATACTTTGCGTTTTCATCATCTAGCAAGCTACTCATTTCATATATTTTATTTCTTAACTCATTATTTTCACATTTCACAGTAGAATTTTCTTCTTTTAAAGATCAACATGAATGTCTACAGAATTAATTTTCTTTTCAAGTACAATATTCTTTTTCATGGCATTCATACACTTACAATGTAGTGACATACTTGTACATATTACAATCATTATCCTTATCACTATCATGCATTTCATTACCACATGAAAAATATTTGGAAGAATTACTTACCTCTTGGAGATCACTTCCAACAAAGCATCTTCTAGTGGTTTCCTTCTCCTCCTCACTTAAGGAGGCATCCCAAGTCCTTGCTTGAATGGTCACCTTCTTGGTGGCTTTCTTACCTTTAGCTATTTTGTGCAAAGTGAGAAAAATAAACCACAAATAATCAAATAGGAAAATAAGACTAAAAATAAAAAAAAGTTTCAAAAATGATCTTTAAACTCAAAGGTTGTTAAACCTACAAATTGCGTCATCTATCTGATACCAACAGAAATTCCGATTAGCAACCTAAGATGAACCTAAGAGGGGGAGTGAGTGATTTAGGTTCTTGACCCTTTTAACATATTTCTTCTAAACAACTTTGAAAAACTATTTTCAAAGACAAGTGTAAAAATCGATTTTGCACTAATGTGGTATGTGAAGTGTGATTTGCAAAATGAAAGAAAATAAATAAAGAAGGCAAGACACACCAAATTTATAGTGGTTCAGATTCCCCTTTAATCCTAATCCATTCCCCAAGTTATACAACTTGAGATTTTCAAATCACTCTGGGAAACACATAAATGAGTGTTTCAATCCCTTACACTTGCTTAAGATTAAGCTCTTAATCTTAAGACTTTTCCCCTTGTCTAATCTAGCTCAAGAATAGGACTTCCTTGCCTAGGACTAATAAGGATTTTTAGCCCTATCCTTCCTCAAAGACTTTGGGTCATATTAAAGATTCTCATTGCTTAGAAATTAGGACTTTTGCTTAATCTAATTCTAGATTAAGACTTTAGCAAATGCCTAACTTAGCTCTAAGCTAGGATCTTTACATTTTACCAAATCCAAACTCTTGGACAGGACTTTAACCCCAATGCCCCCCAACTTATCTCATGTAAGGACTAGTACATTTACCCAAACTCAACCTCTTGAGTTGGGTCTCTCCTTCTCTTCTTGCCCCCCCCCCCCCCCCCCCCCCCCCCCTCTTGCTTCTTTCCTAACTCTTAAACAAGAGTTTAAGACTTTGCCTCACATACAATATGCCTACAACACTTCACAAGTGTTTAGAACTTCCCTCAATGTGCTTACAGTGGCAAGAATCTTCACAGTGGAGTTTGCAATGACACTCTAATAGATGGGCATGAAAGCGTCTTGCTAATTTGACATGTAAATGTATGAAATAAAGCTTGAGAATGCTGCTTGAGTGTTGGAGACTTAGAGGGGATGATTACCCATATTTTTGTAGATTTGGGGTACTTATAGAAGTGGTCAAATAACTCCCAACGGCTAGTTGAAAGCTGTCAAGAATGTCTCAGTTGCAAGTCGCATGGTTCCTCGCAGCAGATACAAAAATGGAGTTTTTATGTCTAACGGCTAGCAATCTGCGATAGAGGCTGCGATTTGCAGCTCCCTGTTTTCTTCCCTACTTCTTTTTCTTCTCTTTTCTCTTAGACTTTGGCTTCTGGTTGTCGTGCGACTTGTTAAGCTAATCAAACATATTCTATTATGTCTCTTAAGGAATTTTGACATTTTAAAATGTTTCAATGGATCTAGTTTGACTGGCCTTTGACCCGCGCTTTTGTTGACCCGCATTGATAACTTTTGTCTTCTAGTGCATGCGAGCTTCCATACAACTCGTATGCTTTCTCATACGTGAATATTCTTTGCAACGGTTACTTTCCAACGGCTACTTCCTTTTTCTTTTCTTCAGTTTTGCAACTGCCGTCCGTGCGAGTTTCTGTGCGACTCGCACAGTTCTTTGCACAATGCTTTTCTGAACTTTCTTATACATTTTTCTACATACTTTTCAAGTGCAAAGCATTAAACTAAATCGTATATTTGTGATCAACACCTTTGAAGCCTCTGCCCTGTTCTGAATTTTGATTTTGTAATTTTTAGTGTCAAGTGAGTCTCTGCCATGTTCTGAATTTTGGTTTGAAACAAACACCATAGATGACTAATCATAATGAGTATGCATGCTGAATTTGTTGATACAATATGTGAAGTCTTGTTTGGAGCTGGCTGAATGATGCATGTATTCCCTTTTCTTAAGCTATCGTAATGTATTAAGCCTTGAAGAAATGCGTGAATTGAGAACCAATTGCTTGCCTGTTAGACTGTCAAGATGGTATTAGATAGTGCATAACGGGATAATGGGGAACCTTCGTTAGGATTAACCAATTTGGCTTTTTTTTTTTTTTTTTTGAACCTACCTACCTATATATCCTTAAAAGCCACTTTGAAGCCTTGACTGAAATTCTTGAAGTCAGTAAAAAGACAACCAAGGCCCTTTCATGTTAATCTCTTTCTACCCCCAGTGTGTGTTTGTGAAGTTGACTGTAATCCTAAATTGCTATCTTTTAATGAAGAAGTGTCATGTTCTTGAATTAAGTGGATTTGTGTACTAATGAATATGTATGAGTACTCAGAAAAGAAAAAAGCTCTGAAAAGGACTGAAAAAGAAAAGAAAAAGAATAAATTAGTTCTGAATTTTGTTGCAAATATGTTGAATTGAGTAATGTTGAGTAAACAGAGCTAAGTCAGAGGGTACTATATTTTGATTAAAAGAGAATCCCTGCAGTTTGAAATTTCTGAAAAGGAGGATAGACACATAGGGAGGGTGATAAGAAAAATGGGCATTAGTGATGAGATTGTTTTTTTCGTCAATGGAAGTCGTCAGTAAAGACCCTTATTAGTGACGAAAATCGCAATCGTCAGAAAAGGGTTGGCGCCAACCCTTCCCGCCTATTTCATGACATTTAGTCACGAAACTAGTGACGAAAATGGGTTTCGTCAGTAGTTTGAGGACATTTAGTGACGAAATTTAAAAGCAAGTAGTTAGCAATATTGTAACAACAATTTGTCGTCACTTAAACACTCACTTATAGTGACGACGAATTATTGTCAGTAAATATATGTTGTGTTCTTGTTATTGACGATATTAAAGTTGTCGTCGGTAAAAAGTAAGTCCATTAAATTGCTTGTGGTAAGATTCGAAACCGTGTAGTCACAAAACAATACTTGAAACTAAGGCCTCATAGGAATCAACATAATGGCTTACCAAGACAACTAACCATTTTAGGATGTCTTGAACTAATTTAAACTATTCATATATGATAAATATCTACACTAATTTTTTTTAGTCCATAATTTTTAATAATGCCACTAAGGCACCTTTATATTTTTCTTTTAATCCATAACTTTTAACAATGTCAGTAAGACATCTTTATCTTCTTTTATAGTTCATAAATCATAATAATGTCACTTAAGGCACCCTTAAATATTTCTTTTTACCCATATGTTTTAACAATGTCACTAATACACCCTTATTTTTTTCCTTTTAGTTTATAACTTTTAGAAATACCACTAAGGCACCCTTATATTTTTCATTTAGCTCATAACTTTTAATAATATCACTAAAACACCTTATATTTTTTTATTAGCCAATAACTTGTACACTAATTCTTACTAAGACACCCTTATATTTATCATGTAACCCATAACTTTTAACAATGTCACTAAGACACTATTTTTTTCTTATAGTCCGTAACTTTTAATAATGTCAATAAGACACCCTTATATTTTTCTTTTAGTACATAACTTTTAACAATATCACTAAAACAGTCTTAGGGGCCGTTGGTTCGTAGAGGGGAATGGGAATGGGATGAGAATGATAATAGTGGGGAATGATAGTAGAGGGATGATAGCATTGGTGTTGTTTGGTTTGTGATAGGGAATGACTATCATTACCATAGATGTGTTTTGGTTCACAAATACTTTTAGGATTAAAATTTATTTTAATTTTTTTTACATTTAAATTTGATATATTATAAACTATTTGTGTTAAATATATTATAATGATGAATTTTAGCACTTAAATTTTTAAAATAAAAAATACACCAAAAAATGATTTTATTGGGGAATGATTCCCATTCCCCCCAAATTGAAGGGGATGGATGATGGAAGAAAAGTGGGATATGGGGGTGGGGTCCGGGGAATGAAACCCCAAAACCAAACCCCCATTCATTTCCTTTCCATTCCCTCTCTCCAAAACCCCAACCAAGCACCCCCTTATATGTTTTTGTTAGTTCATAAATTTTAACAATGCCACTAAGGCACTATTGTATTTTTCTTTTTGCCCATAACTTTAACAATATTACTAAAAGACATTTATATTTTTTCTAGTCAATAAGTTTTAGTAATGCCACTAAGACACCTTGACATTTATCTTTCAATATATATCTCTTTGATATATATAATTGAGAAATAATTCCATATGAACAACAAGACTAATTGTATATACTAAAATGACACAAAGAATTTTATTTTAGTCCATAACATTTAACAATGTCACTAAGAAATTTTTTTTAATTTTCTTAGTATATAATTTTTAACAATGTCACTAAGACACATTTGTATTTTTCTTTTAATCCATAACGTTTAACAATGCCACTGAAACTCCCCTATATTTTTCTTCTAATCTATAACTTTTAACAATGTCACTATGACACCCTAGTATTTGTCTTTTTAGTTCATAGCTTTTAACAATGCCACTAAGACACCCTTATATTTTCTCTGAGTTCATAACTTTCAATAATGTTATTATGACACTCTTGTATTTCTCTTTTAGCCAATAACTTTTAACAATGTCACCAAAACACCCTTATATTTTTCTTTTAGTCCATAACTTTTAACAATACCATTAAGACACCCTTATATTTTCATAATAGTCCATGACCTTTAACAATGTCCTTATGGCACTCTTGTATTTCTCTTTTAGCCCATAACTTCTAACAATGTCACTAAGACACTGTTATATTTTCTTTAGTCCATAACTTTTAACAATGCCACAGAGACACCCTTATATTTTTCTTCCAGTTCATAACTTTTAACAGTGTCACTAAGTCTCTCTTGTATTTCTCTTTTAGCCCATAACTTTTAACAATGTTAATTATGGAACCCTTGTATTTCTCTTTCAGCCCATAACTTCTAATAATGTTAATAAAATACCCTACTATTTATCTTTTACATTTCTATCACTGGTGATCATTTTGGCTTGTGTTATTGGCTATGTTGCTACTGATTCTTGATGAGGTGCGCTTTGGCAGGACGGTCGTCAAGGGCGGATGGTCAAAGCTCCTGATCACAATCCTGCCAAAAGAGAGAACCCGTTAAGTATTCTGGGGGTAGTTCCCCGGGATACACTCCGACGGTCAAGTTAGTGTACGGTAGAGCCCTTTACCCGTAGGGTATATGAGTGTATTTATAGGTGTGAATGTCAAGGTGGTTGGTGTCACCTACCACCTTCCTGATGTCTAGGGGGCCATCGTAGGGGACCCACCTGTAGAGTCGGGATCCCACGTGGGGCCCTTATTCACTATTAATTCTGGATTTACCTTAACTGCTCTTCGTGGGCTTTTCCTTATGTGGTCACCACTATAACTGAATGATCTACATTAAGCACATGGTCACCAATCTAGGATTGAATACCTGGGTTTTATGTATTACAACAATTTGTTGTCATTGATGATGGCTCCTTTTTTTTTGGATCATGACTGGAGAGTACGCTGATGTATTCGGTGCCTTACAAGGAGATAGAGGAAATCTGTTTGATCTCGTTGCATTTCTGGCAATATCCTTGTCTTGTTTGATCTGTAGCTCCAAAGGAAAGTTAAAATGCACTTTATGCATAACCGAATGTCTTCCTTATATCTCTTCTGTAGGGTAATTAGCTAATGTTATCATTTATGAATCATAATGGGAATACTTCTCTTGGATTTGGATTTCTCATACTGAGTAGAATTATTTTGCGGTATCTAATATTGTGATGTTTGGATATAAAATTCGTGGAGACTGGTCTCATGTCTTATTTTGCATATGACCTGTGATTCTTGAGTTGATGTAGCTGGATAATTCTATCTTGTTGCTTGCAGTCCAATTACAGTCAGAAACATCCTTTTTGTGATGAAGAACTTCCAAAATTATAACCAAGGTCACAGCTTCAGTATCTTATTTTCTATTTTGAAGCTGTGACCTTGGCTATAATTTTGTTTTCTAGCTGATTGACATAATATGGTGTTTGGGGTTTATAGGATAATAGTTTTCCTCTTAATATTGAGGGCTTATAGGAACTGAATAGTGGAGCTTAAGCTTCAAATTTGAACAGCAGCTTTTCTTTGCAAAAAAAAAAAAAAAAAAATCATGCCTAACACTAATAATGTGCTTTATGGTCTTGAGTCTTCTTACACTACAATAGTGGACATGACATATTTAGTTTATTTCTTGTTTTCTATCTCTAGTTCCATGGATCTTTTTATAATGAAGTTTGGAATTTTGAGAGCTAAGAACTGCAATACAAATGCCTGGCTGGACAGAGAAGGGATGCAACATGCTCAAGTTTAAGGAGGAATTTCTGGAATAGTTCTACAAGGAATGAACAAGGTCTGCTTTGTTAACCAACTCTACAGTTTCTTCCTCTAAAGTTTATCTTAGCTTAGCAATGTTGGTTAAAAGGTTATGTAAACTTTTGAATCCCATCTCATTAATTTGGAACATACAAGCATGATCGTACGCCATTTGTTGATCAATATGCTCAATCATATTTTATTAAGTTTACCTTTTTTAACCTCTTATTTATTCCAAGCAATAAGTTTCCAGTTTTGCCGTAAAAGATGAGGGCAAATTCTGCACTTTAGAGCTCTCAATCATCTATCATCTGCATTTGGTGAAAATAATTGCAAGGAGTAAAATTTGTGTTAATCTTGCCATGGGCTTGATGAAATATCAGGGTTTTTATTGTTTAAAGAGAAATAATTTGGGGTTATCAATAATTTACTTTGGATCATGTCTCCTTTATAGCTCTTCATCAAAATTTGATGCTTTGGCCTTTGAGGGAAAGTAATCAATCATAGGGTGATAAGGTTTGTACATTATACTATTTCTTGTCAGTTGGATCTGTATGTATGAGTTGAGTCTAAAGTTTTTGCTTCTTTATTTGCTTTATTTTTTTCCTTTTCCATTTGTATATTGGTTATCTTGGAGGGTTTCTCCTTTACGTTCTAAAGGAAACTTTAGAACTGATATTTCAATTAGTTTTCTTGTAGATTTGATGTTGTTTTGGTGCAATTATAGTGTATCGGCTAAAGACATGTAGTTCTAATCATTATTAGCATCTTTGTTAGTAACACATGCAACATAATAAAATAATTGCCTCAAGGTTCCTTGTAGCACTAACGCATGTAGTAAGCCTGATTGGAAAGTAGGTTGAAAATATATAATCTATTCAAAATGCATGTAATAGTACCATTCATGTTTTTGGGTGGATGTATGCTCTTTAAAACTTCACCTTTGTTCTTTTATTGCATATTACAAGTTGTCATTCACTTCTATAGCATAGTGTTTTTTTTACAATCATGGAAATTGAAATCATGTGTATAAATTGAAATTGTATGACCTAGATGCTTGGCAATTTTTATGGCCATATAGATTTGAAAACCCACAATACAGTTGTTGGTATTTATTTAGATTGTGAATTTAGTTAGGTTGTTCCTTCTCTCTTCTTCTTTTTTTTTTAAAATTTTTTTTTATGTATGTTCCCTAAGTTATTACTTGTTTTGGTAGTTTAATTTGGGACTTTGGCGAGTGCAAAAGTGCAGGTAAACTCATCATTTTTCCAGTTTCATTTTACCATTTTCCTATATTTATTGTTTTTTAACATTTTCTTTGTGGACTCCTTTATGTTTACAGTTATCATCTAGTGAGATGCATTAAAGAACCATTTATTTTTTATGAAGATTAATTGTTAGCTGAGCTGACAGTTGTTAATCTTGTGTAAGCATATTTAGAACCTTTTTCACTCAAATTCCTTATACCAAGTCTGAAACTTTTTCCTCAGATGCATGCATTAAAGCTAAAGGATTAGTTTGTTGTCACATGAATTTTTTTTGTGTCATGTTATCTGGTATTTGCTCAGTTTGACAATTTATTAGTTAAAACTGTAATTGGCTTTGGCTGTTGGGTTTTTATATGGCTGATTTGCAAGTCTATTGCTACTTTTTTTTCAGCTAGATTGTTCATGTAGGTCCAACATCGATGAATTTACCTTCTGCTCTTGTTGAATGGATGTGAAGGTTCTTGTCATTCTTTTGTCTACCAATCAAACTTGATTTGCTGGTCGACTCATTTGTTCCACCTAGGGTGGTGAAAGTCAAAAGTTAATTATCTCACATTTGTTGGTAATTGAATAGGAATTAGATTGATTATGGTAGTTGTAATTTTTTTTGGATATTAGTGTTAGTATATAATTTTAGAATTACTTGATGTTTGTGCTTGTGATTAAGAATTATCTGATGATTAACTTATTAATTGTATTACATTTGTATTGACAATTAATTGTAGTCACTAACATTATTGAATATTTAGTTTCTAATGACGACATTGTCGTCACTAAAACAATAGATTATTGGTTTCAATATTGAAGTATATATTCAATTATTTTTTTTAATTTCTTAAAATTTCTACTGATGAACATTTGTCCTCACTAATTTTTGTCACTAAAACAATTGAATTTTATAGTGACGACCATTACCTGTTACTGAAGTTCATCTAAAGATTTTGACTATTTGTTTATGATTGATGAATTTTTTTCATCGCTATTTTTCTCGTCACTAATAATACACCATTTAGTGACGACTTGAGGCTTTTCGTGACGCACACTCAGTGATGACCTTCTTCGTCACTAATATCAGTGACGACCAAATAGTCATCAGTAAATGGTAGGCTTTAGTGACGATGGTGCAAAAAAGTCGTCACTGGATCCTTTAGCTACGGACTTATAGTCTCGACCACTTGACGATCTGTTTGTCCTAACTAAAGGGTATAGTGTCAACTTTTGGACTTTTAGTAACGACTTTTTCTCGTCACTAAAGCCCATTTTTCTTGTAGTGATAAATGTTTTGTTTTGATTACATACTGTTTCATTGTTCACAGTGACTTAGAACTCATAGGGCCAGTCCAAGTGATCTAATCCCTTTGCCTCCATTCCCTTAGCCTCCATTGCGTCCATATGATGAGAAGGTTGTTTTCTAACTGTTGTGCATTATCCTATTTTATGCTGTAACGATGGTCAACAATCAAGATTTTGTAATTCTGGCTAGACTAGGAATTTACATTTGTCTTAAATTTCTGAATGGTGAGTTGTGTGAATTACTGTCCATAGAGTGCATGTTTGGGAATTATTGCATACTTTGTGCTGAGCCGAATAGAGACTGTTTTGAATGTGAAAAACTTACATATAAGTGACTGATTCTGAATCTGTGATGTGACTAGAATCTGAAGGAGGAATTTGGGTGTCATGTTTTGAGTCAGTTATTAATAGTTTCTTGTTTGTTTGCTAAGTATCCAGTCCAAGAGTCTTGTTGTTCTGTTTTGTGAGTCAGAGTTGTTTGGAGGTTAGATGTGAATAACTGCTAAATTAGGGCCATATTCTAATTCTCCACTTCACGCTCGAGGACAAGCGTAATTCAAGTATGGGGATATTTGATCGGTACCTTTTAATTGGTTAATTATAGAGTCTTTTATGACAGTTATCACTCGTATTTAGAGTGTCTTTCTATGTTAAGCACGTGTTTTAGAAAGCAAAGTAGAAGGAGGAAGAGTTTCTAAAATAGTATAAATAAATGTCCATTTGAGCAATTGGGCGCCTGAGAGCAGTGCGCGTGAACAGTGCCCGAATTCCAAAAGCTACATTGGTTAATTTGAGATGCAGAAGGACCAAGTGGACCAGATGATTGTTACTTGGGCTAAACTACTTTGGTAGGCTGAAAGCTAAATCTTTATGGCCCAAGGCAATTAATTATCAGAGAAGACCAATTCCAAGTCCGATTCCAATCTAAATTGAGGGTGATTGAATCAAAGTCCAATTGTGTATGTGAATGGATGGAGCAGCAATCAATTTGGCAATTACCACTTTTGCAAGACTGATGAAGCGAGATTTTCAGGCCTGCGTCCATTAATATTATTAGCCACCTGTGGCAATTAATCGTTTTCTTCTTTAATTAGATGATTTACTTCTACTACAAGTTAATTAGTTATTTCCTTTTCCTAGTCTTATTAGGAGATTAGTAAAAATTCTCCTATAAATAAGGTGATGTTATGTACAATTAATTATCCCTTTTATGCTTCCCAGTAGGGAGCTTCGGCTCCCTATATCCTCTCTTCTATTAATGTTCAGTTCTTTTCTTCATGTTAGTTTATTTCTTTTCCTTAAAATAGTTTTATTGTTTTCTTTTCTTTTCTAGTTGAAGTTTAATCAAGGTTGTTCTTATAATTGTGAGATCTAATCGTTCTTTAAGTAATGCATGCATGTGTTTTCAATCTGTGCAGAGGTTGGGTAATAATTCTTAAAGGTAACGGCTGATAGGAGTCATTAGTGTTAGGTTTCCCTAATTCTTGATGCTTCTAATTGAATTAGTTAGAGAGTGATCCTTGCAGAGGGAACCCATGGGGGATTGCCGATAAGTTAAAGGGAAGTTTGCTAATGCAGAAAGGGCCCACTGTAGCTATAACTGATCATTTATGTTTGCATGAATATATTTGCATCAGTGACAGATTTATGAATTAATCGAGATTATGTCTTCAACTAGGTGTTTTTAATAAAGAGAGAAATAAAATTGCTAGTCCCTGTGGAGACGATCATACTTATTGCTATACTAGTTTTTAGTAGATTTTTATAAATGTTTTTGATAGCTGAAACAACACATATCAATTTGTTAACTTGTCATCAAAACTAAGATAAAGACCCTAGGTCTAAAATATTTGATTAATTTTCTTTAGTAATATTAATGAATCACTTTTTCACTTAAATAATTTATAAATTGTGATTAGTAAATTTAAAAAGCTTAATTAGTTTTTTTCCCCCACCAAGTATTATCATTTTTCCAACTCACTTCCTATGTGTTTCAAAAATAGACTTTACTTTGCCCCATTTTTAGACAAATTTACCCCAACAAAAGAGTTGTTCATATTAGAAAAATCAAAGGTAAAACCCAAATAAGGATTGATGGTGTTTATTTGTAAGAGAGAAGGGGGGGGGGGGATGGGACACGGGGATGAGAGCAAATTATAAAGTAATTCTTCCTCTGTTTCATTAGAAGAGTTCACTTTGAATAATGTTATCAGTGTAAAAAACAACACCTAAAATTGCAAATTTGACACAATTTACTCTATTTATATCCTTACTTATTAACTATGGGCAAATATGATTATATTAGTAAGGGTATGAGGAGTAAATAATTTGAAAATGAATTCTTCTATTGGAACCAGAAATATTTTTCAAAGTGAACTCTTCTAATGAAATAGATAAGTATAATTTAGGAGAAAAAAAAATTAAATCTTAAAAATATATCTCTCTCATCATAGATATTTTTTAGTGTGAATTATCTATGGTAATTGGGGTGATGATGATAATAAAAAGAAGAGTGAACTGTCAAAAATATCATCATATTTTTTCATAATCTCCCGTTTGGTCACTAAACTTCTTTTTTCCCTAGAAATGTCACCATACTTTAGTAAAGGAGCCAGAAATGCATTCCATTAGATTTTTCCATTAGAGCTAATGGAATAGTCAACACGTGTCTCTCACATGCTTATTTTAGGGGTATTTTTTCCTTTTTACTGTTCATTTCATTTTCCTTTTTTTTTCTTCTTCTTTCTTCCATCTTCTCCGATGCTTCAGACCATCTTCTTCATTTTTTTCTTTCTTGTACTCCGACTGTTCTAACTAGCTTCTCATTTTTTTTCCCTTCTTTTTCTTCGGCGGTTTAGACATTCTTCTTTGTACTGTCGCAACTTCCAACCGCGTTCGCTTGTTGTATGCCTGAGGGGGGAGGGGCGGTAGAGGGAGTGGGAGGGGAGGCGGATAGAAGCGGAGAAGGGAGGAGGGATTTGGGGAAGAAGATAAATAGTAGAAATGGGGAAGAAGAAAAAAAATATATATATAGTAAAAAGACAAAAATACCCCTAAAAAAGCATGTGAGATGCACATGTTGCCTATTCTGTTAGCTCTAACGGAAAAATCTAACGGAAGGACATTTCTGGCTCATTTTCTAAAGTATAATGACATTTCTGGGGAACAAAAAAGTTTATTGACCATACGGGAATTTTGAAAAAGTATAATGACATTTTTGACAGTTCACTCTAAAAACAAATTATATTTCAAAGAAAATATAATAATTTATTTTTAAAAAGTGATAAAGATGATAATTGGTATTTTTAATAGAAATAATAGTGTAATTAAAAGGTTAATAATAATTATTAAAAGTGATAAAGATGATAATGATGGAAACAACTAAAAATAAGGAAAGTAATAATAACTAAAATAAAAATAAATTTATTAGACTGGATAAATATGTAAAAAATATGGAAAGATTGTGGTGAATATGTAAAGAATATGAAATAGTGGGGGATTTATTTGGTAATAAAAGTAAAATAATGGAATCAAACAATTTTGCCCTCAAAAATTTGCTTTTATTTGGGGTTTAACGGAGGAGCTTGATGAAATGTCAAGTTTTGTAACACTTTTGAAAGTTTTGTGATGAAAAATCAGTTTTTTCAAATCTCGTATTAATTTTTGCAACATGGGAAAATGTTAGTAATCAATTGTGCATTTCACTCCTAATATTCATTATAGGCTAAAGGACAGTTATCCCCTTGTATAATACACCATTTGACAGTTACCCCCTATATTTTTAAAATATACAGTTAACCCCTTGTGTTTTGGGACTAAAGTATCTCGTGGATGGAAAAACATAACTGTAACTGTGTACGTAAAAGACACGCTATATTTGTGCGTAGACCTCAAGAATATGGTAATGTCATCCAAATTTTTCCCTAAATTAACCTCTACCTAGTCCTCGCTGAACGCACTCCCGGCAAAACTCGTTTTCCTAAATTGATGAAGGTCTTATTAAAAAAAAAAAAACAAGGCTTAAATATTATAAATTCCGTGTTTATAGGGAGGGGAGTTTGACCTTTGCCCCATGTTTTATTTTAATACGTCTTTTGTCCCTCCATGACAGTAACTCAAAGCTTATAAAAGTGCATTATATTTCTCTACTGTGATATAATTCCTTAAATACCACTGTCTATTGCAAAAAAAGTTAAATGGACTGAAATACCCTTAATAATAAAACAAGTAAACAAAAGAAAAGGTAAAAACACAAACCCCAATCGTCAAATGTGTTCTCTCTGACTTAAACCTTACTCAAGAAAACCTCAGCGTAAATATTGTTAAAGACTTCCAAGCAGCCTTGGTGGCAAGCTGTTTCCTTGGCGCCTTTCCTCCAGTGGACTTGCGAGCTATTTGCTTCTTACAAGCCATGGGGATCCCGAAGACGCTGAGAGAAGTCTGTCTTGTTCAACGGTTTGATTATTTGGATGAGTTCGTGTTGCCACAACAGCTTTCATACAGTATTTTTCTCATTATTTTTATTGTGTTTATTATAAATTAATAACTTAAAAAATTTCATTATATATGCATATTTTTATTTGAGGTTCCCCCTAAAATAGCTTTGTTTCGTAGTTTTATTAATAGCCTCACGTCACTCACCAAAATTCTTTTCAGTTTTAATAGTTAATTTGTCTTTTTACTGTTAATATTTAATTAGTTAAAATGTATTTTTGTTCAAAAATATAATGTTTAATAGACTGGGTTATAAAAGTCATTGCATTACATATGAAGTTTTGACTTATAGGCCTTAGGGGCAAAAGACGTATCAAAAGAACATGGGGAGGCAAATGTCAAACTCCCCTATAAATACAGGGGTTTTATAATATTTAAGCAAAAAAAAAAAAAAAAAAATTGAGGAAGGTGGGCGACGAGTTGGAAACGGCCGATATCACACTTCCTCATTCTTCATTTTTCCTCTTCCTTAGATAAAAGCCATCATGAAGCCAACGAAATTGACGATCAAAGGTGAGTCAGTGAGATGTAGACAAAGGATGTGTTGAGTATTTTAATAAAATAATTATAATTAATATAATTATTATAATAATAAATGTGTGAGTTACAAATTTGAATTGCTAATTAAATTATATTTATGTACTAATCAGTTCTAAACTTTCATTCTCTAAATCATCTTAATGACTAACGATTTCTTAGCCAAACTTATTGTAAAATTATAATTCTTTAAGCTGTTGCTTGGTTCCTTTTTATTAGCAATGGTTTAATTATTATTTATTGTTTTGTCAGTTATTAGCCTAAGCAAATTCAGCCAACATTATTATATAATGGTTGAGAATGGCGTGTGATGTAGGAGGGAAAAAGAACGAGGGAGCTATTCTTTTACTAAACAAATTATAAGTTCTTTGAAAGATGTGAAATTTCCTTTATATTTGAGATATGTTTAGAAGAGTTAATCTACGGCATTTTAGAGATATGGCAAGACGACATGGTGTGTATCCAAGTTACCCTCTATTATCGGTGTAGGCTGATGAGTAGTGTATAGCTAATGTGCTGGGTGTTGAACCCCAACTTAGCACCGAGCTCGTTTGACGTCGGCCTTCACCTCGTATTGAATTTGAGAGAATATGCTATGCTAAGTTGGAATTCAATTCCCTGTTTATTGAGAAAACCATCGAGTATTTATATTGGGCCAAAAGTAGAAAATGCTCCAGCAGCCTAAGTTAGATAATCCTGTTGTCTTCCTCAAGCCCCAACACGTGTTATCTGTATGCTATAAAGGGGTGCTTAATATCCGCGCCCTTTGTCGCGCACTTAGGACATTGTAGCCCAGGTCGTCCACGGATGAGGTCCCCAGGTTGTCGCGGATAAGGTCCCCAGGTCGTCGCGGATGAGGTCCCCAGGTCGTCCACGGATGACGTCAGCCCCAGGTCACCTCAGCATTAATCTAGTATCCAACAATAGCCCCCAAAGTAATGGAGTTGAAGTCAAAGACAAAAGTCCATTACTTTTTAGGAGTACATAGCCCCCAATTGGCGCAATTTTTCACTTGGTCATCCGTGGTGACGTTGCAATGGAATTTATTGGTGGAAGGTGGCAACCTGCCAGGATCGTACTCTCAAAGGTGTGTCCCCACAGTGGAGTGTGATAATTTATCATTCTTAAAAGTGTTACTGAGTAAGATGATGTTGCAATCTTGGAGTAGGAGAGCCTGCTGCCCAAGATTGCAAAGGCCAAATTGATATTGTCCTTCATCGTTATTGTAGAGAAAACTTCTGACCTCGCCAAATCAATTGCTGGACTGATTTTGTCAGCATGTGACCTTAATTTTCAAGAAGAATGCTTCTCAATTCTTGGATTTGAAACCCAAGACGTGGAAAGTATCAAAATTGAAAAATGTCAAAAAAAAACCTCCAACAAACAGAGAACCTGCAGCTATTCTTTTCAGTGATGATTGCTTCGGGTCAGAGTATACGGATGAAGGATACGAAGGAGCTGCTGAAGAAGATCCATAAAAAAGCAAATTTAACGACGATGTCGACATCACCGGACGATGTCGGCGTCACCGACCTTGGCGAAAATCGAACCAAGAGGTTTGAATATTTTAATGACGATGTCGGCGTCACCGACCTTGGCGAAAATCGAACCAAGGGGTTTGCATATTTTAACGACGATGTCAACGTCACCGACCTTGGCGAAAATTGAACCAAAGGGTTTGCATGGTTTAACGACGATGTCGACGTCACCGACCTTGGCAAAATTCGAACCAAGGGGTTTGCATGGTTTAACAACGATGCCGACGCCACCGACCTTGGCAAAAATTGGACCAAGGGGTTTGCATATTTTAACGACGATGTCGACGTCACCGGACAATGTCGGCGTCACTGCCTTGGTGAAAATTGAACCAAGGGGTTTGAATATTTTAATGATGATGTCGACGTTACCGACCTTAGAAACTGTGAAAACAGACTAAGGGGTTTTGTTTAATTAACCAAGGTTACGTCTAACCTTGGATGTAACAGAAAAAATAGAGTCGAATAATATACAACCTGAACAAGCAGCAGGAGAAGAAAGAGCAAAGATACCTGATCCAAGATAAACAGAAAAAGACAGAAATCCAAGAAAATCTGCAAAGCTACAAAAGTCATCGTAGGGAAGCTTCCTTCCAAAAGGTTTTGAGGATGGCCTAAGCTAAAGAAGGTTCACTTGAAGGGCTATCAGCTTTCAACTTCTCCCAGTTTGAATTCAATTGTTTATAATTCGCCTTTGCACGGTCTTTGGGTGCAAGAAGAGGAATGTCTCTCAGTTCAAGTGGCCTCTTTGCAGCGATGGAAAGAAGAGGGTTCAACCAGGAAAAAGTGGCCAAGCTAAAAAGACCAGCTTCATTATATGGGCTAACTCTTAGACTTGCTGCTTCTTCTTCGAGCAATGGTTCTTGACGATCGGCATTTCTGCACACTAGAATACCAGTGGCCCCCTTAATTGCAACATAACAGAGAAAAACAAGACCAGGGGTGGAAGCTAGATTAGCTAAAACATGAGAGTTGTTTAAGTGTTTTGACCCTTCTTGAACAAGCCCCACCCCATTAACATACAGAGAGAACAAGCAAATAAATAAGGATAGAATCCACTATATCCTCAAGAGTAACGGTAATTTCTCACTGGCTTTGTATTTGCAGTAAATGGCTGAAAGCTCAGCACAAACCATGCTACAGGAAGATTAGGAGGAACCAATAGGCAAAATCTCCATCCATTATGGTACGAAACAAATCAAAAGCCAACACCACAACATTGATTAACAAAAGATAGAAACAGCAAAAGGCGACAGCCTTATATCCCTTAGAAATCACAATGCTCCGATTTTCAGCATCAACTTTGTCTAAGACTTGCAATCTTTAAAAACTTCGAACAAAGCCTGCAAAAGATCTAGTGAAATTATTAACCTCTGTGACATGGATGCTGAAAAAGATTTGGGGTCTGATAAGTCTCACGATCAGCTTGGCAGTAAAAACACTTCAGATAGATTTGATTTTGAAATAATAATGCATTTGCTGCATTTTGAAATAATAATGCATATGCTCGCTCCCTAGGGATTCGTTCTGAGGACTAATCAAGGGACCGCCCATGTCTAACCGATAAACAGTTTCGAATGCACGTTCAGAAATGCCATTAAAAGAGCCAGGTTGAGACACAAATTGTGCCTGATCAAACAGCAATTTATCCCGGAAGAGGATAGAAGTAAAGGCGGGCCCAGTGCCTTCCTTCTTCCTTGATGTCAAACTTATATGAAGCAGTATTAGAGAAAATTCTTGCAGATTTGTAAAATGGGAATGGAGCGGAAGAATTGGAGCTCGCAAGAACAGAATTCCCCTGACTCTTCAAACCAACCAAAGATTGAGCTGAGTCAGGAACAAAAGTCTGACCAAGAAATGTGATATTCTGCGAAGATCCGCAAGCAAGCAAGTAGTTATCAGGAGGAACAAATGAGGCACATGATCCGCGACCCATTAGCCCACATAGAACAACTACTTGAACCATAATGGCAGCCACACTCTAGCATCCATAGTAAGCAGAAACGCCAGAACCCCACAATCAATTTTCCAGAAATAAAGCAAGAAACGAGCTGAACATAATCCAAGAAATTAAGAAAAGAAAGCAAATGCACAGTAAATATCCACACAACGTCTCCCAAACCTCATTGTTGGAACACTATTATCTTTCCTGTAAATGTTTAACAATGTATAAAGGAAATATAATGATATTAATAAGCTTGAGTCTGCTTGATTTTTTGATAATGTTCTCAACAATGTCAAATGTAATCTAATGGCCAACATCCTTTTCCATTAATCTTAATTGTTGTCTCCTTTGTCGTAATTTTCCAAATGTTGATATAAGCAGGCAGCATGACATGTTAGACCAGAAATACTTCGATTAATATTTATCTGAACCATAGTTGTCGAATCGAGATACGTATCGTGTATCGGAAATGCGATTTTACGAAAACGTATCGTGTATCGTATCGTATCGTAAGATACGTTTGTATATAATAATATAATATAAAATTTATAGATATTGAATATATATTAAAAAACATATCATAATTATATATATATATATATATATATTAGTTATACATATATAAGTATAAAAATTATAATTGATTGTTTTCTATAATAAATGGTTTAAGGAAGAAAAAAAGAAAGAAAGAATGATCAGTTAAAAACAAAGAAAATTTAGCAAGAGATAAAAGGAAAACAATTAATAATAGATTAATATAATTCAATTTTTATATATATCATAGATATATTAGAAAAATGTCATAATTAGATATATTATTGATACATAAATAAGTATAATAATAAAAATAAATTAATGAATTATGCATTAAAGTACGTCAAAAAGATAAAGGACATTAAGCATATGTAAAATGCTAGTGAAGAAATTGGAGCTGGGGAGATTCGAACCCCAATGCTCATGGAAAGCACACAAAGCCTTTACCACTAAGCTACTGAAGTAGATGTTAACAAACCTGAGTTTATTCTATATATTGGAAATTGAAACGGCTGGGAACCCTCAAAAAGTTTGTCCCACATTGGATTGATGTGAAGAGTTAAGCTTGTTAGATGCCTATAAATAGCGAAGGGACATGACAGAATAAAATTGGGATGGGTTTGAGCTAATTAAAGCTTTGGAACCCACGAGCTCACTATTTAAGGCTGGTTCTCGAGCCAAAATTTTAGGTGAGCTCAATGCAAAATTGAAAATTTGAGTTTTATGAATAAATTTTAAAGGGGGAAAAAATCGGAAAATTTGATACGTATCGCAAAACGTATCGAATCGTACAAAATTGATAAAATTGTACGATTCTTATAATTTCCGATACATTCATACGATTCGTATCGAATTTTCCTTTTTATGATACGTATCGTACGATACGTATCGTGTATCGTACGAGTTTAACAACTATGATCTGAACAACTATTGGGAATTATATCTGGATGCTGCAAACTCAATGAAATTAAGCAGGATTTCTATAAAATTTTCTGGCTAAACTTTTAGCTGACTCTGTTTGGTGTATGAAAGTAAGATATTTTTACATAATTATGAAATGGTGAGAAGATTAGAGAAATATTAGCTTTACTTTATATACAACAACAACAACAAAGCTTGTATCCCACTATGCAAGGTTGGGTACATGGATCATAACTCGTTGCTGTGTACGGCCGAGACATATCGAGTCAATTATATTTAAATATAACATCTCATTTTTTGTAGTTCTGTAACTCTGTTTAGTGCTTCCACTTCCCCTTTTGATATTAGTTTACTTGGGTCAAATTCTAGAATCTTGATTTTGAAAGCCTATCATGTGGTAGATCAGGGAGCATATTCCTTCATTAGTTTTGAATTGTAGGCTCTGGTCAATCATTTCCAAGGTATTTCACAATTTGGCCAGTTTATGGGGGTTTCTACTAATAACTTAAGTAAAATCTAATCAAAAGCCAACGCACTTTACAATTATTAATTTTGAAAAGTCCCACAAAGACATACCTAAAAAATTGATATTACAGTGTTTCAAGGTGTAGATAACTATGTGAGACAAAGGTATATATATTGGTGGAAATTGAATTTTGTCCGAAATCAAAGAGAAAATAAAGTACAAGTTTTACTAGAAAAAAGAATCAATTAGTCCCAAAAGAAAATGAATGGGATGAATGAACAAACGAACGAACAATAATGAGTTGTCAAATTTTGCACAAAAACAGCGCCAAATGCCAATTGTGAAAGATGATATGAAGGAGAATAATGTGAGAAGCCAATCCAAACATTTTAGCTGTTATGGTGGCTATTGTCAAAGTGTTTAAACAAGAATCATAACATATATGGGTGGTAAGGAAAGGATCTAAGCATGAATTCAGAGAAGTTTTAAGAGATGGCATTGGCCAATGTATACAAGCTATTCATAATTTGGAACTTTATTATATTAGGGAAGCCAAAGGTAAAGAACTGGGAATTTGGATCAAACTATCAAATTATAGGGAATACTAATCATCACTTTCGACATCTTTACCTCTCAAGGCTTGAAAAGTAATACTAAGCTTAACTTGCATGTAATTCCCATCAAGGCTATGTAATGACCACATTATATCAAAGCTCAAAGATCAAAATAATTCATTATGACAAAAGCAAAATCTAGCACTGCCAACTAGGCTCAAAAACTTCCAGAACAAGTAACATATCAAAACTCACCAACACAATTGCATCAGTTCCATATATCCAATCTCAGAATTGGGAATGCATTTTTACAAACCATATTTTCCCATGAGGGGAATAAATCTAGTTTTAAGCTTAAAGTATTGGGCCGAATCCCGAAATTTGATTTCACTCATTGAAATAAAAATAAAACTGAGAAGAACAGTTCAATTCTAGAAAGAGGGTACCACTTTTGACTAGAATTGGGGGAATGACTGACTCAAGTGGCTGACGGTGGATGGGGAACAAAGCCGATGGCGCTGATTGACTATGGATTGGTGTAGTGTAAGGCAGTTGAAATCCCTAAATGTGGAGAGCAGATTCGAGGACTGGACCTCTCCAGTTGCGATGGTAGTCCAATGGAATTGGATTGCTGAAAATGTTTCCATGGAACGTGATAGTATCTCTCCACATTCCGCATTTCCTTAAAGACAATTCAGGAACCTTGGAGAAAGTCAAAAGCCAACCAACTTGAGTATGGAAATAAAAGAAACCTCAAGAAAATTTAAACTTCCAGATATGGACAACATAGAATCATCTAGCAGCGACAGACAAAGCAGTTCCCCTGAGAACTATGAATCAATCACAGAAGTCTCTGAAATAGGACGCATGCATTGAGCAGAGCCACAGCGAGGTAGAAAACCAAAATAAATCCTTGGAAGATGTTGTTGAAGCCAATAGCAATGAAATTGCGTTAGATAAGGCTGAGGAGGACCCAGAACTCAGATATAATCAATCAATGGTGAAATCAGAGGATAACAAAAAGCATAATTTTCCGATTGAAGAAGCACTTGAAATAATAAATCGCACAGACTCCTTGCATGCTAGCGTGCCTATTGACACAGCAGCTTCAGAATGTAGAGAAGGTAGTTGAAGGGCTACATCTTGTATCAACAAGTTTCTACTTCAGAAGAAATAACAAATTATTGCCAGAAGAAGAGGATAGAAATATCAATGATACAACAGCTATGGATGAGCCAACGAAAGAGGTAGATTTGAGACCATTAATGCCATTCAGACTTTCAAGAGAGAGACGCAAGGAGGACCAATGAATGACCAATGATGAGCTGCACTTGCAGCATGTAGCACTTTGAGAAGCTCCGGCGCGTGGATATACGCTCGTCTCCAGTAGATACTGGCGTAATTCTTTGCTGCATAACAATCTATCGCCAAACATATTTTATTTTCTCAGAGAAGAATTAATTGAAGGACTTCCACAATTTTCAAATGCAGAGGAAATAGTGAACCAGTTGAAAGAAGGTGAAATGACTGAAGCCACTTAGAGTTTCACCACACAGTTATAGATGGCAAGTGATTTGAAAATTGTTGAAGTACTTCATACTTATCCTCTCAAGCTCATAACTGAATATTTCCACTGCCTCCTGGTATATTTTCCCAATCTCACCATGGGGAATCCCATAATCACAGAGAACATGAAAGTTGTGAAGAAGCATACGATCATCTTCCAAAAACATTAAGAAGGACAACCTATTCCATGATTCCATCACATCTAATTTCTAGAACTAATCAGAGGCCTAGTTTAAAAATCCAGAAAGACACAATCCAGAGGAGAGGATGCATAGATAACAAAAGAAGTGGAACTTAGCTACAGAGCAAAGGAGGATTGTGGATTGATTCTGGAAAAAACCCAAGTTATCCACTGAATGCCTAGCCAAGTCGTAATCAATATTGCCGTCGTTCACCGGACGTAGCTTCGAAAAGTGTTCCGACCGAGTTAACTCAGTGGCTCGGTAATTCAAATTCAAATCAACATCAATTTCCATCACTTCCCAGTGGTTTGCCCAGATAGTGAGAGGATAGCTAAGCTCTTCTCAGTGGTGAATTAGCAATCACAGTACAGTCCAGCCCAATGGAAACTTTGAATTAAAATTTAACCCATTAATTGAACCTTAGCCCCAAATTGGGGAAAATCGGGAGAGCCCAATTGTGCTATTGAAGAAAATCCAAATCACTTCGTATGGGGCTTTTGATTCAGCAAAGACTCAAATTTGGTGAATCTACTAATGCCCATTTACGAAATGATCAAACCCGACCGAAAGGAGATGGAACAAGACCTTCACGGATTCACATAGTTTGCAAAGGATATCGTTTTCAAGCTTTGAATCTCAATATTCTAGTGGAATCATTTGAGAAATCTAACAAAATGAGCTCTACATTCAATCCAAGAAGAATCTTGAGTGAGGAGCTAGGAATTTTTACAAAGAAAAATCCTAGTAAGAGCATCTTCTTTCCAACCACAGGCTTCCTCTTGAGCAAGCAGAAAGAAAGGCCGAAGGAGCCCCACGGTGGGCGCCAATTGTTGAACCCCCAACTTAGCACCGAGCTCGTTTGACGTCGGCCTCCACCTCCTGCTCCCTGCTTTTGGGATGAACTCTCCTGTTTAACTCAGATGGCAAATTTAGTATTGAATCTGAGAGAATATGCGTATGCTAAATCGGAATTCAATTACCTGTTTATTGAGGAAACCATCGAGTATTTATATTGGGCCAAAGTAGAAAAGGCTCCAGCAGCCTAAGTTAGATAATCATGGTGTCATCCTCAAGCCCCAACACATGTTATCTGCATGTTATTAAGGGGTGCTTAATATCTGCGCCGTTTGTCGCGCACAGCCCAGGTCGTCCGCGGATAAGGTCCCTAGGTCGTCCACAGATGATGTCAGCCCCAAGTCACCTCAGCATTAATCTAGTATCCAACATTGGGTTGTTGAATCCTGGGGTGACAAGCTAAGAGATAGTGATCTGTTGTACCGGATTCTTCCGCAGAAGCACTTGAATCATCTAAGAATAACGATTACGGGGCTCGGCTCATGCTACACTAGTTTTATTTAAATTATTGTTCTTTACTTTTATTTATTTTATTATATTATTTCTACTAATATTATGATTTTGTTCGACTGGAACAACAGGATGTAATTGCTTGGGACTCAAAAATATTGACTTTGTGTCAATAAATTTAAAGAGGTTTTCGATAACTATGGTTGCTGGTGATCTTTTTGTGTTTATAGAGAAAATTTAAACTTTGCCATTGATGTGTATGATGTATCAACACGACCAAGTAAACTTATTTTCAAATTTTTTGCAACTATTCGATGCATTTTGTCCTTTTAAACTTTTTTCTTAATCAATATTGCTGAGACTGATTCATTGAATGTTTGTCCCCTCCTCTATTCTCCATTTCATCCTACTTTTGCACCCATGCTGACAAACTAAACTAGACCAAATCAAATGGAAGCTCTAAAATCCCCCCTCTTTGTTCCTCATGCAAGGGATTGTCAAAAAATGTTTTGGGAAATTATCTCCAACTTCACATATCAATATTGGAGCTTTAGAATGATATCATTGAAATGGATTTGTAAGGAATGTAAATAAGCTGTGATGCGAGTTCTCAATCAGATTGCTCTATTTTTTTTTTTTTTTTTTTTTTTTTGTCTTCGTGGCATTAACATTTCTTTTCTTAATGTAACGTTATTTTGGGTATGGAGAGTTTTTAGACATGACACCCTTACAACTACATTTTCCCATTCATATGACATTTTTTAGTCCAAAAAAATAAGGGGTAACACAGTATATTTTAAAAATATAAGGAGTAATTGTCACACATTATATTATACAAGGAAGTACTATTTGTCCTTAGTTATGTAACCTATGAAGTATACAAGGAAGTAACTGTTATTTGTTCTTAGTTATATAACATATGAATATAAAAAACCATAAATAAATGTGGCTCTTTATTTTTTTGGAAAAAAATATTAAGAGACGGAAATATTATTATTACATCTCAAAACTTCAGAGCTAAAGAAAATTTACACGTTGAAAAGGATTTTGAAGCCGTAAGCCTGAAGATAAAAAGAACAAGATGGCCTATATTCGAATTCAGTAACAGAGAAAATCAATCAAATAAGTCCTACTATGAATCTGTAAACGGGAGTAACGTAAATTAATAAAAAAGATGCCAGTTTAAAATTGTTGATTTCGATAATCGGCCCAAAAGGCGTGGGACTTCTCACGAATCTCCTTGTGTCAAGCATCTCGCGAAGTTCATATGAGCAATGGGACCATTCTTATTTCCCATCTTCTTGAAATGTTTTGAAGCAGCTTTGAGCACCTTGTTCCATCTCTACAGAATTATTAACAGTTTAACCGTATCAACATCACCAATAACATCAAAGACAGAATATACTTTAGCTTACAAATCAATTCACCTACTAAAAATACAGAGCTTAAAGCAGAGTTCAGGACTTCCCTAAAATACAGAACCCGATTAATTTTCGAAATCACTAATCAAACAATTTGAGGAGAAACTTTGGGGATTAACAGGAGCATAAAATGTGGACAGTTTATGCACCTTTCTTGGCGTTGGACTTGTGGGAGGAAATTTATCAGAATAACCCACTGGAGAAAAATCACGACTTCTTTTCATCTTTCTCTTCTTCAAATTTTGGTACTTGTGAAGATTATCCAGAACCGCACCAGTGAACTTTCTCTTCATATTCGCAGTCGCATCTTTGATTCTGGTGAACCCACTGCCATTAGCATCATCATATGCAAGCCTTTTAGAGATGCCACAGCTGAGAAGTTTCATGGGAGAATTAGTTATTTTGGTGGAGGGAAAAGGACGATGGATCAAAGGGGACCAAATGGAGCTCTGTGAATAGTCAAAATCAAATGACGAATTATCTGGGAATTTGCCCAGTAGATCTCTTGACATGGTGGTTTCAAGATACTCCACCACCATTACTGACGAGGCACCGTAAGGGGCTGCTACCAAATCGGAGTTCATGTCTGCGCAACGCAGTTCTTGAAAAGAAATGGGAGAAGGGGAGGGAGGGAAGGAGAGAGCTAAAAAGATGGGAGGGCCCGACAGAAAAAAAGTAGCCGTTGCTAAGTCCGTGAGCTTTTAGTTTTAACGGTCAAATGTCCCCCTGCTGGGTACACGTCAGCATGCGCACGTGCTGCTACATCTAGATTTGGCATAGATCGACAAACCGATTAAATCGGGACGACGTCGGCCATGACATTTTGGCTTTTGCACAGGACAAGGTGAAATGGTTACTAATTAATGCCGGGCTAAACAAAGAATAATTTTTACTACACGTAGGACTGTAGGAGGGAGGATATTATTTCATCCTTCTTTCCCATTTTACCCCTCTACCTTTTGTTCCTTTTTTTTTTCTCTTGGAATTTGGGACCCACTGAGCCCGCTCCTATTATAATTTTTTCACCCCGGATGAGTTTGGAATCCGCAACATACAGGAAATCTGTTTGCAGTACTAACTGTTAGGTTGTGTCTTTGAACCCTGTTGGATCCCTCCTTAGCGACTATTTCCCGTCATGTCGTCCTTCGCTTTTGGCTACCTGCTTTTGTGAATAACTCCCCTGTTTCACTCCGATGGCAAAATTAGTATCGAATATGAGAGTATATCAGTTTGCTAAAGTGGAATCCAATTACCTTTTAATTTAGGAAACCGTTGAGTATTTATACTAGGCCAAAAGTAGAAAAGGCTCCAGTAGCCTAAGTTAGCTAATCCGGGTGTCATTCTCTAGCGTCAACATGTGTTATCTGCATGCTATAAAGGGGTCTTGATATTCACACCATTTGTCACGCACTCAGGGCACTGTATCCGACGTCATCTCCAGACGGGGTCGGCTGACCGTCAACCCGTCAACGAGAGACGAGGTCGGCTGACCTTCAACCCGTCAGTGGGAGACGAGGTCAACCTTATATCACGTCGTCATTATTATAATATCCAACAATAGCCCCCAAAGTAGCGGGCTGAAATCGCAGACAAAGTCCGGTACTTTTTCAAACGAGAAGCCCAAAAAGGGTTCACCTTTTCAGGGGTGCGTAGCCGCCACTTGACGCGTCGACCTGACAAAGCCGTTCCGCAATTCAACTCCCCACGTAATAATAATGACTTTATGTTGTGTCCCACGTACATCAATTTACTTGTCAGTTACTTAAATTTGGCTTACCCATTACGTTTCATCTTCTACTTCCCGCTTTCTTCGCCTATTTTCCTACTTAAACTCTTCCTATTCCTTTCTTTCTCCCTTTTTTCGCGATCTCTGCAATTGTCGAAAACTCCCCCTTTTTCCTTCTCCTCATATTTTCCATTTTTCCTTCCTTTGCAACCCCTCCATTCCTTTTTCACTATGTCTCAATCCAACGATTCTGACAATGTCTCTCACGGCAGTTATGGTGGAGACGAATAAGAAACTAATTGGGATCTCACAGCCGACTTCGATCCCATCCCTCAAGTAGCCAGAGCTTCAAGGTCCAATGTCGATCATCAGGCGGACCTAGCTCCTCCAGCGGGTTCCACCTCTTCCGCCACGGTTGCGGCTAGGGCTCTGTTCAAAAGTTCACTTCCACCTCTCTGGGTTCTATTCGCTCCATTAGAAGTACAATCCGGGAGGAGAACCTCCCCCACCTCCGTCGTGAATATGAAATTCCCGAATACGTGGCCATCACAGCGTCACTGGAGGGGCCCGACGGTTGGACCACCGATAGACCATCCAACGGATAGGTGGCCGTGTATCAAATTCAAATGGAGTTCGGCCTCCGATTTCCCATCCCATAAGGTATTAAAGGATGGTTGGATTACTATCAAATGAGCGTATGCGAGCTTACGCCCAACGCCATCAGAATGTTAGTTGGTTTCTACCAATTGTGTGCCAAAATCGGAGTAGTGCCTACTGAGAGACTCTTGAGGAGGATGTTTATGCTCAAGAAAGCTGGGCAAAACACTCATTGGTACTATCTTAACAAACACTCAAATTCCCCGGTTCTGATTACCAACATCAAAGATTCCATTCACGTTTGGAAGAATAGATTTTTCTTTATTGACCCCGTCGCAGCTAACCTGCCAGTGCATCTCATTCCTCGCGATGGTTCGAGGGGGTTGGGACCCCGTACCTGACATCATCGACATCCTGGGCCGTCTTAAGGATTTGTACCAACGAATCCAAGCCAACAGTAGACCCAGCAACAAAGAACTGAGGTCGGCAGGTCTGCTTCCACCATTACTGACGACCTCAGGTATATAACGGCCATTTGCAACAATGTTTTATGTTTTAATACTTTTTCAAAGCAAATGTAACTATTTACCCTTTTTAGGAACAACGGGTCTCGTCCCACAAACTGAAAAGCCCGAGGAAAGCTTCAAAGAGATGGAAGAGCATCTTTCCACCAGCTATGCAAGGCTCAAAATTGAGGTATTGTCACAGGGTGACCTTCCCTCTATCCAGGCCACCGACATCCTGGACACCGAGTCTCCTACACATGGAGATGGCACCGACCTGAGCCATATGGCTAGAAGGCCCCCTCCTGGTCCAACCTTGATTTCGGACGACGAGGAGGACGTAAATTTTTTTGACCAAGGAGTCAACCTCTCTGACCCTACACCTCCTTCACACCAACCAGATGAATCACGGTCACCAGGCCCTGTGCTTGAAGCCACTCCCTTACAACAAGTCCCAATTCAAGCTCCCGTAGACAGTACATCAAATGACGGGGTGGAAAGACCGGGCTCAGCAGCGGACCCCGTTGACGTGGTGGTTCTAGACACCACTCCCAGTATTCCTGCAGCCCAGCCTATCCTCCGACCCTTGCCAGCCGATCTTCTGATTAGAGACCGTCTTCCAGTAAGACGGCGGACAAAGGAAAATCAGTGGCCCTACCCGCAACAAAGCAGAAGAATTCCGCCTCTTCCTCAAAGAACTGGGCCTCTACCATGTGTTTCTAGCAGAGAACCAGGCTCTAAAGTTCAGCCCCAGACTTCCTCAGGTGTTTTTATTATTAGTATATATAGATATATTGGCATTTGCATAATTCTGTTGATGTCGTCTAAACAGGCAAGCGAAGTCGGGACCATGATTCTGATCCGGACGAGATTCCACCCAAAGCTTCAAAAGATGTTACATCCCAACGAAGCAGAACTCCGCGACTATCCCAGCTTCATCAAGAGCTGAACCAAACTGACGAGGTTAGCCGTGAGGTAGCCCTGAAGAGGAGCCGTCGAGGTCCAGCTACCCGATCCACAACTGAGTCTGGGGTCAAGCCAATCTAATCCGATTCATCCTTCACCTTCTGGGGTGACTCGAGTAGGCGCTTTCCGGATGTGAACAACGTGGATTGGTAAGCACGCCGTATTCAGGACGACGTGCAGGTGATCGGCGATGACCTAACAGAAGCCGAGCTTGAGGCAGCCGTGAGCAACCATCTGGACTGGACTAGCAGCTTTCTTCGACTGGTAACTGCATACATCAATTTCTTATATACCCATATCTTCGACGCTTCAAGTTTAAGCAATCTTACTCATTACGAATTATATACTTCCAAGGAAACATAAGTGATTACTGCTCAAAAAAGGCGAATTATCTCCTTAGAAGCTTACGCACAAGATTGCAAAGCGGAGATACACCGGCTTCAAGTGTTGCCCTCTAGTTCTACAGAGTCAAAAGAGCTGCGGACTCTCAGGGAGGAGGTGGACTTGACTAGACTAGCAGTGGGCCTACTGCAGTTAACACATGATCAAAATTTGACCGAGCTCCAAGATATTAACATTCGTAATCAAGAATTGAAAGGCACAGTTAGTTCTCTTCGAGAAGAAATCAAGAAGATAGAACACAGAAGAAAAGGCGATCTGCTTGCTCATAGGAACCTATGGGAAGAGTTCAAGAGATTACAAGATCTCCAAGCCCATCATGAAGCCAATAAAGCAGAAGCTCGAGAACAACAGGTTAAGATGTTAGCCGAGCTGCGCAGCACCCAACGAGAAAACACCCAGCTTCAGTCAGAGCTTCAGAGCCTGAGAAGCCATCTTCCCGAAGTTTTTCACCGAGGTTGGGAAGCCTGCCTCGCGAAAACGGCATTGACCAGCTTCAAGATAGGGATAGAAGCTGTACTGAATGGAGAGTGGTTCCGTCGGCTAATTCAGCGTTACTGACGTGAAGCCCGGGATTATTACCATCTGTCATCCTCTCTTGGCAAGCTTTTTGGGAGCTTATTACAAATGGCTGTAAAAGCCAGTTACAAGACGGGGTGACTGACAAGGAGAAACTTGGGGATTCCTTTGGTCCGACCACGGTTCCAACAACTCGTAAGAAGTTAGTTGATCATCACAGCACTGCAGTTCAACTGTGGGAAGCTTTTAAAGCAAAGGCGAAGGAGGCCAAACTTAGAATAGCGGGCTCCCCGATTTGCTCGGAGCCCAAGCTGCCTCAAGATCCTTCAATCTCACCAGTTCTATAAATTCTGTCAACAATTTCACCAGTTCTACCTCCAATCTCGGGGGAAGATCGTGCCCAATCTGCACCGTTTTTGACACCGCTATCTTAACTTCTTTGGCAAGGGCTCCCGCTTCAAAAACCGACGCTGATTCCCCTATTAAAGGCTCCAAGTCTACCACCGTGCAAACTCGAGGAGCGGATTGGACATATTTTAATGACGCCATATAACATTCCCGGTTTTGAAGTACGTTGCTCTTGAGCTCGGCCACTCCGGACATTGTCGGTAACTCAACTATCTGATGAACAGTCGAGCACACAACCTGAAAATGATTTAAACCAGGCCTCCCTAAAAATACATTATACGACATGGGTTCATCAATCACCATGAACTCCGATGTCTCCGTTCGAAACTTATGTCCATCCTGCAGCGTTACTGTTACTCTAATTTTTCCTGTTGGATACACCATTTTGTTACTAAAATCGACTAGGGGAGTTTGTACCTTTTCCAACGATTCCTTCTTCAACTTGCATCCTTTAAAAACCTTCATCGCCATAATATTTACCGAGCTTCAAGTATAAACTAAAATTCCCAGACACGGTAACTCGAAATAATCGCTTATATAACAATAGGATCATCTAGGTCACCATAGAGCGGCAGATCCAGATCCCCAAATTGAATTGGTATAGCTGCCGGCAAAATTTTCCTCTTTCGAATGAGACCGTAGCCATCTCTCATACACCGACGACGCTGGTTCAAAGAATCTCCATAAGTTGTACCTCATGAAATCACATGAATAGTACCGGTTATAACCAACTCTTTATCACCACCTTCCTGTTTTGACTCCACTACTGCCGTCATCGGGGTCAGGGCTGGATTCTTAGGCTGATATGGCCGACCCCTTCACTCCCATCTCCCTATATCTCTATTTCCCTGAGGTTTGCGACTCACCCCTTGAGGGGGCACCAGTCTTCGAGCTCCACCCTGTCTATCAGTCAACATCGATCTATTCACCCCCCTGCAATCCTCCGTGTTATGTCTAGCAGATTTGTGATGCACACACCACTTTCCCGAGCTAAGATTAAAATGATGAGGTGCCTGCTGACTTAACACCTATGAGAAATCCGCTACGAAGCCCGCAAATATACTGTTCATTGTCTTCCCCCCGCCCCTCCTCGCCCTCCTCCCTCCCTCCGCCCTCCTCATAAAACAACCACCACCATTCCAACCCCCACAAACAATTATCACTCCCTTTGTTCTATCAGAAGAGATTTGACCAATGTACAACTTATTATGAGTATCAATGTATAACACTTTATTTCATCTTATTTTTTCAATCAATCTCACTATAGGGTTGTTCTTTTGATGGGTTTGAAAATTAATTTTTGAAAAATAGTTTTATAATGTAAAAAATGTAATGAAAATGTAAAAAGATATAGCTAATAGTAAAAAGTTGTATTGAAAATGATGAAAACCGATTAAGGTGTGCATAATTTGAGTTGATACTTTTTCTCTCCACTATTCTCGAATAGCCGCCATTAGGTTTCTCAAAATTCTTCACCATGGAGGGTGGCTAGAAACAACCGGCCCCCAACTACGCAGCAATGGTGGCCTCAAAAACATCACCTCCTGCCACCCCTACCATCAATTAACTGATCGCTCAAAACAGTGATTGAACACAAAGGGAAGCTATCCCTCTTTTTATACGACGAGGATATGGACGAGTTAGAGGCTCCTCTCTGACTGGCTTTAGTCGGGAATTTCTCAAAAGGCCGAATGACTCTGGACAATTTACGCACAGATTTTCAGACTGCAGGATTCAACGGCGGCTGCCACATCGGCATGATTGATAGCAAAAAGGTTCTGATTCGGTTCAAGGAGAATGGTGATTATCAACGATGCTTCATGAGAGGAGTATGGAATTTTAATACCTATGTGCTTCGGATAGTCAAGTGGACGCCAGATTTTGACCCAAGGGTGGAATCCTCTGTCGTGCCTGTATGGGTTACCCTGCCTATGCTGCCCTTTCAATTATACAACAATTGGTCTTTAATGTCGATCGGGAATATGATTGGATGAGCACTCAAGACAGATTTTGCGTCGTCGACTCTAGAAAGGCCAAAGGAAGAGAGGGTTTGTACCGAAGTGGATCATTTGGGACCTCTCCCAGATTTGGTATACTTAGGAACTAGGGGGAAGGAATTCACACAGAAATTGAAGTATGAACGAACGCCTCCCGTAATACTGTACATTGTGCATGAAGGTGGGACATGATGAGGCCTTTTGCTGGAAAGGCCACGCAGGCCAGCGACAGGGCGACATGGCATGGACCAGAATTTCCAAAAGAACAGAATAGATGAGAAAGGAAAGAAGAAGCTTCCGGGTCAAGACAACACGATTCAAATTATGCAAAGTGGGAAAACAGTCAGAATGGTGTCAGGATCGCCCACAATGCAGACCGAGGCTCCCCGGACAGATACCATAATTCATCAGGAACAGGCTGAGCCAGAGGAGGTACTAAAGCCCCTATAGTCCCAACAGTAACAGAACAGAGGAATGCTGAGGAACAGGGGAATCCAGAACAGAGGAATACTGATACACAAGGGATGTCAGAGCCAGTAGTGAGGGTTGTTGATTCTGTACACCCACAGGACTCCAGGAGACTAGAGGAAGAGGTAGTAGTGGAGGATGTTTTAGACAGGGAAGATGTTGCGGATATGAATGTTAAGAAATTAAATACACTGCACGGATCGGTTACAGGGCAGGCAGAGCAAGTGCGCACCATAATGACGCAGTGCTAGGAAAATTTACAGCAATCAGCGAGGGATGATGAAGTAGAGCATGAGCCGTTTACCCAGGTTGCAAGCTCAGCTCGAAGTAAATGGTGAAAGCCAAGAGAAACTTACTAGGACACAGAAGCTGATATGGATCATCGTCGAATCTCTACCGTTGATTTAAAGGCCTTAAGTAACTGTTTTAAGCCCCTTGATCAAGAGCCAGAGGGTGTAGAATCTCTGTTGGCTGAATTGGAAAAAGGAGATACTGGGAAAAAGAAGAGGAAACAGAGGAAAAACTATTTCGGAGTGTCGAGTACAGTCACTACACGGCAATCCGTGAAGTCGAGCTCAACCACTTCTTAGTTTTCATATGATGTGGCTCATATAGAACATAAGAGGCGTAAGATAACACGCCTCGTACAGACGACTAAAATCACTTATTAAAAAATCACAAGTTACTTTGCTAGTCATACTTGAACCTATGATCACCCAGGAGAATTTGGAAGAGTATCGGGTGGGTTTAGGATACCATGGAGCTTTTTGATCTTCATCGGGGAAGATATAGGTGTTCTGGAATTTGGATTACAGCATGAATCTTCTTTTGGATTTAGGGCAGTGTGCGTGTTATGAGGTGCGACATCCCCATATGGCGGTAGCTTGCGTGGCAGGCTTTGTTTATGGCCTACATACCCGGCACCAGTGGGAGGCCTTGTGGTCCGACATAGCCGCTGCTATGGCTGATAAACCAGAGATATGCTTGGGGGATTTCAATGTCATAGCGTCGCTGAGTAAGTATAGGGAACCTCGTCGCCGAATATGGGGGCTATACAGGACTTTGTTGACTTTATATATGGATTGGGCTTGCTAGAGATTGCTACCAATGGATCTTTATTTACTTGGGTAGGGTACAGGTCAGTCTCGGGAGCTCGGGCAAAGGTTTAGAAGATACTGGATCACGCTTTAGTTAATCAGGAGTGGTTAAATGTATACCCAGGGTGCACTGTAAGGGTTCTTGGGCGAGCAACGTCAGGCCATGCCCCTTTATTGCTGAAACCGCCTACCTCTTTCCCAGAGGGAAAAAAGAGTTTTCGACACCAGTCGATGTGGGAGAAGAGAGAGGGCTTCAGTGAGGTTATAAAAGATAGTTGGATGGCTGATTGTGAAGGTATGGAATGCACCGATTTTCCTTGAAACTGAGAAGTCTTAAATAGGATTTACGGACATGGAACAAGGAGGTTTTTGGGAATGTTTTTTCTAGGGTCAAAGAAGCTGAGAAAGAGTTTCAAAGGTACCAGGAAGAATATGACTCGGGGGGAGGGGGAGGGGGGAGAGGCCCTGAATTGTGCCGGCTGAGCAGAGCAGATGCGGAGCTAGCTCAGAAGTTGTTGGAGGAAGAGATATTCTGGAAACAAAAAGCTAGAGTAAAGTGGCTAAAGGAGGGGAAACAGAACACTCGTTTCTTTCATAAGACTCTACAAAATCTGCGGGCAAGGGCAGGTATTTTTGAGCTCAAAGATGATAGTGGAGCCCGTTTGGTGGATTGAAGGGATATTGGGAAGGAAGTAGTTAAATTTTTTCCAAATCTGTTCAAGGAGGAGGCGACAACGGAAGAGGCAATGGAAAATTTGCTTTGCCATAGCCCTGGCCTAATATCGGAACCTATCCGATTGCTTGCTCCAGTGTCAGAAGGTGAGCTTCGTACTCTAGTCTGGGAGTTGGATCCGGACAGTGCGTCGGGCAGCGATGGGTATCTAGGGGGATTTTATAGATTTGCATGGGATGCAATAAAGGCAGACTTGATGCAGGCGGTACAAGAATTTCTTCTGGGAGTGCCTATTCCAAGGGCCATAGGAAGCACGTGGATTGCTCTCCTGCCGAAAAAGAAGAACCCAAACACTTTTGCTGATTTCAGACCCACCAGCCTGTGCAACTTTGTGAACAAAATTTTCACCAAGGTTCTTTGCACACATTTAAAGTTGATAATAAACGACCTCGGGTCTTCGGAACAATCCGCCAGGTAGAGAAATTGCAGATAACGTCTTATTGGTGCAGGAGATGGTATATCATCTGGATAAGAAGTGCAGAGGGGGAAACATAATTTACAAATTGGATATGGTGACAGCATTTGATAGGGTGTCCTGGAGATTTCTAAAACGTCTTCTACAGAGAATGGGATTTTCGCAGCTTTTCACGGATTTAGTCCTTGGAAATTTAGAGGCGGCCTGGTTCTCAGTACTACTAAATGGGCAGCCCACTGGGTTTTTCCAAGCCTCCAGGGGAATTAAACAAGAAGACCCTCTCTCTCCCTTCCTATTCATTTTTGTGGGGATGCTTTTACAAGAGCTCTTAATGCTATGATGGATATGGGAATTCTGCAGCCCTATCCTTTACCGAGGGGTGCGCATCGCATAACACACCTTAGTTTTGCTGATGATCTCTTAATATTTTTGAACGCAGGACGGCAGTCAATGACTGAGTTCAGGGATTTTTTATAGGATTATGAAGCAGCAACTGGTCAAAAAATAAGTGAGCCAAAATCCAGTTTTTACCTATCGCCTAAGTACGAAGGGAGAGCAGCTTATATGCATACAGTGCTGGGAATGCAGAGAGGCGAATTTCCTTTTTCTTACCTGGGATGTCCCATTTACAAAGGCCAGCTCAAAACGGTATTATTTAAGCTATTGATGGATAAGCTGCATTCGAAGCTAGTAGGATGGAAGACAAAATTCATATCACCTGGTGGTCAATTGACACTTATACGGCATGTGTTAGGGGTGCTACCAATCCAAAATTGGGCGGTGATATTGCCCCAGAAAGCAGTAGTTTCAAAGATTTGAAGCAATATTAGCTCACTTCTTCTGAGGCAGCTCGGAAACAGGACCAAAACGGTCTTGGCGGTTATAGAGTTAACTCACAAAACCTATCACGGAGAATGGCCTGAGTGTTAGAAGCGTGGAGGACACGATCACTGCTTTCTCATGCAAAATTTGGTGGAAGGCTCGCAATGCAAAGGTGTTATGGGGTTCTTTTATGAGATCACTACCTCGCAGGGCCCAAAAATCTAGGACCTGGGCACGAATGGAGTCGGTACACCATATTATGCCCCTCAACACAGGGGTGATTATTTGCGATGGTAGTTCCAGCTTCTGGTTCTCAAACTGGGCTAGCCAGGGTTTTCTTGCAGATCTAGTCGAGGATGGAAACATCCTCTTACCAACTCTCACTATCAGAGAATTTGCCAACCAGAGGGGGCAGCTAATAGGCCTCTTCAACTATCTATTTGACTCGGAAACTCTGAACACACTAACCAAAGCACACTTCAACTTCACCAACGGGCTAGACAAACAAATTTGGAAGAAGGAGGCATCTGGCTGCTTCTCGGTGAGGTCAGCATACCAACTAGTGCGCGAACAAGGTAATCCTATTTTTACCACAGCCCTATGGACACAACATGTACCTTTGAAGTGCTCAATTTTTATGTGGCACCTTGTCAAACAAGCTATTGCCTTTGGATGATGTCCTTCTACAAATAGGTATATCTTTAGCCTCTAAATGCGTATTCTGTGAATCGGAAAATTCTTTTCAGGACCTATTTTTCTCCTGTGAGTATGCTGAGAGCGATGTGGGCAGATTGGATGGCATTACTGCATATTGGCTATATCTAAGTGGTTTCCCTTTGGGAGATGCTCGATCTTTTCTAGAAATAGGAAGAAGCCGAAGTGAAGAAGCTCTCTTGGCCGGCGCATGGCGGACCTAATACCTGTGATCGTGTGCTGGGAGGTTTGGTGATCTTACTGCCGAGCAACGTATGATGCAGAAGTGGTGTCTCAACGGAAAGCGCTGCGAGAATCTGTGTTGTTTGGTTCGAGGATCTAGTCAATCAAACCCCCTCCTCGCACTCCAGCGAAGGACTTTTTACACGGCACTGTCATTCCCCGATGGGCGTACCGAAAGCGTAGGCAAGCCCAGCTGGTCTGTTAGAGGCACCCAACGCAGGGAGCCTACAAATTGAATGTCGATGGCAAGTATACTATCTGGGCACCTTCTCTAGCCTCCACGCGGAGGCCTTGGCACTATTATATGGATTGGAAACATGCAGAAACTTGGGATACAGGTGACTGGAGGTTGAAATGGACTCCCTCCTCTTCCTAAAGGCACTACAAGACGACAACTACCCGTGGAAGGTAGCTTCAATGCTGATGAGGGTTGTAAACTCTTGGATCACGACATATGTGTCCTAACATTTTTAGGGAAGCAAATACAGTAGCGAATGCTCTTGCAAAACAGCCAGTAGCTCGGGGACGTCTTCCCTCTTCAACAACGCTCCCTTGCCACGAGATATAGCTAGCTTGGCAGCACTAGATGTGCGAAATTTCCCTTATGTGAGAGTCTAGATTTATTTTTTTTGGAATCTTTGGATACAATTTGATCGATTAATAAAATGGGCAACACGCCTTTTCACTATAAAAATAAAAAAAATGATGAAACCGATTATAATATATTAAATTTACTATTATAACCAAAACGTAAAGAACAACCCTATATGTATTATGCCTCACAAATGCGTGGTAAGGCTCTAGATAGTACAACAATCAATCATCCAGGATTTTTAAACGAGTGGGTGTACTACACATTTTTGTGACCGACAACCACAAAAATGCCGCCTTGGGTTACGAATAAGGTAAAATACTTCAAATAGCTAATTTGACACCATTGATTCCATTTATATCCTTACTTATTAAGTATGGACTAATTGTGGATCATGATTATATTAGTAAGGGTAAGAGAAGTAAAAAATTTGAAGTAGACTCTTCTATTGAAAAAAAAAATCAAAAACTCTTCTAATGAAACGAAGGAAGTATAAAATAATTGTCCAAACACATTTTTTTAAAAAAAAACTTTAGAACATATTTTATAAAATATTTATAAAAAAACAATTTTATAAAAATATTTTTGAATTATTTTTCCAAATGGAACCTTGGTCATTTTGATAATGGCCCTTATCATGTTATTAGCTATGACATCAATAATGCATCCATGCAAGGTTATTACCAAATGACTAAATGATTTCATAATTGGATTGTAGTATATTCCACTTTTTAGTAGTGATATGTTTAATTGTTGATGAAATAGACTATACTTTAATTGTAATTGTATCTTTTATAACAGATTTTAATTTGTGCTTGGCTTCCTATCTTCTCACTACTACAAAATTGTTAAAAATAACCGAGTTCATATACACAAAGCCACCACATGTTCACAATTTCCCCCGGTGGCTTTTCAAGGTAAACCCGATGGCTTTATTGCGGAAAAATATAAACACAGCCACCGGTTGGAGGTATAACCAGTGGCTTTGTTTTGGAAAGTTAAAAACAAAGCCACCGGGTTGAAGGTATACCCGGTGGCTTTGTTTTGGAAAAATATTAAACAAAACCGACATGCTCGATCCCAACAACTAAACAGGCTTTGGGGACCCCAAATATGACACTCACGTAACAAGGGCACGTAACAAGGTGCACAAACACGGGTGCACGAGACACTAACATTTCATACTTAACACTTAAATCAGGAGTATACAACAAGTTCATTAGCAAGACAAGGTTTAACAAGTATCTCACGTACATATGTAACTTAGCAAAACATTTACCTATACAAGAAACATTTATAAACATTTCATTAGGCATGCTTAAAAGTCATCATATTACATGGCAATGTTTAACAAGCATTTCAAACCATAACTTCGGATAACAGAAGCAGTATCGTAAGTAAAAGATGCTAACTCACTTTGTTACTCATTTAAAGCATTTAACTCCTTTAGTGAGAACACTCACCTCGTACATATCGCCAATATTTTGTAAGCAAATATGCATTTCATAAATATCATAATTTAGATTGTATATGTAAATCTAAATAAATTTTTATAGTCTAGGTTTCTATAAAAATTACTTTTATAAAGTAATTTTTATAAGGAAATAATATAAATTTCATGCCGAAAAACTTATTCATACTTTTAAAATAAATTTATAACCTTTAAACTTTATTTTCAATTTATTCCGGAAATACCTAACAAATACACACAAAAATTATAATAACTCCTAATTTAAGAAAATAGGGATTTAAAAATCTTTAAACAATTGTTCAAAGAATTTTAGTAAAGATTTATAAAAATGAATTATAACGAAAAAAAAAGAATTTTTAAAATTATAAAAATCAATTTTTTTTAGAAAACGGATCGATTTTAGGTTAAAACCGTTCCAATCGGTTTTAATCGATTGTTCAAAACGGTTTTACCCCTTTTGGAAATGATTTTCCGATTTTCTTGATCAACAATCGGTTTTACCCACTTTGGGATCGGTTAAAACCGATCCAAGCCCAGAAAAACTTGATTTCCAAGTTTTGCTTCGGGTTTTTTCCAAATCTTTCACAAAAATCTTTTGTTCTTTATTTTATTTTTGATAAAATCATCTCTGCAACATCCCTACAACATTTGTATCAATCCATAACACTTTAACCAACGTTAAAACATAAAGATTTGGATCAAAATCCTTAAGAAAACCAAAAACCTTATTTCTTCCATTTTCATGCATTTTCTAGAATTCCTAACATAAAAGTGATTGAAATAGGTTACCTTAACGTTATAGAGACTCCCTAGAACGAAACCAACGTCACGGAATTCGGATTCTTTTTCAACCTTTTCTTCTTCCTCCTTCCTTCTTTCTTTCCTTTCCCTTTCTCTCTTTTTGTTTTAGTTTTGCAGGAAGTAATTACGTTTGAAAAGGGTTGGGAGCGCCCTATTTATAGGCCAAGTTGCCTAATAAGTTAAATGGGTTTGTGATTATTTTGAAAATTTATTTTATTTTTCATTTCCAGCCTAGAATCGGTTTTACTCGATTTAGAATCGGTTATAATCGATCCGAATCGGTTTTACCCGTTTTCGAATCGGGTAAAACCATTTGTCTATCCAACAAATCAGTTTTACCCACCGTTTGTGAGTTGGTGATATTTTTTTCTTACTTTTTAAATCAGTTTTACCCATTTAGAAATTGGGTAAAACCGCTCCGGGAAGCGGTGGAATCGGTTTTACCCATTTCCCAATCGGTAAAACCGATTTCCTATCTACAAAATCGGTTTTGAATTGGGTAAAACCGATTTGCAATCCACTCAATCGATTTTAACCGATTTGCAATCAGTTATAACCGATTGGTTAATATTTTTTTCATTTTCTACTTATTCTCTAATTTCTTTATTTTTATTCCATAATTTCTCAAATTAAACTAAAATATTTATTTTCATATATCTTTAAACATAATCCTATACTTAAATGAATATCTTAACTCTAAATTAAACATCTCAATTTCTAAATTAAAATCCAAAACATAAAAATCTAAACCATAAGATTTTATAGCCAAAAATTATCTTAAGAAAATTTCAAAAATTCTATAATTGAGTTTAAACATTAATATAAATTATAAAGTTTATGCTAGGGAGAGGAACTACGGAGTCTTACAACATATGCTCCCCATTTATCTCGAACAATGTCCAATTGACTGAGTAGTAAGGGGCTCGGATCCTTATGAAAGTGCTATTACAACAAAAAAGACGTTGTATAAATTGTTAGGCAACATACATTTTCAATAACACTCAAAATCAATTAATCAATCCAATAATCAATTCAACATTTGCAAAACTAAAAATCAATCCTACAATTTCAACACCCCAGAATCAATCCAACATTTTCAAAACTGAAAATCAAATCTACAATTTTAGCATATACAAACCAATCCAACAATCTTAAAGTCATAAATAAATTCAACAATATTTACGATCAATGCAATATTCTTAACAAGATGAAGAAAATATCCAACAATCTCAACAACACAAAAGAATAAATTCAACACTCTGAACAAGATCAATAATATATCCAACATTCACAAAAACCAAACATCAACCCAAATAACTTCTCCAAGAGCCAAAAAACATTCAACATTGTTAAAATAACCACTCTCTCACTAAAAAAGGAAACCAAAACATTTCTCAAAACTCATTCTAACATCCTCAAAACCAAATATGTGAACCAAAATCATTATCAACCTACCAAAATTACATCCAACACTATCAATGCCAAAACTTCTACTCAAAAAATTCTCGAACAAAAAGAAGATAATTCGAAGTCAATAATCGACATTTAGGAATTACAAAAATTGCGTGACATACATCATAAAAATAATCAAACCTTTTTAGATTGAAATCAGGTGCTACGAATGCAATTTGATACATATAATACCCGCACTCCTGGTCCTCTCGTTGTTTTTTTTGTTACAAAAACAAAAGGCACAAATCAATTAAATAGCTATAATATATTTTAAAATTAGATAAATTTTTATATTGATTTTACCTGAATATAACACCATTTGAAGTCAAAGTTTTTTTCGGATGGTGGGTAACCATAATGTATTACAATGGAAATGACGTATTCAATCAATTGAAGTCTTTCCTCTTCGGCCAAACCATCATGTATTGCAAGGAATCCATTACGACCACTTGTATGCCACGTATCAACCTTATTTGAATTTTCTTGTTTATTTTTCCAAATTATCTAAAGTCAATAAACTAACAAAACTTGTTATATACATAACATACACTACCAGACAAAAGAAGAAGTATATATTATTACCAAAAATTCTTCTAATAATCAGTATTCTTAAAATCTTGCCACCATTCTTCTTTCATCCATAAATAATCTAAAAGAGGGCTAACATCTTTCTTTGTACCATATAAGTATTTGTTCAATTCATCACTCTTCTAATTATTCCAATTTTTGCATGCCCACACAAACCATTTGCATCGTAGACCGTCTGTAGGTTCGAAATAAAAGTTCCCTACAAAAAAATGATAGTAATTGCTAAGAATGTCTATGAACTTAATGATTTAAAAACATATGAGATAATAATTGATATAACATACAATCACATCATGCCATATCGCATCTAGAGTATCTTGAGAAACTTGTGGCCAATGTTTATAATTGCCAAGTAAATTTTACTTTGTGTGACAAAGGCGAAGTAACTAATCCAATCCTTCCTACTTTCATAGCTGATTGGTACGAAACGCCCATCAAAATGGATGGGTTCTCAAATTCCCTGACTAAGTTGGTCTATCAGCCTTTGACATCTTGTGCATGTTCGACCACGTCGGGCTTTTTTGCTTTTTACAATGTTATCGCCATTGTCATCTAATTGTGTTTGTTTTGGTGGTCCACATCCTAACTACTGTTATTACAAGCAAACAAACTCAAATTGATATGGATTTTTCTTTACACTAGTTGAGAACCACACTTAGAATTCCAACACTCAACAATGAGCAAAGACAAAAATCCAACACCCTCATAATTTTGAAACATAAGCAAATCAACCAAGCGTAGGGGGAGGAACTCATCAAAAATTAAGGCACAATCAACAAATACCCATCTACTAGGTTACAAGCAGCAACTACATTGATCAAATATACAAATCAATAACTATGAAATTCCACTAGTATTCTACAAATACTCATCTACTAGTTTACAAGCAACAACTACAAAGAGGAAACAAATATTAAAGTTCACAATCTCAATGGAATATTCACAAGAAGCAAATAGTGGATCCTTTATAGCTTCATCTATCAGCATAACGTAAAAGGGTGTAAAAAATATTTAAAAAAACGTAGTAGTCAGCCAAGGAGTGTGATTAGCACATCAAAATATGTTACTACAGCTACGTGTGACAAATACTTTGCTTATGATACATCAGAAACCATAATTTCAACAAAAATCTTCCCAAGAGAGTTATATCCTGGAACATTAAATATTGATAATGAAACCAAAAGCATATTCAGCTTAGAACATTCATCTACACCACAGTCATAAAAAAATGAAAATACCCTAAGCTTTCACTAGGCAACCCATCATCAACACAGTGATGAAATTCCATAAAAAGTCAAGGCCCAAATCCAAACTAAAAGCAACAATAATATCTCAGCAGAGATCAAACTTATACGAAACCTTAAATTAGACTGTTCAAAAGCATGCCGCAGACACAAAATCTGAAACAAAAAAAAAACAAAAATAAGAAAATCATCAGTAACCCTTGGCAATAGACTTCATTATGATGTAAAGATGAAGCAGAAAAAGACATCATGTTAGACCAGGTGGTCTTAACCCTTATTTTTATTGATGAATTAACAAATTTGAGAATTAATTTAATGATTGGTCTAAGTGAGAAAATGTATTGAAAAATTCACGGGAGAACCAATGCAAAAAATGGCAAAGAAAACGAAGTTAAAACGAAGAAACAGCAAGCAAAAGAAAAAAGAAGACGAAACGGGCAAGGGAGACCAGCTAGGTGCGTGAACAGCACATGCGCACTACAGTCCAAGAGTGCGCAGCATGCATGGGCTAGCAGCCAAGCACACTGCACTAAACGACAGTGCCAGTACAGGCTATGACAATCGCAGGGTCTATTGCAAGCCTTGTTGGAATTCAAAATTTGAATTCCTTTTTCCACCAACAATGGGCTGCCTTTTCCTATAAATACCACCCATTTGAAGACCATTTTTCTAACCTTTCAAGATCTGATTTCAACATTCTTCCTAGTGCAAAAACCTCTCCAAATCATTTCAAACTTCTAACAATTAATTTCAAAGCTTGGCTAGACTAGAAAATTCTCATTGTAATAGTTAGCTATTTTTATAACATTACTTCTTACTTTGTACAAGGGATTAGAGGGAAACCTTAAGGCTTTTCAAGAGTTTGAAAAGGTTCTAAACAAGGGGAAATTATTATAAGGATTACCTATAGTTTGAGTAAACGATGAGATTAGGAACAAATTTGTAAGGTTTAATGTTCACCTTTAATAATCTTATTGGGAGATTAGGAACAAGTTTTAGGCTTGAAAGTGGATTAGACTTTCCTTAAGGAGGGAAAGTTGAACCACTATAAAAATTGTTTTATGCCTTCAAATGTTTTCTTACATGCTTTACACTTGAATTCACACACAAAGCACAAAATGATTTTTATGTTTTAAATTGTTCTTTGAAAAGGTTTTCAAAGTTCTTCCTTTTTAGAAGGAATTTTCAAAAGAGTCAAGAACCTAATTCAGCCTTTCCCTCTTAAGTTACTCTTAAGTTGCAATTAGGAATTTTCACATCCTTGCCTAGAATTTCAAACATAACACACTAGATATATTACCAGAAAATCTAATTGATCACTACCAGAGAAAGAACCGCATGTCCAACTGAGCAGGATGTAAAATAAGTTCCAAACCTAAATATAATGACCACAAGTTCTCCACAAACAGAGCATAACAAATATAGTAAGTTCTTGCCTAAGCGTACCAAAAAAATAAAATCTAATCAGTACTAGGAAAAGAACAGCAAGTCTAACTCAGCGGGATGTAAAAGAAGTTCCAAGCCTAAATTGAACCATTCCATAAATTCTCTCTCAAACCTGTCTCTTTTTTTCATGTTACTGTTGCAATTTTCAGTCTAAAATTGTGCACTTCCCAACACAAAACTCAACAATTTGTATAGTAGTTTTTCCTTTCTTTTTTTCTTTTTCATTGTATATAATACTGAGATATTTGCTTTTTTTTTTTTTTTTTCAGAATTATGAACCCCGTTCTCGTTATGTGAAGTGCCGAGATTTCGTTCAATCTACTAATTATGCAGTTTCGTTTTATGTCAATTAAGAACTTACACACATATAGCAAACCAAATAAGCAATAATGAACAAAGTATGAAGAGTGAGGCCGCCGGAACAAAGGGGGAAATAAACGACACTACACAACAACAAAATTAGTCTTGACCTAAAGATTAAAAATGAAAATAAGGATGAAGGAACTGAGATTGGAGAATGATGACGCAGGAACGGAGGGGGGAAGAAATTACACACCCACAAAATTATTCTTGCCCCAAAAATTAAAATAAAAAATACACAACTCACCTTGGGGTGCCGGAACAGAGAATGGAGAAGCAGCCTCGTGACTCAACAGAGAGGATGTTTAATTTTGCAATGAAGTGTGCTATTTTGGGGACATAATTGGTGGTGATAGTGGTAGGCGCGACGGCGGGGAAGAGGGGTGGGGGAGACGGTGACAAAGAGAGTTGGGGGCAATTTTCGGGGGAAGAGGGCGGAAGGAGAGTGAGGGGGAAAGCAGGGCGGCAGGGGAGGATGGGTAGGGGTAGACGACGTGGGGGTGGGGGGTGGGGGGCGGGGAGTATTAGAGAGAGCAATATCTTGAACTCAAAGTTTGATTATTTTATGCAGTGTGCCAATTTTTAACTTTTTAAACCCAGTTGTTTACAAAGCCAAACCCGGTGGCTTTGTCTTTCAGTGGCGTCTACAAAGTGTGCTATTTTGAACTATTGCCAAATGTGTTTTCCGGAATGTTTAATGAGAAATTTTTGAATATGCCGCGTTTCGCACCATCCATTTATTATCACAAAATTCCCCACCCATTTATGAAAATTATTCCTATAGTACCCTAACAATTTAACAGTTAGTCCAGTTTACAAATTATAATAGAGCACCCTAATAATTTAAAATTAGTCTCCCAGTTTACAAATTATAATAGAGCACCCTAATAATTTTAAAATTAGTCTCCCAGTTTACAAATTATAATAGAGCACCCTAATAATTTTAAAATTACTCTCGAAATTAAGCAAATTATACTAGAACACCTTATTAATGTAATAGTTAGTCTCGAAATTTTACAAATGATACTAGAGCACCATATTAATTAAGGCTGAACAAATCACTATCCGATTCGAAACCGCTCCAATCCGAGGATACGGTTTCGATCGGTTTTTTACCCGAAAGCACGGTTTTAATCCGAAACAACTGTTTTTGGGTTGGTTTTCTGGTTTTTTCTGTTTTTTTTTTCTTTTTCCTTTCATTCCTTGCCTTTTTTCTTGGTTTGAAAAATCTACTGTGACTGGTTTTCTCTACAAGAATAGGCTGAAACAAAGCTTTAATGAATTATAGTGAAGAATGTTCAGAACCAATTTTTCCAGATGCCTCCACCATACTGTTTTAACAAAAGTTCTTCATACTTCATTCTCCATCCATCGCACCAGGCACGCACATACACCAAAAGAACAAAAATGAAAAATTAACATAACCCAAAAGAAACCTCTTGGAGGGTACGACTTTGACGGTGAACCATTGCGTCAAGGAGTCTCGAATCCGTTGAAAAAGACGACACAAGTGAAAATCTGAAAGCAATAAGAATACGGATTCGAGACAACGACGGGAAACGAACAATGGCCAGAGACCAGGGAAAGAGAGATGGACTTGCGGACAACGGCCTGCATACTCTCGTAAGGTAGCAAACGATGGAAAGAAAATCGAAAATGGTAGGGATAAAGTTCGGATCGGTTTCGGACAATCTGCGGATTGATATTCGTTCTTATCCAATCCGAAATTTCGGATTGGTTTCGGATCGGATTAGCGGTTCGGCATGATCCATGTATATTTTGTTCAGGCCTAATATTAATTACAAAATTATTCTCATAAGTTTAGAGTCTATACTAGAGTACTCAACAAAATTAAATAACTCACTCTATGTCTTCTCAAATATCTAAATCACGCTATATATCATTCAGAATAAACTCAACCACTCTTTGTTGGAACATTTTAATAGAATATTAGTTCTTTAAGAAATTTAAATCAATTGTATTCTTGAAGTGATTTGACAAAAAAATTGCTACCATTTTATTTCGGTAACAAAAGCAAACTTTATTTCGGTTACAAAAGTAATAATTTATTGCAAATACAAATTTACCTAAAAATGAACTCTAAAGTATTTTATACTTTAATTCAGGACATGGAGAAACATTCACTAACCTTTGCCGAAAATTAATCAACTATGGATAATTTTGATGTACAGAGAACATTAGGTTTGGAGACCAGATTGAGTGCGGCTCTTCAACTTAGTATTGATTGCCGGGTGTTTCAATGGGTGCCCTTTTTCTTAATACTCAGTGTCCTCAGAATTATTTCTACCTAAAAATGAACTCTAAAGTATTTTATAATTTAATTCGAGACATGGACAAAAATGCACTAACCTTTAATGGAGCGAGAAAACTAATTTTTATGATCAAATTGGGCGCTGCTCTTCAAATTAATACTGATTGACCTATTTTTCAATGGTGGCCCTTATGCTTATTACTGATTGCCTCGACACTAAGTTCGTCTAAAAATGAACTCTAAAATATTGATTATTTTAATTCGAGACTTGGAAGAAACTAATTTTTTCGGACCAACTAAAGCGCTCCACTTCAACTTAGTACTGCTTACCCTATTTTTCCCAATAGCTGCCTTTTTTCTTAAGGCTGATTCCCCACCCCTTCACCCCCCAACCCCCACACACTAATTTTGCATAAAGAATGAACTCTAAAATATTTTTTATTTTAATTCGGAACTTGGAAAAAGCTGCTGGCAAACGTGATTAGCAACAAAGTCGAAGAAAAATAGGATGTTCGCATTCATCCATTGAGATCAAATGGATGAACGCGTTTCAGAATCATACCCTCGTGTTATCAAAGAACGACGCGATTAATAACATGCAAAATGGATGCTCGTGTTGTCAAATATTATAAGAGTGACAAAGACACCAATATTTTGATGATCAGGTGGCTTTGCGGAAGAAGCGTTCGGTAAAGCCACTGGTTCATCAACAATCCGGTAGCTTTGCATGCACTTAAACAACAAAGCCATTGGGTTTTCTTAAATCAGCGGCTATATTCAATAAAGCCACCGGTTTAAGGATTACCAGTGGCTTTGTTACTCATTTTCGTGAAAAGTCACCGATTTATAACAAATCAGTGACTATATATACCGCGTTTTGTGAAAGCCATCGATTTATATGCACCCAGTAGCTTAAGTTGTGTAGCTTTCTTACATTTTGTAGTAGTGTCTTAGACTTAAACATAGACAATTAGTTGTCTCTACGGTGTAACTAAGCGGAAGTTTCAATGAATTAAGCTACCAATGTACGGTAGCTTTAAAACACACCAAAAAGTGGTTAGCCTTTTAATGTTAGCGATAAAATCCAGTAAAGCTTACACATATGTGGGCTAGCGGCTAGCTAGCGCGACATTAACAATTAATGCAACAAATGCTCTGTACTCCATCAATTCAAAACACAATTACCACATCATATTACAACAACAACAATAACAAACTGTAATTATCGGTTAAAGAAAAAAGGAAAAAAAAAAAAAAAAAAAACCACAAAATCAATCCCCACACAAGTAGAAAGAAAAAGGTATAATATAATATACTATAACTATGTGTATATATTGATGTGCAGCAACGACGTTAATTATGGTGACTTGCTCTTGTTCGTGAACAACAACAATGTCATCATCCAGTGGAGCCATCATCATTGAACTTGGGGCATTGATAGGCAGGCCTTGAAAGCTGCTCGCCTGCACTAGAAGGGCACGCCGTCATCCCCACGGGTGGTGGTACCATGCAATTATAAGACAAGCAAAGCGAGACTGAATCCGGAAAACCCAACCCCGACATCATTGGGAAGTCGGTCAAGTAATTATGCTGTAGATAAAGCGTTTTTGTTCTTCCACTGAGCACGCTTTCAACATACTCTTGAGGGACTTTCCCCGTGAATCTATTATTGTTCAGAAACAAATTCTCCACCTCAGACAACGGATCCGGGGGAAGCTCTCCAGTCAACATGTTATGGCTGAGATCCACAGCGGACCCCACACCGTATGAGATGAGAGATGATGAGGTCATGTTCCTGGGGACCCCACCTGATAGATTGTTCCGTTGGAGAAGTATGGCTGTGAGAGAGGAGGAGCGGAAGAGGGGGATGGGCCCACTGAACTGGTTCATGCTTAAGTCGAGGTACACTAATTCGGAGAGTGATTCTAGCCCGTTGAGTGGGCCCCATAAACGGTTGCCGGTTACCGACAAGTAACGGAGTGATAACGGCATCCTGGGCGGTAACGTCCCCGAAAATCCATTGTTTTTCAAGTCGAAGTGGAGCAATTGGGGGGGTAATTCAACCGGAATCTCCCCTGTCAGCAGGTTTGAAGATAGCACCAATACTCTGAGCTCAGCTAAATTCGAAATGTATGGTGGGATTGATCCAGACAGCCGATTGTTGCTTAAATCAAGAGTGTGGAGATTTTGCAAGGAGAAAATAGCATTGGGAATCGGTCCCGTTAAGCGATTGTTGGTGAGGGAGATCACTCGGAGGTTTTTGAGATTACCCAGTTGAGATGGAACGGAGCCCGTAACAATGCCGGCGTAAAGCACGAGTTGGGTGAGCTCAGTGAGATTTGAAATCGATGAAGAAAGAGAGCCAGCTAGGCCGAGGGAGTTTGAAAGGCCAGTCCCCAGAATGAGGGCGGTCACGCGTCGGGGATTGAGGAACGGTGATGAACAAGTGACGCCGGCGAAAGTGGAGCAAGGATCTTGAGACGAAAAGTCCCAGCTGGAGAAGAATCTGGTGGATGGAGAAAGATGAGAGGAGGGAATTTCGGTGAGGGAGTTTTTGATTTCTTGCAATGCGGATAGATCGTTTTGAGTGATTTGATTCTGCGATTGTCCCAGGATTGTTCTTTGAATGTGGAGGAAGAAGAAGAGAACAAGCACTTCAAAAAATAGAGAGCAGTTTCTTTTGGGCATTTTCTTTGCGCTCTGTTCTGTTTTCTTTCCCAAACTGGCTTATGAGACCTGTGTTTTAGTGTCGGAGATGACTATTATATTATGAGACGTGTATACGGATCTGGTGTCCTGTCGGCCAATTTGAATATTTTGAGATGGGTGGAATCGAATATAGTGGATAGCTTCAATAAGGACAGCCGTGAATAAGTGAAAATTCAGCACGTAACGTATAAAAACAAAATGTACCATGTTCAAATGTGTACTAAATAATTTCATCCTTACAACTATGATGAAACACTATTTGCCCTTGGAACATTGAATCTCCGTAAATCAGATGAACAATTTCTGTTGGATTTCAATACCGGTTGAAACTCCAAATCTTAAAAATGCCTTGTTAGATCCGGTAATGACCCTGAAAATGCGGAACTAACCCCTTATACTACTCTTAACACTCAAATCAGTGAAAGATGTAAAATTACAATTGACAACTGTGTAATGTGTCAAGTAGAAATTGTGTACTTTAGTCTGACGTGATCAAAAGTTTATATAGACTTGCTTTAAGATGTCTGTTGGATTGTCTTCATAGCTACTATCGGAGGTTTAATTGCTTTGTAACCGTCGATTTGTTTAAAACGCGTGTAGTGGCTATCAGGATTTAATGCCAGTGTAATGGACATCGTCTTAAATGCTCTCGTAACGGACATGGAGCATTTACTCTTTTACTCTTGACTCCACCATATGACCAGTACCAGTATTTAAGAATATTTATGTCTCTTTTTGACCATGTGATTAGAGTCGGTAAATAATGCCTCATTAACTTCACACATTGATTCAATTGTTATGACTTACATGTCTCGTACGTACCGGCTAATGACTGACCCCGGTAACCATGTTGATACCGGCTAATGACCACAATGTCCAGCTCCCGTAATTAATGCTTAACATGATACTTGTCAGCTTTATAACAATAGCAACAGACTTGGCACTTTTCGTGTTATCGGCTCAAGACATTTAAATCTTATTAATACTCTCTCTCCCCTTATTCGGGTTCCATGATTCTAGCTTAACTCCTGTTGATTTCCCTTTTTCATTAACTCTAATAAACTAATGCTTTCAACATCATATTATCCTCCAAATCTCGTTGCTTATCTACTTTTAGTTTATCCTTGACTTTCTGGATACCCTACAAGTCATCTTTGCTATTACATGAAACCCGATGAAATATCGGGACCCGGTATTCCTAATTTTACTATCAATTAATGGGTCTTTCTTTACTATTCAGCCAAACCCAATGACTTGCTCATTTTTTGACACACCCCAGAAGTGAGTAAGTTATTGGGCTAGGCCTAATGATAAAAAGGCCCAGATAATTATAAAAGGAATAGATAGAAGGTAAGGATAAAATAGGGCCGGATCAGAAAAGGATAGTAAGGCGGCAATAATTAAGTTTAAGCAAAGGAAAAGGGTCGGGGCCAAGAAGTTTAGCTGGTGCGTCGTTACCCAGATTGGAGAAGGTAGGAAGAGAAAGTAACGGAAAAGAAAGTAGCAAAAATCTAGCTGTCCTCATGGGCATGTATCCCGCAAAATATTTAAGTCATGAGAGCCATATCCGGGAGTTATAATGACACGAGACAAATCAGAGAGGCATTCAAGGCACGGAGCGAGGGTTAGTCGAGAAACATGCAACGGGAAGTCTCTAGTAGGCTATACAACCTTGTAGCGCTGAAGGAAAGGGGTACGCATTTTTTCCATATCCCTTAAGCTGTACTCTTTTGCATTTTATATCATATCTCTTATTGACTTGAGCGTCGGAGGTGAACATGGAGGATAGCCCTGCTTTGTCCTTGTTTCTCAGTTCTAGATTCAATACTCGGAGTTCACTGGGTCAAGTAAGCGCTATTCCGGGTCATAGAATTAAGGTATCTTCTCATTCTTCTGGGGTATCTTTTCCAGGACATTTTGTGTTTCATCACAAACTATTTTCTTAATTAATGTTAAAATATAACTGATACATAGAGTAAGCCAAAAAAGAAAGTTACAAACACCCTATCTCCCAATTTTCCAAAATTTGACGGTTCAAAAGATTTATGAAAAATTGCAGTTTTAATTTTTTATGTTTAAGCATTATATACTTTTATTGTTTCTTTTTGGTTGAAGAGTTGTAAAAATTTCCTTTATGTTCGCATTTGTAAAATTTTTGTTCTAATGACTAGCGCTATAACATGGTTTTTACTTACCAACTCCATGATGAATGGATTTTTGGGACTTTGTCCTTTCACTTTTATACAAATTGGAAAAAAAAAAAAAAGTTGTGTTAAAATATTAATTTTTAAATGGTGAATTCATTTTTTGGTCACGATACTTTGCAAATGTTCAGCTTTTGGTTAGCATACTTAAAAAATCCTACACGTCGTCACCGTACTTTTAATTTTGGTATTTTTTTAGTCACTTCGTTAAATTTGGCCATTAAATCACTAATAAGTGACCATTTTTTAAGGGTATTTTCGTCCTCACGCATTATTTACTCACATCATTCTCTTTCCTTTTCTTTTTTTTTCTTTTTAATTTCCAAGTTATCCCTTCTTTAACTTTTTACTGGCCCCATCCCCTCTCTCCCTCTCCCAGCCAGTCATTCCCTTTCTCTCTATTTTCCATTGGTCCCACTCCTCAACTCACATAACTCCATCTACTTTCCATAACTAAGGGCATGTTCTTTTGGTTTTGGTTTAAACAGTAAATTTAATATATTATAATTATTTTTATCATTTCTAATACAACTTTTTACTATTTAGACCTTTTTACATTTTCAATACAAATTTTTATATTATAAAACTATTATTCCAAAAACATGTTTTCAAAATCGCTTTCAAAACAATAAAAAAGATCATACCCTTAATCTCTACTCTCTCTTTTTTTTTTCTTTTTTTTTCCCCATCAAGCCAACCACCCCCACTCCTAATCCTCTCCTTTTCCCGTCACATTTACCCCTTCTCTTTCTCTCTCTCCATTTTTCCCTATCAACCAGCCGTCTACATTCCCTCTCTTCCTTCATCCCTCTCTCCGGTGAATCATTCTGTTTACCATCAATTCTATTCATTCTTCAATGACGGGAGCAAACAAAATTGAGAGCCAAGCTAAAGAGAGCCTGAACCGCATGGTTGTGCGACTCTAGAAACCCTCCCCTTAGAACGTCAATTAGACCAGAGTGCTGATAGAAAATGAGGAGTGCAAAGATGGACTTGGAATTAGATTTGAGAGCTCTTTAGTTTGGCAACAATCTTGTTCTTTTCAATATAGTGAAAAGTCAAGCTTGTAGCAAGGTTTGTGACTTTAAAAAGGTTGGGGCACTTTAGTTTTAAGAAAGATGAGTGATCTTTCATAAGGTTACCCATTTTTACACACTGCTCCCCCAATGGTCACTGCTATCTTTTCTAATCTAGTACTTTTGTGTACATGAGCAAACTAAGCAGGAGATGGGTTTTCGTCCACCTGCGGCAATATCTTGTAAATATGATTATTAATGAAAACCAACATTTGGTTTATGAGTTGCCTTTGTTGTCTTTTCTTATAATGATAGGGCAATTTACAAGTACTTTAGGAACGAGGTCCTTTTTAACCCCTCGTCTTCATAGGGGTATTGTATGGACGCATTTTGGTTGAGATGTGTGGGGTGAGAATTGGTGGAAGCTTTGCCAGCGGGCATTGCTGCCATACGGTTAGCTAAATTTGGTGGTTCAAAAGAGAAACTCGTGACACACTGTCAGCCAAAATGTCTCTAATACAAGCCACCTCGGAAAGCCTAAGCGCCCATGTAGCTTGCCCTCATCAAGAAAGTCTCCCATGGCCGCCCCTTACTGATCCAGTTTCGCAAAGATAAGACTGCTGGCTTCAAGGGCAGAAACACCATTGGCCTCATTGATAGTAGTCAAGTTCTTATTTGCTTCGAACAAGAAGATAACTGTCATAGATGTTGGCTTCATACTTATTGGAATATTGGTTCCTATGGGTTGCGAATTGTGAAATGGACCAAAAACTTCAATCCTTTGATTTATTCACCCATCGCCCCAATGTGGATCTCGTTGCCTCGGATGCATTGTTATTTGATTGATGAATCGTCAGTCCTCAATCCCTATTGGTAATCAAATCGGCAAATCATTGAAAACTGACATTACAACTGCCACCCTATCCATACCTTCGATTGCGAGAGTTTGTGTGGAACTAGATATTCGAGATGAACTGGAAAATCAAATCTTGATAGGCTCAGAGAAGTATGGTTTCTAGCAAGCACTATTGTATGAAAAACTCCCAACTCTCAAATTGCTGCAAGATCGGCCACCTTGCTTCCAAATGCGAGCACCCGAAAAATGGAAAATAAGGACTGCAAAATTGGAAGCATAAAGAAGCCAAAGCCAGTACTGTAACCCAAACAACCCCCAGAACACTATGTGCCCAAATCAAAATTGGTCCTAGCAATGACTCCTCTGGTAATTGCCCATCCTCTCTGGGGCTTCAATTAGCAGAGAAGATTGACATTTTAATTGATATCTGACATGGCTGTTGTTAGGGCAAGTCAAAATAATCATGCTCAAGATCCTTCTAAAAGATAGAATAGGTTAGTGAGTAAGGTATCGAATCCACAGAGACTAGGTATCCTATTTTTCCTGCATAAAACAAAGTAATCGACATAGGCAAATAAAATACATAATGATCACAGATTTAATAATAACAATTATTTTTGAGGAAATGCAGAAAAAATGCAGCAGAGGAGACTACAAAAGTAGTTATGATTCGTAAGCCAATTCGCAAGTTGAAGAACTCGCCAAAAAATGATTAATAATCAAGTTGTGACACCCTCTGTGACTCGTAACCCTAATCAGTTGTTAAATATTATTGGAAAAAAGAAAAGAAAAATGGACTAGCTGTGATTCGCAACCTAGACTACAACATCATGTGCATTCGCAGGTATTGGAAATTCGACGTCGAACTAGCCGTTGGAAAGGCGTTGGAGTAGAAACAAGCGAGATGCGATTCGCAACCTGTATCAGCAATTCACAACCTATAAAATTTGACGTGGCAGTAGCTGTTAAAGAGCTGTTGAATTCAGAAGTAAACTAAATGAGTAATGTGCGAAGGGAGCTGCGATTCACAATCTATTTCGCACCTAGACTTGAATCAATAAAACAATAGGAATCGTTAGATCCTCACTTGGACTTATCTATAAATACCTTCAACACTCCAAATGATGTCCCAAAGTCTCCCAAGAAGTCACCCACTATCTTCATCATCAAATGCAGATCAATTTCATATTTTAGTGAGATTTGAACTAGATTTCAAGAAAGAGACCTTTGTGCCATTAGTTTAGAAAGAGGCTTGCATTCCCTTTGAGTGTACTTCATTGTAAACCTCACACTTAAGAGGTAATTTTTGAGAAATGAAAAGGAGGGAACTAATGAGGTCATCATTGGCTTCCAGAACCCCAAAGGGGCCCCGCAGCAGAAACCAACAACATTTCGCAGAGCTCCAAGTCAAAGGCCCATCTCGGTCATCATCACTGAACTTCAAGACGAAGGTGAATCCAAGCCAGGCCCATCTCAGAGGCGAGGAATCTCTCAAGGTCCGCGGACTTTAAGCGATTTACTAAATTTCACAAACTCATGCAACATCACAATCTGGGCCAAATCACTCAGCACATAAGCTTTGCAAGTTGGCCCAAAATATTACAAAAACTGCAACTCAGGCCAGCCAATCGTAGGCCCAAGTCGTAGCTTACGGCTTCATGGATTCGGCCAAAGTTCAAAGCCTAATCGCAAACCCAACTTTGCTATTGTCGCAACTCACTGAATTCGAGAAGGAGAAGGATTTTGCATGTTACCTTTTTCCTTTTCCAATTGTAATTTCAATTCATTCAAGTTACGTACTTAAACTGTTTACAACTTGGATTGATTGGTAGTTCCTATTTCATTACTAGTTCTTGTTTCTTTTACAACTTGAATTTGGATTTACTTAAAAGTTACCAAATTCAAGGTTCCCTTTTAATTTTTCACGGAGCATTCAGGCAACTACCACTTTGTTACAAGCAAATTCCCCTCGACCAAAACCATGCTCTTTTTGGTTTGGTTTGTAAAAGAAAACCAACTCTAGTTGGTTTTCACTTCTTTTAGCAGTTTCCTTTTCTATTTCTACTTGTCTTTCCCCTAGTAATTTTGGCTGCCTATTCCTATAAAAAGGGCAAACCGACACATTATTCGGGGAGAGTTATCGAATTAAGAATGTAGGTTTATCCTTGCTTTAATTCTCCTTGTTATTTTGATTATTGAACTTGTGTAATTCTTGCATGATTTATGAGGTCAAGTTCACAAATTTAGAAGGGTTTAGGTATTTGCTCCACCTAAATTTCTGTTAATTCAACCTCTTAAAATTGGGTTAGTTTAAGCTAAAGTAGACTAGATCTCACTTAAATTAATCTAGAATTTTTCAAGTTTTAATAGAGTAATTGTGATCTTCATTGTTCGACTTTCCTGGGCAACAAGTCTTCTACAACCACAAGCTCTTCGTCGAAGTACTCACATAAATTTTGGTATCAGAGCCAAGGCGAACGTGTTGATTGGAGGGAGACCGTAATAACATAGTTTAGCTCAAAACGTGTTCTCTTTAATTATCTTGCATGATAATCGCATGATGCTATGAATTTTGGTGTCTTGCCTATTTCTTGAAAATTAGTTGAGAATTAAAGATGACATCTTTCATTCTGAAAATTTTTTTTTAAGGAAAATCGCATGCTTAATCAGGTTTTAGCTTAAATAAGTGTTGAATTTTGTGAGCTGAAATCCTTGAAATTTTCTTGTTGGGAAAAATTAATTGTTTGGAAAAATATTCGGGCAAAAGAAAAAAAAAATCGCAATTTTCTTAAAATTGAAAATCGGAATATTAAAGTTTAATGCTTGTTTCGGTTTTTGCCCTATTTTGCGATTTTCAATTGTGCTATTTGTGATAGTGACACTCATGTTGTCTCACAAATTGTGCTTAAATTTGTTGGGAATTAATCCGTCGGGTTGTCAACTCTTTTGTGACTAAAAATTGTGTGGCCGAAGGGACGACTCTTACCCGCTCATTAGGGTTTTGGTTTGAACCCTAGCTCTTGCGACTTCAAATTTGTGTCGCTAGGGGCTAGATTTTTCTTCCCGTCACCTTGCTGATTTGTAGCTTTGGTTGTCGCTAAAGGTTGGACGGTTTGCTTAACCTAGGATTATCCTTGCAACGGTTGTTAGGGTTACGATTTTCGAACCCCTAATATGCCCTCAGTAGACAATCTTCATTTTGGTTACCCTTTCAACGACAGATTTTCACAACGGCTTTGGTTGGCTTGGCAATGGTTGTAGGGCTGTGATCCTTTTTCGAACACCTATGCCCACAGTCCAAACGATTAAACCCCTGTGATTTTATATTGGAAATCTTATTCATTTTAATCTTTAAAGGTCGAATTTTTCTGTTTTTAAAAAGCTACAAAGTTTTGATTTTTCAGAACCTAAGCCATGTGAAATTATTGTTTTGCCCTTTGGCTAAACTTAATCACTCCTCAGCCCAAGAACTGATTTGGGCAGAAACTATACTCTCTCTTGTGCTATCTTGTTTGCGAAGTAATTGCTTTAGTAGGGATTGGTTTCTTTGATTACCTATTGGAAATGTAATGTTAGGTAGTTTCCTAATTTATTTCAACTCTACTATTTGTTCTTTCTTCTATTCATCTGAATTGCCCTGCAAATTTGTAAAGCCTAGAATTTCTTTTCAAGCTACCTTAAACATTAGATCTTAAAAATTGATTTAGATTTTGTCTTCGTGTGTATTACATTAATTTTGCTAGGATTGAATGCTTACCCCCGAATCTCCTCCTTGTACACTGTATATCTGGATTGATTACATTTCAAATATCTTTTTTCTAGACTTCAAAACTAAAATAGGTTTAACCCCTATTTTGAGAATTATTTTACTTTTTGCCTAAGTTTGCTACTTGTGCATATTTATCTGCTTGTATTACCTGGTTTAATTTTGAAAGTATTATTGCAAAGGATAATTGAGGGGTAAAAGGTAGAGTACATTGTGCTAGTTAAAAGCCAATTAGAGTGAAACACGGGTTGTGCGTAGCTTTAGTTGAACCACTTGGGAGACAAGGGGTGAGGTTATTATCACCTAGGATCTTAAACTTGTCTACTACAAGTAATTTTTCAGTCACACCAGCTTCCTGATCATGTCTGACGAACCAAAATCAGACACGATCCAGCAAGCCATCGCGGCTCTTACCATGTAAATGGAGGCCCAATTCACCACTCTCAATGGGAGGATAGAGGGTTTGGAGGTAAGCCAGGGCGTGCGGCCCAATCTGAGCCTGCCTGATGGTCTAGCCAATCCCAGGGTTACTGATGGTCTAAGCAATTTGAAGTCCAAAATACCAAAGTTCACTGGTAGTTCGAACCCCGATGAGTACTTAGATTGGGAGATTCAATTGGAGAGGCTGTATGAGCTCCACGATGTCTCCGATGATAAAAATGTGAAGCTCGCCATTGCTAATTTCACCAACTATACCGCTATCTGGTGGGATAATGAGTTAGAGCAGCAACGCCAAGCTCGCTGGCCACAGCGAGCCCGAGCTCCTACTTTAAGCTGGTATGAATTCATGACAGTCATGCGCAAATGATTTGTTCCTTCACACTTCTTCTGGGAGTTGTACAGGAAGCTACATCTCTGTACACAAGGAGTAAATCAATGGATGATTACCACGGCAAACTAAAGAAGGCTAAGCTTAGGGCAAACGTGTATGAAGACGAAGAGGCAAGTATGGCTTGTTTTCTAAGTGGTTTCCATCGTGAGATCGCACTAGGGGTGGAGATGCAAAACTGTACAAGCCTTATCGATATGTTGCACAAGGCCTGAGTTATGAAGACTTGTCACAAGTCTGCACGATCCACACCCGCAGGTGTTCCATACAAAAGGCCTACTTGGAGTCCAGGTTCAAGCTCTAAAAATGCAACTTCCCCAAACACTGAGCGCAAAGCCATCATGCAAAGTCCGTTACCATCCAACCCTTGGACTCCTGCCAGAGATATCACCTGCCATAAGTGTTAGGGAAAATGGCACATCATGTCACTGTGTCCTAATTTCTAGAAAGTATTGACGACGATATACGGGGCTACATAAGTGATGATGACGATGGGGATTCCATTCCCAGAATCACCCTCAAAGAAGAACAAGAAGCTGCAACAGATGAGGAAGTTGCCTACATTGATTCTCCTCACGCAGAGGAGAGTATCTACATCACCAGGTCCCTTACTCTAAATTTCGGCAAAGATGACTCTCAAAAGATGACTATCTTCCACTCCCGAGTCAAAGTCAATGGGAAGGTAGTTATTCTGATTATCAACTCTGGCAGCTGCACGAATGTTGCTAGCACATTCCTGGTAGAAAAGCTAAACTTGCAGCTAGTTGATAATCTAAAACCCTACAGGCTACACTATTTAGATAACTTGGAGGGGATCCGGGTTGCAAAGCAGACTAGGGTACAGTTTAAGATCAGACGGTTTACATAAGAAGCCTTATGCGATGTGGTGCCAATGCAAGCCTGCCACGTCTTATTGGCCGCCCTTGGTTATTCGATCATCAAGCCATGCACGATGGTGTAGCTAACACTTACACTGTTAAACAGAATGATAAGTCATTCACTCTGAAGCCGGTGCTGTCAGCAGAAGTTAGCAGTGAATATATTCATATGCGGATTGCATTCGAACGATGGGCCACCGAAAAGAAAGGAAAGGGCATTGAATTAATGTCCAAAGCTCTGGCCCTCAAAGTCAGCCAATCCATTAAAATCACAGGTTTTACAACTCACCGCGAAGACACTCTGACTTATAGTGCTTTTGCTTACATCCCCGTCAACTGGGTTTCACCGAATATTCAAATTTCTTCCAGAGGAGACGCTTCAAATTTAACCACTTGGCAAGGCAAAGTGGAATTTTGCATAGATTTGTATTTATCTAATTCATTTCTATTTCCTGTTCCTAGGTCCGACCTTATTCGGGATTCAAGAACGAATCCTTCCCAATAGGAGGGATTGAAGACGTCATCATTGGCTTCCTGAACCCTGAAGGGACCCCGCAGCAGAAACCAACAACGTTTCGCAGAACTCCAAGTCAAAGGCCCAGCTCGGTCATAATTAATGAACTTCAAGACGAAGTTGAATCCAAGCCATACCCATCTCAGAGGCGAGGAGTCTCTTAAGGTACGCGGACTTTAAGGGATTTAATACATTTCACAAACTCAGGCTGCATAACCATCTGGACCAAATCACTCAGCACCCAAGCTTCGTAACTTGGCCCAAAATATCGCACAAGCCGTAACTCAGGCCAGCCAATAGCAGGCCCAAGTTGCAGCTTACGGCTTCATGGATTCGGCCAAAGTTCAAAGCCCAATCGCAGGCCCACCTTTGCGATTGTAGTAGCCCACTGAATTCGAGAAGGAGAACGATTTTGCATGTTACCTTTTTCCTTTTCCAATTGTAATTTCAATTAATTCAAGTTACCAAATTCAATCTTCCCTTTTAATTTTTCAAGGAAAATTCAGGTAACTACCACTTTGTTACAACCGAATTCCCCTTGACCAAAACCATGCTCCTTTTGGTTCGGTTTGTAAAAGAAAACCAACTCTAGTTGGTTTTCACTTCTTTTAGTAGTTTCATTTTCTATTTCTACTTGTTTTTCCCTGGTAATCTCGGCTGCCTATTCCTATAAAAAGAGTAAACCAATACATTATTCGGGGAGAGTTATTGAATTAAAAATATAGGTTTATCCTTGCTTTAATTCTCCTTGTTATTTTGATTATTGAACTTGTGTAATTCTTGCATGATTTATTAGGTCAAGTTCACAAATTTAGAAGGGTTTAGGTATTTTCTCCACCTAAATTTCTGTTAATTCAACCTCTTAAAATCGGGTTAGTTTAAGTTAAAGTAGACTAGATCTCATTTAAATTAATCTAGAGTTTTTCGAGTTTTAAGAGAGTAATTGTGATCTTCATTGTTCAACTTTCCTTGGCGACAAGTCTGCAACCGCTAACTCTTCTTCTAAGTGCTCACATCAGGAACAGTTCTAAACACTTAGGGTATGTTAGGCATCTTGTAAAGAGAGGAATGAGTCCTAAGTTCTTGAAGAAGAGTTAGGCAAGATGAAAGGGAAATTAAGAAGAGAAAGAGAAAAGTCCTAACACAAGAGGTTAAGTGTAGGCAGTTGTAAAAGTCCTATTCTAGAGATAGTTTAGACAAAGAGAAAAGGTCATATTCAAGAGATTGAATTAGGCAAAGGGGGAAGTTCTAATCTATAGTTAGATTTGGGCAAAGTCCTAATGTTCTAGGCAAAGGAAAAAAGTTCCAACTCTAAGCGTACTTTAGTTTATAGGGAAAATTGGATTTTTTGTCCCTCTTCTTTACCCTTGTTACACTTTTGGTCCTTCTTTTATGTAAATTCGCACTTTTGGTCCATCTTCCTTCATATTTTGTTCCCTCTTACCGGTTGACCTATGAAGTAAACAATAATTTGGACCGTTTTAAAAAGATACAAATTTTTTGAACCAAATAATAATTACTCAAACCTTTACATGTTTAGAATTTTAAAATATTTTTTGGGCTAAATAATAAGTGCATGTTTAGACAAAAAAATCAATAGTTTGATCTTAAGTAAGTGCAAGAGGAATCTGAACCACTATAAATTTGGTCTGTCTAGTTTTTTTATTTATTTGCTTTCATGTTTTAACAATCACTTTACACACACCACTCATTGAAATTAGTTTCTAAATTGTTTTTGAAAAGAATTTTTTCAAGTCTTTTTAAAATAAGTTTTTAAATTGCCATCAACCTAATTCACTCCTTCCCCCCTTAGGTTGTAAATCTGGATTTAAGCATCGAATCCTTCGAAGTGGTTGATCCTAGAGTGAGACACGAAAATTGCCCCAACACATGTGAGACGTACATGACGTCGATTCCATCAAGTTTACCAGTAGCTAATGGCATTTTAAAATTTTGTCTCCTTTGCAAAAATATGTTGATATTTGTGGGAGAAAAGAATTTAGTTACCAAAGTGGACACTTTGAAAAAGTCTGGTGATATTTGGAATAAAAAAATTTTGAACATGACTCTTTATATGGATACATAAATTTACAAATTACTTCTACAAGATTGAAACTGGATACTAATTTTAAAACCTAAAATAAATGTAAACTTTTCTCTTAAGACCAAATTAAAAAATTAATTAATCGAGGAAAATGAATATGAATAATTAATTATAGGAGCCAATCATCCAGATCCAACTCGGGTGTCCGTTGTCAAGCCACCAACAAGATTATTTTATCCAAACTCATTTAAACTAATTAGTATTTTTATTAATAGGAAATATTTTATCCCAGATCCAACTCGGGTGTCCGTTGTCAAGCCACCAACAAGATTATTTTATCCAAACTCATTTAAACTAATTAGTATTTTTATTAATAGGAAATATTTTATGTTATTTTATTTGTAGTAAAAAAAATTTGAAAGTGGATTGATCTATTAAAACAAAATATATTTTTCCTTTAGGGTAAAAGGGCGATACTATAATCCTTTCGAATGGAACGGAGGGGGAATTGAATCGGTAAAATTAAAATTGTTACTATATAACTTTCACATAATTGATTATAAGAATTTGAAAAGTCGCATTTTTGGTCCCTCTTCTATATCCTCCTTACACTTTTGGTCTGTTTTTTATGTATCTTTGCAATTTTGGTCCCTCTTCTTTCATGTTTGGCACTTTTAGTCTCGATGACATGCTGTAATTGATTTTGTAAGTCATTTCGGGACAAAATGCACTTTTAAAATTTACACAACCATCACAAAAATGACTTCCAAAACTAGCTATAGCAGGTTATGCGAACTAAGGCTCTGTTATTTTCCATTCTATTTCAGAAAAATAATCACTTTTTTCCTCCAAAATTTTACATACAGAACCAGCCTCATTTTTTACGAAGATCAAAAATTCAAAATTTAAATTTTTCACTAAATCTTCACTCACATAAATTCAAAAAATAACATAATCACTACACTTTTTATTTCTCTCCTACACAATTTCTTAAAAAAAAATTCCTTCCAAAAGAAAATATTTTTTAAAAATAAAAAATCCAAGTTAGGTTACAAAGATAAGAAAGTATAAAAGTGCTGAAATATGAAAGAAGATAGATCAAAAGTACAACCACACAAAAAATAACTAAAAGTGTAACGTCAGAGGAATCAAAATGGAATTTTTCCCTGAGAATTTTGTGGTTTTTAATATTTTTATTACTGTGTCAATAATTTCCCTTATCTATACTTATATATAAAGCATCAATCTGTTATCTACAGTAATTTTGGTGGTTGTCCATTTTTCCATTTCCCATTTTGCCCCTCCTTTTTTTTTTTTTTTTTTTTTCCGAACTCATCCACGCGTCTCTTTTCTATCTCACTCCGTAGACACGTTTCTCTTCTCCCTCAAACGCGTGGCGATCCCTTCCCCTTCGTTTCCAGATTCTTCTTCCTCGTGTACATCGACTCTCTTCTTCATCTAAAATGCTTCTCCAGATTTTCTCGTCTTTTCTCTTTCATCTTCTTTCCTTCATTTTGCCGTTTTCCCTTCTCCGGCCATTCAATTCTCCTCTCCTCCCTCCTCCGTTCCGCAGCGCGCGATTTTTGAATCATCGCTGTCTATACTTATATATAAAGCATCAATCTGTTATCTACAGTAATTTTGGTGGTTGTCCATTTTTCCATTTCCCATTTTGCCCCTCCTTTTTTTTTTTTTTTTTTTTTTCCGAACTCATCCACGCGTCTCTTTTCTATCTCACTCCGTAGACACGTTTCTCTTCTCCCTCAAACGCGTGGCGATCCCTTCCCCTTCGTTTCCAGATTCTTCTTCCTCGTGTACATCGACTCTCTTCTTCATCTAAAATGCTTCTCCAGATTTTTCTCGTCTTTTCTCTTTCATCTTCTTTCCTTCATTTTGCCGTTTTCCCTTCTCCGGCCATTCAATTCTCCTCTCCTCCCTCCTCCGTTCCGCAGCGCGCGATTTTTGAATCATCGCTGGACTAGGACCTGAAACCCGCCTGCTAAGAAGTATGATCGCCAAGGAAGAGAAACCAGGAGGTGGAAAAGGAAAACTACTCGCTGATGAAAGGGAGATTGAACGGGAGAAGCTTCAACGGGCCGAGAGTGAGCCCCTCCTCAATTTCTTCAATGTAATTCACTATAACTGAAAATTTGATTAAAAAAAAATGCGTTTCTTACAATTCCTTTCGCTTGCCGCATTCGCTGTTGTCCTTTTTCTTGGTGGTTTTGTTTTATTTTATTTTTTTGGTGCATCGCAGGAAGCCAGAAGAGTCACTAATCTTTCTTCTGTAATTTCGTTTTTTGTGGTTGAAAATATAAATTTTTCCATGCTTTTTGGTTTCCTTTAGAATTATTATTATTTTTTGCTTACTCTCAAAGGCTGTACTTACCTGATTTATTGGATGCGATTAATTGATATTTGTGTGTGCTGCCTATCATTTGCCCTCTAATATTTTTAAGTCTTATACAATGTTGGATCCTAAATCTGTTTTCCTTTTTAGTGTATTCTTCCCATGTGTCTGCATTTCTTTGTTTCTGTATGCTGCAGGTGCAGGTGTACCATATGATCACCAAAATTTGTTTTTGCATTACATAAATGGGTCATGTAAAATTTTTTTCCAGCGATCTGAAATTTAGAAGTTCTCAAGTGCTTCACATTAAAGAAAACATGTAAATTGTTTATTGATAAATATTTTATGAGCTCAACTTCGATATTCTTGATTATAAATCACATGCAGTTGGAACCATGCATATTTTTGAATTGGTAGTAGCCTGTAGGATACTTTTGGAGGTTAAACTCCATGGTTTTTAAAGTGATTAATTTCTTTTGCAGATAGTGTGCACAGGAAATTAATTGAAAATTGCAAAAAAGAAATTGACACATATGAAGTAGTTTGTGTCAAGTTTTTGTGGAGGCTCTTGTGATAAATTACTGCAATAATAGATTATGAGGGTTATTATGGCTCAGTAATTTTTATTGTTACCAAACCAAATTGGTTTTCCCCCTCTGAAAATCCTTTGAACTGTGACTGCCTTCCCTTTAAGTGCTAGGTAATGAACAACCACGACAGTGTTTTTTCTGATGAAGCATCTTTTTCTTTTAACAGATGGGCGCTTACATACTACCACTCCAGTAGATCCTATTTTCATTCTGCTGCCCATTATTGAGGATGCAGGACGGAAGGTATGATAACTTTTACTAGGGTGCCTTTCTTAGTTGGAAGTTTGTTCCCTCTGTTCTCTAATTTGCGCTGATTTTGGTTTCAGATGCTAACAATTGGAGTTGTTATGGATATGAGAAATGTATAGGAGATTTCTCTCTTGGTAAGTGGAAAGGACTAATGCAATATCTAACATGCTTGTTTTGATTCTTTGTTATGTTACGGTACCGAGTTTCTATGATCAGTCTTGGAACACTGTTAGATGTGGTTGTTACTGGTCTTAGCCATTAACATATATACCGCTGTTGTTTTTTTTTTTTTAATATCTTTTTTCTATAATAGCTTTATTAATTTCTTGTTAAAATACTTGGAAACCATTTAGAAAGTGTAAGCAAAATCTTAAGAGTCTTAATTGTGGATACTATTTTGTATTATTTTTTAGTCCTTAAAGGTTTAATGAGTACAATGCATGAACTTATGGAAACAAAAAAGGAAAAAATACTGAAAATTATAGTTAATTGTACCAAAATATTTGAATAAGCCATGTTTATCTGTTACAATAAAGATTTTCATGTCATATGAATAAGTGTATATTCAGCTGCTTTCTAGATGTTTTTTACAGAGCATGTTGACTATCTTATCTTATGTTATATTGATGTCTGTGGTTTTTTTTAACTGCATAAGTGATGTGTTGGATTTTGCAGCACACTCCATTACAATCAAACAATATTCAATACACAACAAAATTAGCACAAGGGTTAGTTTTTCAAAGAGTTGAGAAATCTGTGGAAAATATATGATCATGATCTACCTTGGGAAAAGGGAGTTTTTAATGAATCAAACACAGTATTGTTGGATGATTGTCCTTATCTATAAGGCCTTACCCTATCTCATAAGTGATCAACATCTTGAGTTTTGTCCATGCCCTCGTAGCTTTTTTCATTGGTTTGCGCTAAATTTATTGTGAATTTGAATGTAGATTCACATTGTTTTTCCTTATTCATACCATTATGGAGATAAAAATGATAATTCATTGGGTATTTTTTCATCATACCAGTATTTCCAAATTTTCTTTTCCTTTATTTCCAGTGCATGTCTTACTTGAGTCCTGACAAATGTAAGGTGAATAACTCATCCATAAGTAATATGGAAGTGATGTTAAATCTGTAAATTTTTATTGGTTTTGCAATGGTGAAGAAGTATAGTTCCACTTTCTATTTTCCTTAGGGTGTTTGGTGGTGATAGTGGGATGTGAAGCATTGCTGTGTTGGTTGGTTTCAGTCATGAGTTAAATTCAAGGTAAATTTTCTCTAGGCTGTGTATACCACTTACGGTAGGACCTGCAATTGATCTTCAAGTTTACTTAGGAGGCTTGGCAACAATTGATAATGTACAAAAGTACATCAAGCAACATCCATTTGGTCGTGCTATTGATGAAAGAAGCTATATATGGAGCCTATACTCTGGTGCTTTAAAGTTGCTCTGTTCAAGATACTAACATATGGTGATCCTCCATTCACCTTAATTTTATATATTTCTTTGGCTCCGTGAGGAGAAATGGATCATTACATTTTGTTTTTGGGGAAGAAATGGATCATTACACTAATTCTAACTTACTAATCTCTTGCTTACTTTCACTCATCTACTTTTAGTAGCCATCTTTGAACAAGAGAGTTAATATATACATTCTGCTGTGAAATCCAGATTTAGTATTCATGGATCTTACAAAGATTAATTTTTGATTTGTTTTAAGGATGCAGTGCTCAAGAATTTGACCCTTTCACATAACAAACGAAATTAAATCTCCTGATATTTTGTTTAACTGTGAAACTGCAGTTGAACAATTAGATTCTTTACATTTTTTAAAGTGATGACTTGCCATCACTTCATTGCATTGAACATCTTACACAAAATTTCAGATCATGATGGTTGGAGAGGAGATTATCAGGTTGGCCATACATCCGAGTGTAGAGAAAGAGAAAATATGTGCAGTGAAGTTGCTACCATCTCAAGTGATTTAAGCTCTGTGGGTCCAAATAACTTATGAAGGAAGAATATTGACGTTACTTTCAAGTATGACAGACAATCTGGAGAGCCCTTAACTAATTTTTCTTTGTTTCCATTGTGAAGTAAAAGGAATCTCAAAGTGTAATTTTTCGTTTACACACTAATTTTAATGCATATTTTACACTTTTTAAATTTGCAGCCCCAGCGAAGTGGGGCCAGAAATGCCTAGTTTCTATTATAAGTGGCAATAAATTCCACGAATATGTACAAAACAATGTCACGAGACGTTACAAGACAAGTCAAGAAAGGGCCAAACTTTTGAGTCCTCAAATCCAGTTCACTCTATGCTGTTGAGTCAGTAGCCTTTGGCTTCATTCTCACACTATTCTTCTTCCTCATACGAGTTCTCCCTCTATACAAATCAGAGCTTTCTAGCAAATTTCAGGGCTCTCTTCTACTCCTCCTTCTTCAATGGCGGCTGCTTCATCGTCAAAGTTTGCACAATTTCTCATCCTCTTTTGCAGTCTCACCCTTCACTTTCATGCCATTCCCACTAGGGCCCTGAAAATTGGGATTGTCTGGGATCCTTCCATCAGAGTGGTAATTACTAATAAGCCCCTCTGAATCTGAACTCCTCTCTTTCTTCCATTCTTCCTTTTATTTCTTTTTTTTATTTTTTTATGAAAATCTTTTGAATTTAATTTTTGCGCCTTTCAATTATGTAGACGAAGTAGTCGTAGTTGTGAATCCAAGTATTGCGGAGGTTTTCTTTTTTTGATTTTTTTTTTAGTTTATTTAATTCTTCAATGGACAAAAAAATGTTTTAGTAATTTTTATTTCTGCTATTTTGTTGATGAATAGTGGCTCCACTTTTGAGATATGGAAAGTATTGTGGAATTCTGTATAGGGGGGTGTCCAGGGGAGGCACCTTGTGATGGTTTAGACGCTTGTTGTATGCTGCATGACCAGTGCATCCAAAGGAAAAATAGTAAGTACTCTACTGGGATTTTATTTTTATTTATTGCGTCATCCCAATTTTGATTTTATTATTCACATTTATATAGAGAGAGCCATTTTTATTGATTATTTGGTGTTAATTGTTTGATATTTTACAAAGAAGAAAATCACTGTATGATAATTACTCTCTCCGATAGTATCCCTCCTACTAGAATAATTTACTTTCAAAAAAATTTTGTTTAAACTTTTTACTCTTTCCACCTTACCAATATAATAATGTATAATAAAAATATTAGTAGAATAAATTATCATAACTTAGTCATTTTTGATTTTGTATATTAAAATTTATAAAAAATTTGTGTGTTTTTAAAACGGAATTGTTATTCGCAGTAACCGTTTCGATATTTGCAGTAACATTTTCTTGTGAAAAGTCTAAAATACCTCTGACACTAAAAAAAAAAGTCACATGCAGTACAAGAAAAAGAAAAAAAAAGAAAAAAGCAAAAAAAAAGTGGCAGGCATTTGTTTATAAAGCAGAGCGTAAGTTTTTTGCAGTGCAGACCATTTCATTTTGCACTGCAAAAAAGTAAATCCTGCAAAGCAGAGCTGTGTGGATTCACAAATCAGATAAAAAGCGAGACGAATCGGATCGGAAAAAAGTGAATGGCTAAAGTTAATATTTTTTCGGTATTGTTTTATTTGTTGTTTTGATATTTTGGTTATAATATGTCCGAATTTGTTAGTATTTTACCCGAAATTGTGAATTTTTTTCTGGATTGGCGAAGGTCCGGCTGGTGATTACTGCAAATAACAAATTTTGGGGGGGGGGGGGGGGGGGGGGGGAGTGAAATACCGCTGGTGACCGGCGGTGTTATTTCGGGAAATACCGGGAAATACTGCCTGTGGTATTTCCCAAAATAACCGGCGGTGTTTTAACGGAGGCGCTATTTTGGAGGAAAAGGTCTCCGGCGGTAATTTTGGGAAAAATACCGCCGGAGACCGGAGCTATTTTCCAAAAAATAGCGTCACAGAGAGAATTTTAGGAAATTATCACCGGAGACTGGCGATATTTTCCCAAAAAATATCGCCGTATTCCGGCGGTATTTCCGGCACTGTGTTAGCGGACAGGTGGAGGCCGCCAATTCTACCGCAGGGTATTTGTTGTGGTTGGTAGGAAACACCCTGTTCGTGGATAAAAAAAAACCCACGTTGTTGGGCATTTCCTGCCTTACCTCCGCGATGCAGAAGGCGCAGCAGGACTTGCGTGGGGTGCAGCGTGTCTGGCCAACCTTTACCGCAATCTTGGTAGGGCCTCTAGGGTGGACGGTGCCCAGTTAGGCAGTTGTCTGACCTTATTGCAGGTTTGTAAGACTCATTTATAAATTATTTCAATACTTTATATAGGTACATTTAAATGAATAATTTATTTTTCAATTGTTTTAATAGAGCTGGATATACGAGTACTTTCCAACGTTTAGTCCTCCCCAGCTCAGTTCCTGGGATGCCGGGTGGCCTGCTGCAACGAAGTGGAAAATCGGAACCGGAAGGAAGCGGGAGCCTAATGCAAATTTGCTGTCATACAGGCGCACACTAGACCGAATGAAATCCGGAGAGGTAATATTTGTATGTCATTTAAATTTTGTAATGTTTATTACTGTAATAGACGACGTATTCGAATATCCACTTATTATGTTTCACATGAACTAGGTCAATTGGCTTTCTTTTGGGTCAAATCCTGCGGGAGTGCACCCAATAACCTTGTATAGGGGTCTTATTCATTGCCATGCGGTCGTAGAGGCATATATGTCTGATCGGTTCTTGCGACAATTTGGATTCGTGCAGTCGATCCCTCACGCAGTTTTAGAGCCAAAGAGTTGCTACAGAGGCCTTGAAATAAAAATGTACTCTTGCATTTACGATACGAATTTTAATGTCCAGCACATGTACAAGAGGAATTTGGTAAGGGGGATGCAGAGGGCTGAGTGGGTCGATCAGGCGTGCTCTGAGTACCTCGACTACTTATAGCCGCGAACGCACGTGCGTGTCAATCCAGACGACATGGAAGTGGACGACACATTGGACCCCAAAAATATGTCCGCGGTTGCGGTAAGCAATACAAATTTCTGCTTATTTATGTCATTTAATTATATCTGTTTGTTAATAATTTTTAATGTATTTCGATTTATCTTACAACTGCAGCGGTTGCAATATATAACAAGTAAACTTTATTATTCTCATCTCCGAAACCGGCATGCATTCCCCAATTTCGTGAGGAGGAGCGCCATAGAGAAGGCGGCTACCCATTTGGAGGATTTGATGCCGGGACTGAAGTTATAAATGGTTGAGTTGTATTTTTTTCGCTATTTTATGCATTGTGTAAAGTAATATATCATTTCGGGTGATATATACATATATATATTAATTGCCTTCACTAATTAATAACATATAAACGTTAAAAGATGAGAAACTTATATTGTTAACGTATAATGAAACAAGTAACTTGCATTTAACGTTAAACAGTGGGTGTGAAAAACATATACTACTAATATTCAGCAGTCGATTTAGTCCTGTAAGAATCAAATTTTTGTTTCAAATGGATTTGCCAAAGCTGCATGTCTTCTGAGGCCCTGTTTCTCCACGTCGGATATATTGGCAGTAGCAATACCTCACCGGTCGTTAACAAAGCAATGAAATGATTTTGTTTTATTAAACCCATATTGATGAAACTGACCGGATCAGTCGAGACGTCGGCCCCCCGCCACACAATCGGTAGGAAAGTATTACTCTGCTGTGCATATAATATAACAATCCGCTGGTATTTCGTTGCGACAAGTATTCCCAGCAGATGGGAATCGAACCAATCCTCTTCTGCCGGAACTACATAACAATCGACCAGCCTGATTGCTAACACGTAATCGACTGGCCCAAATACGAAGTTCCACAAAGTACCTTCATCCACGAGTTCTTGGTGCAAGGCTCTGCGCACCTGGTACCACTGCGACTCATCTGCATCGTGTACGAAATAAGAAATTACTCTAAACCCACAATGTCCATCGGGCAATACATTAACGTGCCCTGTAATGTATTCGAACACGAATTGCTTAAGAAATACGGGAAGGTCGTAAGGCCATTCAGATGCGTGTGGCCTCACAACCCTTCGTCTTCTCTGTCCGCCTGCAAGTGTAAATCATATTAAATTTAGCACGTGTAGATGTTTGTAAACACAGTGAGCATGCAGATGAAATACATATATTCGCACCTCGTTGTAGTGCGTTCCTCTTGGCATGCTCGTACCCTGATAGATCTCTCTGGGTGGCATTGTTTCTCGGTCGTCCCCTGTGTGGCTTATTAACCGGCTCATTTAGATCAACAGTTTCCGGATAAAGCGTCGAATGCACCACACCCATCATCCTGTATATCTCAGCGCTTGGACGCGCTATTACATCAAGAAACATGTCATGCAATCAGCCTTCAGCGGTTTGCCTCTCCTCATGAGTTTTCGAAATATCATCATCTCCCAAATGCAGTATCTTCCAGAAGGCGTCTACGTTGATAGGATCAATTGGTTAGTATGCGCGCACCAACTGTTGCATCTCACATGCACATGGCAGACCGCAACTAGTTCAGAGTTCGCAACCACACACCGCACCATCTTCCCCGATAAGTTCAACTCTTGATGTATATTCTTCCTGCAGTAGTGCAATACCAGCGAAAGACAATCTACCGTTGAGCCTACTATAAAGTAAGTAGTCGCTTTCCGGTAAGTTTTGCTGCGCGAAGATTCTATTGCAGTACGAATTTTATCAAAGTGCTGCCTAATCATAATATTAATGTCATTGAAAATACTTAAAAATGCCTTTCGATCCGTATCAATTGCCTTCTTCAATTGTGCATGTGCACTCTCCACCCTAAAAGACAATTCACATAAAAATTCAACATGTAGCATACAGAATTATATAGAAGAGCATATAATTATACAAAATACAAATCATAAATCAAAGTTATAAATAACTTACATGTTCGTGGTGTGCGAGCCATAATGCTTTATACTTTTTGTCCAACATGACACAAACTTGTCCTTGTGGGGTTCCAACCACGTGTTTTTCAAGTATGGAATAATATTTCTGAATCTAGATTTATTTCCATACTTAGTATCAATGAAATCCACAGATCCCGTGAACTATTCATATGTCAGGGCTTTAATAACGCGGCTCCAAAAATATAGAAACACGTCCGTTGTTTTTTTGTCGTTGCCAGCCGATAGTACGTGTTTCTTGACATCCATTTCAATGTGTCTCCTACATAGTAGTTAGGTAGCACGTTGGAATACTAGTTCCACAAAATTCATTAAGGCAAACTCCGGGTCAGTGACGACCATATGTGGGTATCTATTTCCCGCGAATAGATTGCTCAATTGCGCCAACCCCCAGTAATAGCTCGGTGTGGTCTCATCCCCCATGAAAAAGAATGCGATATGAACATATTGATCTGTGGATAACAGAGCCACTATTTGCAGCAGTGGCATGTCATACCTGTTCGTCTTATATGTCGTATCCATAAACAATAACAAAACAAGCAGACGAGGCGCCTTCTTGTGTGCAAAGAAAATGTGCCCGACTGCATTACTGTCATCATCACGTTCGTGCGCATAGAAGTATTCGTGATCATGCAGAAATTTAAAGAAATACTGCATGTTAGTCATACTTCCCCTAGCCTCTCTTTTACTTTTTGTTGTTTCATTGCACACCTGTTGTATGTGGCTGATATTTTTCGGATCATCCGCTCGCAACTTGGCTAATATATGCATCGGTCTGATGTTAATACTAGACATGTCGGCAATCTTCTTATTCTCCAATTCTGTTAATCGTGACTGCGCTGAATGCCAATTTCGAATTCCTTGTAATTCATGATTGTGATTACCGTCTATGACCTCTAACTTCCAATTGTCGCCAGCAATTTCTCGGCCCTTAAGGTGAAATGGACAGTTTATCATCTTGCTGTTTGTATTGACCCGCATGCTTTTCCCTTCAGGTAGGGGTAGCTTATCTCTAACTTTTCCTGATCTTTAGCACCCTAGCTCAACTATACCTTTTCTCCCTCTTGTAACGAACAGACCCAAAATCTTCGAAGATGAAGTAATTTTTGCAGTCATATTGTTTTCAGCTGCTCGTGCGTTAACCCAAGCAATCATATCTTCCCTACTTCTGAACTCTTCGTTCGTCTGAAATACATCGGTGTGGTCAGCATAAATGTCATCACTCTCAACACGAAAATTCTATTCAAAAATAAGCAAAAGTTGTTCAGCATATTTAAACGTAAAAATTTAGATGCAATCGACAAATTGGGAAATTAATCTTATCGCCCTGAGTCAAAGTTCTGACATAGTTACTTTTAGCAGAGGTCGGAGGGATATTGCGAATGGGACGAAATTTTTGGTCGGAAAAATCGAGGAAAAACTGATTTTTCGCCGGAAAAATACGATAGAAGACTCCAGCGGTATTTTTCCGGCGAAATACCACCGGAGAAAGCTGGCGGGCGGTATTTCGTCCGGAAATACCGCAGTTCACCGGCAGTATTCCTATGGGAAATACCGCTATTTGATTGGCGATATTTCCTTTCCGTAGAAAATACCACCGGTCACCGGCGACCAGCGGTATTTTGTCCCGTAAATACCACCATTTTGCATGGCGGTATTGCTCTGGGAAATACCGCCGGTCGCCGGCGGTATTTCGGGCGACCGGCGGTATTTTGTCCAGTAAATACCGCCATTTTTCATGGTGGTATTTCTTTTGGAAATACCGCCGACGGCGACCGACGGTATTTCTGGAAAATTCCGGCTGGGGAAACACTCTCCACGGTCGAAATGTGATAGATACGACAAAAAATTGTCGGATAATCTGGAAAAAAAATCCCCCCAAAATGGGTTTCTTTCCTGGCAGTTTGACTGGTATACAGAAATTTTTTTCCGTCTAACTAAATTCAAGTAAAAAAAATGTATAGAGTGTTTACTTACAGTGTAATATGGATCGATTTCGGGTATATCGGCCATATTTGAAGAAGCGTGTCACTGATTAAATAGAAACAAGTATCTTCTGCAGTTTGAAGTAAATCCTAAACTCTTACATTTATAGATGAAATGGTCTGCACTGTAATGCATGTGACTTTTTATTTTTATTTTTTTGTTTTTTTTAGTGTCAGGGGTATTTTAGACTTTTCACTAGAAAATGTTACTGCAAATATCGAAATGGTTACTGCGAATAACATGCCCCTTTTAAAATCACTCTAATAAGAGGGAGTACCTTTAATTTTTGTCCTTTTTAATTGGACAGTAATCATTACCAGTGCAAAAAACGGTAGCATTATCCTTAATTAAGTTCGAGAACGGTTACAGCTAGCTTATAGTATAGTTTAAGGCTGCTGTTAATGCCAAAGCATCTTTTAGTATCCAGAGCAAATTTTGATTGATTTACCTAAATTACCTTTCATAAAAAACAAACAAAAATTTAAAGCAACCTGTCCCCCTCCTCTGATTTCGTCGCTATCCTTTTCCTCCCCAATCTTCCACATTTCTTCTTTCTGCCATTCATTCCTTTCTGTCGGTTCAGATCTCCTTCTCTTTTCCTCTTCATCATATCATGATGGAAGCATTCCTTTTGACCACAGCACAAAGTCATCTCTCACTCTCCATCTGTTTTGCAATTTCTAATATATTAATGAACAAACCAGACTAGCTAGAATCAATAATGTAAAGAAAAATAGATAAAATTTGAAATTTTCTGCTCTATTATTTTCTTTTCATGAAGACTATGGTTGCTGGCTCAATTGCAATTTCCAGTTCAAGTGTTGAAAATTTTCAAATAGAAGACGATGCATCACATGATGACCCCTTATCCAATCCAGATTTTGTATAATTGGCTCAACTGCTCACACCTCAAGATTGTCAATTACCCCGAATGTAGAATATTTTAGCACTTGAATTGGATGATTCATAAATTAATTAGCATGAATTTTATTTAACCCAGCATTCAGGTGTTAAGAGAATGGTCCATTTTGTTGTCCCTGTAGTTTTTTTGACCCACCACATTGCCCTGTATTATTGCCCGGTCAGTCTTCTAGACGGATATGAGGATGCCAACAGCGGGCGGCACTTGCTTTGAAGTTTATGTATTTTTTGACGAAAGGTGGTACAGGTAATCGATTTAGTTTTTCAGCATCTGTAACGGAAGAAGAAGCATCCAATATTGCCTCATATACAATATTGGCCTCAAAGAAAATGCCCTTACAATTTTCCAGGCATTTCTCCTTGGTCGAACATCATCCACCAAGAATCTGAATCAAATCCATATGAATCAATTTTGATTGCAAAACAATAGTCATTATCCTTATTTTTTTCGTTATTGGTAAACAAGGGATGCCTCCAGTGTGAGGAGAAGGCAAACCAATAAAAAATGATGAAGAAGAAAAGAGAAGGAGATCTGATACTGGCGAATTGTAAAGCTGAAGAGAGAAACTTAGAAGGGAATTAATGGCAGAAAAAAATAAATAAATAAAGGGGAAGAAGATGGGGAGGAGAGGGAAAGATAGCGGCGAAATAAGAGGTGAGAGGATTGCCTCAAAAAATTTATTTGCTTTTTTATTTTTATTTTTTATGTAGGGCACTTTAGGTAACTTGACCAAAGTTTGCTCTGGATGCTAAAAATTACTATGGCAATAATATCAGCCATAGTTTAATTGAGAGAGATTATAAAATAAAATAAAATAGAGATAGAGGTGTATTTTTATTTTTTATGTAGGGCACTTTAGGTAACTTGACCAAAGTTTGCTCTAGATGCTAAAAACTACTATGACAATAATATCAGCCATAGTTTAATTGAGAGAGATTATAAAATAAAATAAAATAGAGACAGAGGTGTAAAAGGACAAACACAAATTATTGAGTCTTGCCCATTCATGAACGTATGGGGCTTGCATAACAATACATCTCATTTTACATGTAATTTAGTTTATTAAGGTTAATTACACTTAAACCCCTTTAAAATTATTTAAAATACTAAATGAATCTCATACTTTTTCGAAACTTCTAAGGGCATCTCCAACTCTCCCTCTGTTTTATGGTACATTGTTTCGCTATTTTCCAGTAATTACATTAATTTTACTTCAACCATTACTCTATTTTCAACTCTAAAAAGAATATTCTATTTATGTTTCTTTTTCTATTTCATTTTATCTATATATTTTTACTTTTATACTATTACATTTTAAATTTAGTTTATTAAGGTGAATTACACTTAAACCCCTTTAAAATTATTTAAACTATTAAATGAATCTCAAACTTTTTTGAAACTTCCAAGGACATTTCCAACTCTCTCTCTGTTTTATGGTACACTATTTCGCTATTTTCCAGTAATTACATAATTTTACTTCAACAATTACTCTGTTTGAAACTCTAAAAAGAATATTCTATTTATGTTTCCTTTTCTATTTCTTTTTATCTATATTTTTACTTTTATATTATTACATTTTTCTACAAAACAAACCCTAAATTTTTTAATGGTACATATTAATCTAATACAATAAGATTTAATAATAATATGAACACATCATTAATTGATTTCACACATAACATAAGTAACACACACTTTTTTATTAATAACGGAACTAACAAAGAAATAAAATCTATGTTAGACAACTAATAATACAACAATAAAATTACTAAACCAAATTAATCAAAGAAAGCAACCATACATTAGACAAGTAATAATACAATACTAAAAACTCTCAACCAAACTAATCCCGCATTAAAATGTTGCTCCCACATATACTCTATAAGAGTGTCACGGAACGCAATGTGAGCAACTTTATCTTTGATTTCCTATGTGATGCCCCCGCCCTAACCCCATCTCCCGAGGAGACATTCCTGCGAAGGAGTCCGGGCCAGTTCAGGGGATAGCGTCATTCAGGACTTGCGCCTAACAAGTCGATAAAGATATTAGTAAAAACATAATATTACCTTTATCTGAAAAGCGTTCAATAATAGTTCTTGAAGCAAACTTGTTTAAAGCGGAAGCTTTAAACATTTCTCAGGACGGTCAATGATCAAATTATCCTTTAACCCAAACTACTTCATTGTCTAGGACTAACTATTACAATCAATGCGCTCAGCACTGCTGCAGCGAACGTCGGCCTCACTAATATTGGACAATAAATCATACATAATTAAACACCTGCAAAATAGGTTGATGAAAGGGGTGAGCTTTACTAATCTCGGTGAGAGACCTCTATTTCTATATAAAATTCCCACAGTGATACTTTAGGCAAAAATGTCTCAACATCAAAGCGATCATATAGACATGACATTACAGTTTATGCGTAATTATTTCTAGTATTCATAGCATATACAATTCCTATGTCAATGTGGAAGCACTCAATCAATCAATCAATCATCTATAAAGTCATGTAGGAGAGATATACATGGCAACATGGAATCCTATGACCATATGCATCAATCAATCATATCGATCTCCCCGTAGAGTTTCAATCAATCTGGTTTCTACATAGCTTTCTTACCTAAAGCTAAGGCAATAACCCATTCTAAACAATTAGATGATAAATGATTTTAGGTAGTTTACAAACATCTCGATACCCAAACGGCGACAGTACTAGCAGTAGTGGTAGTGCCCAGCGGCAAGGGATTTTAGATCCCTAGTTGTATACTTGCAACCGTTAGTTTCTCCTTTAGGGATGCGTCGGCTAATTGCAACGCAGCTGCACCACGCACGGCAACACACACGGATGATTACAATCGATCAATTAAGACTAAACGCGCACAGTCTTTTATTTGGTCTAAATGTGTCAAACCTTATCCCTTTATCATGCAAACATGACCTCTCTAGCATGCATTCATGAATCCTAAACATTTCAATATGCAAGGCAACCACCTACTCATGGCATAGGTATTAGGCATCTTTCATTTACACCTAGAAGTATGTTATGCTTCTCTATAGTGTACAATCACTCATGCTTTCAATAAACAACAATTTATGCGATCAATAATTAATCAATAGGCATACATGCTTGTAGTCATATTAAGCAAGTAAGCAATCCATCATGGCATACATCTCATGTATAGCAAATCAAGCAATGAATCATGGCATACATTTCATGTGTAGCAATTCAATTTTGTTTACATGCAAGTGAGGCGTGGGCAACCTTTTATTTTAATCGAGCAATCAAGGTTATAGTTACACACATACTATATATAGTTTGATTAAACATTTAAGAAAATATCAAGTAAATCCCTCACGTTTCTTGAAGCATGAGTGGTCAACGGTTGACGAGTTTGCTCCTCGGTCAACGGTGAACTCCTGCAATACGAGCGTTCTAATATGAGTCAACTATGTTTGACTTTACACGTTACTCTCGGGTTTGACTTTTTGGTCAACTAGAGTTGACTTTGACTTTTGATCAACTATGGGCGATGGTCAATGATCAAGTTCCATAAGGCTAGTATTATTAAATACTTTTTGGGTCAATTCTGGAATAAGGTAAACTTTAGGGATAAAGAGCAATTTTCAAAATAAGGCAAAATTCGGTTATGGAGGATGCCGGATTTCCCGTTTGACTCGCAGGGTAACTCGCACCTAGGTTCTTTGTGTTCTTCGGGTTTTAGGTTTTAAAAGTTCAAAATAATCATTTTCAGAAGGCTGTGCGAGTTCCTATCCGACTCGGACATCAACTCGCATGACCGGGTAAATTTTCCTGAAACTTCTAGTTTTAGACACTCCTTTCGGACTATGTTTTAACACTGTTCCAGATCGTTTTTATCCCAATTAAAGATATAGATTTAAAGGCTAGCATACCTGCAATGCCTAGAGACTTTTACTTCGCATAACGGATTACTTTAACGTAGTTAAATCTTGCTCCGAATTATGCTCAGAACACTATCTCTAAACATGCATATTTTCGGAATCTGATTTTTGAATTTAATTATTATGGTTCGTTTAAACACTAAAGGCATACAATCCTAGTCTGTTTAACATTCAATAAAGACAATAGTATCCTAAGAACATGCTTTCTACGGATTTATTAGATACAAAGTTGAATTACTTGTTCTTCAAATTTCATAAAAATTCATGCTTCTTCAATTCTAATCGTAATCTAAACCACAAATTAAGACTCACCGTGAGGTCCTAAGATTAGCACAAACCCTTCTAATTTTTCTAGCTTTTGCTTTTAGAAGTTCAAATTTTTACTTCGTGATTTAAGGTTGTATTTATAGGCAACCTATAGGTCTAAAATAATTTAGAATCTTAGTTAATTAAGGCATGTTAAAATTTGGTAGTTTTATCGGAATGATCTCGATTTTCCATTCCTTAATTATGGATTCTGTTTCCCGATTTGTGCTATCCGAGTTGTCGTCTGACTCGTGTAACAACTCGCACGGTGTGATTTCCCAAATTCTTTTCTTCTCATCTTTCCTGCTTTCCTTATGTTATTGTAGGACATCTTTTATACCCATTTTAACTTTCAATCAATCAATTTATACAATCAATCTGTCAATCAATAAGGCAATCAATCATTGATTCAATTGAGCAATTCAATCAATCAATTATTCAATCGAACAATTTAATCAATCAATTAAACATTCAATCAATACGTAATTTTTACTAATCACGTTACTCAATTAAAAGGAAGTAAAAGTCTATTTTACCCTTTATTCATTTTAGATCATAGTCCAAAATTCTAGTTCCTCACATCCTATGTCGAGAAAGAATTGATTTAACAATAGTCATTCTTCTTAAAACTGAGTATTTTCATCCCCGACCACTTCCACAATATGAGGACGTTTTCTCATCTCTTCGATAGCTCTGTTAAGATCATGTTCATCCTCAATTATCATATTGTGCATTAGGATCGATGCATGCAGTCATTATATCGTGCAACACATTTGTTTTGCCTAAAACCGGCTTGGTCCCGCCAACATTTCAAACTGCGATTCTAGAACATTCAAATGCACACTTAACATCTTTTCTTCAAACTTCCTTTCTTGTAGTCAAATATATTTTCTTCGGAGTGCAGGGCTCATTGATAGTTTTTGCACAAAGATGACCATTTTGAATATATATTATCAGCTAAATAATAACTCATACAATATTCTTGTCCCTGAATAATATAATTAAGGGAAGGAGAAATACTTTGAGCAAGATTGAAAAATTAATGTGGCAACTCCAACACATTAATGTCATTATTATCCCCGGCATACCAAAATATGCAAGCCAAATCCAAACATCATAATTTGCCACAACTTTGTTGGAGATCCACTATGACCTAGATATTTTCTGGCCTACATTGTCGGATATTTATTCCACTTTCAATTCAATCTAGACTGATAACATCCTTAGAAAATCACGTTGCTGGCTAATATTGAGTGGCCAAGTAATGTCATTAGTATTAGGTTCTCGTAGATATCTTTCTGCAAAGATTTCTACAACTGCCTAACAAAAGCTCTTCAAACTTTCAATCAAAATTGACTCACTCATTTTAATATAGTCATCAAGAGCATCTCTTGGAAAGTGATAGGCCAACGCTCAAAATGTTGCTGTTATCTTTTGTAAAGTTAATAATCCAATTATATTCACACCATATTTTTTGTTGGATATAGTTATTATGATTTTACTGCATCTACAGTACGTACGAATAAACTCTGAAACATGTTAAATCATCGGTGAAACAACAGTTCACCGTAGCATGGAGTATCAAAAATATAATCAAGATGTAAATTATGAGCAACAAGTTCACTGTCTCGATGTACCATGACGTGACATGGAATTGAACCACCATGTCAACGTGAGTTCATTTGTGGACCGATATGTTGTTGGAATGCTATTCGTGGGTGTGCAATACCTGTTGTAAAATGGCACAATCTTCATCAAGTTCATTCAAAATATTCATATCTTCCATGTCATCTGAAAACGAAAGTAATGAAGACAAAGATGAAATAACTCTGAAGTTAAAGTTCATTTATCTAATGTTTTGAAAGAAATGTAAGACGATTGAACAGAACAAAAGATATTGAGAATTTAGTTTTGAAGGCCTATAAATAAATGTTTTCACTAGTTCTATTATATGTAGGAATAGTATTTGATAAAATGATAAGGTTGAAATGATTGACATATTTATATCAAACGGTATAGAAAAATGATGAAATCCATCCAACAATTGATATACAGAATGCAATATTGATATGTTCTAATAATGTACAATTTCATCCACCGGTTAAAATTTAGATAAAACCCACTGCACGGTTGGATTAATAATGAAATCAAATTAACGGTTGAGATAGTGCTACAATCCATCCAATGGCTGAGATAGTGATAAAAATAATGATGATGCTGAGATAATGTATAATTTCATCAAACGGTTGAGATTTGGATAAAATTCATCCAACAATTTAGATGTTTATAAAACTCACTCAACAATTGAGATTAAGGCAAAACAGATCCAACAGCTGAGATAAGGATAATAGTAATGATAAGGTTGAGATAATGTGCAATTGCATCTAATAGTTGAGATGTGTAAAAAATTTACTATACGACTAAAATGACAAAGTAGATATATCAATCATTTCTATATACAATGGTTTATGGCTCATTTCATTTTCTCAATTTCTGTTTTCTTCTCTAGCATTCTACTTAAAAATAAACTTTCTTGAAGGAAAAAAAAAACATATCAGAAGAAGAATTATGGTGTATAAGGGGATGGGTTTCTCTGTCAAGTGTATATGAACATATTATAAGATACTATTATCGAAAAAAAATCAAAAGGGAGATGCATTCTGGACGTGCGTGGAAGGGTCTTACAATGCCACAAAATATGAGAAAATTGAAACTTTCACCTACAGATTATTGCAATCCCGATTCCAGACGATAGAGAAAGCTGTACAAAAATTGAACGGTTGCATCTGACAAAATCAAGATAGCCATCCTAGTGATGCCTCAGAGAAAGAGACTGTGACTATATTTTACAATAATTTTTTTTCAATTAACTTATATGTATCGATGATATTTGAATTTGAAATTTTCATATTTGTTGCATATGCGTCAAGCAAAGTTGTTGCTCCGACAAAATGAGAAGTAGAAAAAAGGTAGATTCAAATTTGACCACGTGTTGCATAATGTCAAAGATTTTGTGAAGTTCAACTATGACCTCATACAATCAAAAAGAAAAATACGTACTTTTTCTTTCAACAAATGTCATTAGAGTTGAAAAATTCCACTCCTGAATCTCCAATTTTGAACTATCCTGTGTTGGAGATCCTTCTTATGAACTTAGATGATAGTTCTAGTGGTTCGACATCTAAACGTCCAACGAAAGTGAAATTTCAAGAACAAATTTTTTTTTTCAGGGTTAATGTTCAGCATACTCTAACACTGTCAAAAGACGAAATTACTCCTCTTTTGAACGTGTTGGAGGAAAACAAGACTCAAAGGCAATTTCAACTTGAAATTCAACAATAAATATTATTGGCATTCTAACAATAAAGATAAAAGGATAAGTTGATTATATTGGAATTGAATATTATTATAGATTTAGAAACATATGCATCAATGCAAACTGAGAGAATTCAAATTATTTCAAAAAGACTTCAGCAATTTGAACAAGGAACCCTCACAAAGCAAAAATGATAAAGTTTGGATATTTTTCAACAACATTGGTGAACGTGGATATGATCTGCCGAATTAGTAACATCCAAAATTTGAGTGTTGTTTCATATCATGATTTATTTTAAAAATATTTCAAGGGTTCTTGTTGAAAAAATCATAACAAGGAACAACATACAAATTTTAGCGGTTAATAATTCGATAGATCAGATCTAGATCTACCAATGTTGTTGAAAAATACCCCAATTTCATAATTTCTGTCCTCTGAGAGTCCTTGTTCAAATTGTTGAGATTTTTTTTCCATTAATTCGAGTATTCTTAGCTTTGATAGATGCATATGTTTCTGGATCTGTAACAGTATTCAAATCCAGTTGCAACAACTTCCGTCTTTGTTGATTGAGTGACAATGCTTGTTGTTGGATTTTAATTGAAATTGTCTTTGAGTATTGTTTTCCTCCAACACTTCTACAAGAGAAGTAATTTTTTTTTTCTTTGATAGAGTCAGAGTATGTTAAATACTAGCCCCTAAAATTTGTAGTTTTATTTTTGGAAATTTTCACTCCCATTGGACGTTTAGATTCAGAACCACTAGAACTATCATTTAGATTAATAGAAAGGGTTTCAAACCCAGGATAATTTTTGATAAGGGTCTCAAACCAATAGAAAGGGTCTAAAAAAAAATTGAAAATGCAAATCTCATCCGTACATATAAGTTAATGGACAAAAAATTATTGAAAAATATAGTCACAATATCTTTTCTTTGAGACACCACTAAGATGCCTATCATTTATTTAGTGGACGCAACCGTTCAATTTTTGCACAGCTTGTTCTATTGTATGGAATCGCAATTGCAATGATTTGTAGGTGCAATTTTCGATTTCCTCATCTTTTTGTGGCATTGTAAGCCTCTTTCACCCACATCCATAATGGATCTCCCTTCTGATTTTTTTTGGACAATAACATATTGTTATATTTTGATATACATTTGGCAAATAAGCACATCCCCTTCTGCACGATAATTCTCCTTCTCAAATGTCTTTTTTTTTTTTTAATAATTGAGTTTTAAGTAGAATGGTAGAGAATAAATTACAAGTTAGGCAAAGGAAATGAGTCATAAATTATTGCATATATAGAGATGATTGACATATATTTTTGCCATCTCAATCGTATGATGGATTTTCTACGCATCTCAACCGTTGAATGCAATTTCACATTTTCTGAACCTTATCATTACTGTTTTTGAAATGAGTCACATATGATGGATTAACTGAACCTTATCATTACTGTTTTTCTCATCTCAATCGTTGGATGTATTTATTTTAATCTCAATTGCTAGATGAATTTTATCAACATCTGAATCGTTGGATGAATTCTATCAAAATCTCAACCGGTCGATGAAATTGTGCATTATCTCAACACTATCATTATTCTTATCCATATCTCAACTGTTGGATAGATTCTAACATTATCTAAACTATTTGTTGAATTTCATCATCAATTCAACCACTGGGTGGATTTTATCTAAATCTTAATCGTTTGATGAAATTGTACATTATCTGAACATATCAATGGTGCAATCCGTATATCAATTGTTGGATGAATTTAATCATCTTCTCAACCATTTGATACAAGTATATCAATAGTTTTAACATTATCATTTTATCAAATATTTGTCCTAGATATAACAGAACTAGTGAAGACATTTTTTCATAGTCATTGAAAGATAAATCATCAATATCTCTCGTTCTATTCTACCATATTACACTTTTTTCAAAACTTTAGAAAAAAGAAACTTTAACTTCGGAGGTTCATCATTTTGGCTGCCGTCTTCAGATGACATGGAATATATGAACATTTTGAATAAATTTGATGAAAATAATGCCATTATACAATATGTATTGCGCACCCACGAAACATTATTACAACCACACATAGGTCTATAAATGAATTCAATTCGAGGTCACATCCTCATATATCAGGATCGTGAAATTGGGCTTATAATTTTTTTTTATGTATCACGCTATGGTGAATTGCTATTTCACCGATGACATGTTTCAGAATCTATTTGTACGTATTGTTGATGTAGTTAAATATCGTGATAACTATATCTAACAACAAATCGATGATGTGGGTGGAGTTGTATTATATACTTTTACATAAGATAACAATAACATTTTGAATGCTAGCGTATCATTTTTCCTTAGATACTCTCGATGAATCTAAAATGGGTGAGTCAACTTTGACTCTAAGTTTGATGAGATTTTGTAGGGTAGTTGTAGAAATCTTTGCAGAAAGATATTTACGAATACCTAATGCTAATAACAATGCTCGATTGCTCTATATGGGCCAGCAATGTGGTTTTCTTGGAATGTTAGGTAGTTATTGTATGCATTGGAAGGAGAATAAATGTCCGATAGCATGGGCTGGACAATATGAAGGTCATAGTGGATTGCTAACAATTATTGTTAAAGTTGTTTCGGATTATGACTTTTGGAGTTGGCATGCATAATTTGGTATGTTGTGGATGTTTTCCAATTTTGTTCAAGGTATTTCTCGTTTTGCTAATTATGTTATTCAAGGAAAAGAATAATATATGAGTTATTATTTAGTTGATAATATATATCCAAAATGGTTAACTATTGTGGAAACTATCCATGAGCTCCACACACCGAAGAAATTTTTTTTTGTTGCAAGACTCAGGAGTCTTGTAGAAAAGATGTTGAGCGCGCATTTGAAGTTGTGCAGTCGCAGTTTAAAATTTTGATGGGACCAATCCAATTTTAAGCGAAAAAATGTGTTGCATGATATGATAACTGCATGCATCATAATGCACAATATGATAATTGATGTTGAACGTGATCTTAATGGACTTATCAAAAAGGTGAGCACACGTCCTCATACAATTGAATGGTTGGGGATAAAAATATTCAGTTCTAAGAATTTCTTTCTCGACATAGGAAAATGAAAGATAAAACTAAATTCAATTCTTAAAATTTAAAAATTCCTCTAAATTCTTGTTCAAATTTGGTGCTGTCGTTTTACACCAAACTTAATAAAGAAACATGTGTGGCTTCTACACAAATATGCACACACTGAAGTCTGCGTAGATACACTATTATAGAGAGAGTAGGGTTGTACACATGAGAAACGGTGATAATTTATTTCTGGAGCAGATGTAATCGAACACGAAAGAAGAATATTTGTTTTGAAAGAGTGATAGTAAAAACACCAGTGTGTAAAATAAATTTTGGGAAAATTCAATAGAAATTAAGTTCCGGTAGACACAACAACTCCACACTAGTTTAGCTATTATTCGATCAATGATTCAATAATTCATTTAAAACATGCAAACACAATGGTTATAGCTACCAAGGAACTGCCTCTAACGTAGACAATCTCTCCCTACTGCATTGATAGTTAAAAGGAACTGCCTTATTAATTGCTTTTCTAACTGACAGGCAATCTAAGAGACTTTTGTTAGATTTAATGTGCCAGCAACCTTAAGTTTTAGAGAGGCCCAGTACTAACTAATCATTCCTAGAACCCCCAAAATGATATAATTATACTCTTGTTCCCCTGACGATTGAGTCACATGGAATTAATGGCATAACCTTGTCAACGCTCCCCTTATTAAGCCCTGGCCAACAATTACAGATTGGTGGACTTGATGGGCACTAGGATATTTAAGTCAATTCAACAATGGGCCCTATCACTAAGCGAAATTAGAGTACCATAAACTTTACGTACAGAAAACAATAGATATATGAATAGTATTGAAAGATAAAGTGCACTTAGATCTCACAAAAATAGAGACACTTCATGAAAGCTCTACCGAAAAAGGAAAAATTAGTGAAGACTCCTAATTATAAAAATCACGAATACTTCTTTTATTGAAATGAGAAAAATAAAAAAAATAATAAAATTGCAGAGAAATGAAAAGAAACTACTGTATAATTTCACCCAACAAAAGATGCATAATATCCTAAGAGCCTCTATTTATAGGAGAGACCTCTAACTAACTAGCCTAAAAATTAGCAAAGAAGGCTCTAGAAGTTTCTAGAATAATCTTGAGATATCTACCACTTAATAATTCAATAAAAAAATTGATATTAAATCATTGTTGAAAAAATAAAACAATATCTCAGTAGAAAATGGGGCCCTGCCCACAATTCAGCATTTTTGTTGCTTCCCCCGCCAACTTGCGATATGCCCATATGGCTCTCTGCTGCATTCCATATGTTCATCTTGCGCTCCATACAGCTTATTACCAAAACAACTTTCATTTCCTCACTTCCTTTTTCCTTAACCACCTACTTAGTTCCTACACATAAGCACACCTTTTAAGTGTAATGACCTTTCAAAACTCATAGAAATCAGCCCAAAATATTAGTTAAAATGTAGCCTAATCAATATTATTTCACAGAATAACTTAATCATTACACTTTTTTCTTTCTTCTACACAATTTTTTAAAAATAATTTCCTCTAAAATATTTTCTTCTCCAAAAAACAAATTCTCAATTTAATCATAATGAAAACAGAGCCTTAGTTTTGAAAATGATTTTAACACCCAAATTTTGTTTGGCACGGCCAAAAGATTTGTTTACAGGACATGGTTCTCAAAACTATTTCTTGTTCATTTAATGATATTATTTTCACTGTGTTAAAACTATTTTTTAAAATCTTCGTACGAAATATGGTTTTAGAAGATAACTTTATTTTATTATTATTTTTTTTCACGTGTTCTTTTGTTTTTTGGGCAACATATTTTCCAAACCTCCCTTAAAATTCCGTAATGAACAATCCTAAAATTTTGACGTGATAAAATCTTAAGGGTCTGTTTGGTTCACGGGAAAGTAAAGTTTTTAGGGAATATGATTTCTGGGAATTTAATGATAAGGAATTAAAGTAAAAAAGAATATTTTTTTGTGTTTGGATTGTTAAGAAATGTATTTGGAAATTTAAACGTGAACTAAACTAAATATCAAAAATGCCCTCTCGAATTAAACTTAATGTTATTCTCATAAAATATTATTAGCCTAAATAAGAGCTAAATAATATTTAATTATAAATTAAACTACAACTTTAAAATTAAATTACATGCCAATTACTCATCCAAAATTAATTTAAAATTTAAAAAAATTATATATTTTATTATTGATCTATAATGTAGTTATTAGTATAGTGAGAATTCAGATGAGTAAGAGAGTAATTGGAAAAACAAATTTTCTTGTTGTAAAATGAAATATTAAATTTGTCACTCGATTTTTTTCCAAATTTAAAAGGAAGAGAAATTATAACTTTTAAATATGATACATTAATTTTCATTAAAATATTATTTAGTTTTGTAGCTAATTAACTATAAAGAATATTATGTATGAAAAGTATATATGTTGCTTTAAGTATATATGTTTGGGCATAAAAATTAAAATAAACAAAGTTTAGTTAGATACAATATATACTAAAGTAAATTGTGATATTGTGGATGATTAGTTGCAACCAATTAGTTAGACAACTTTTATACATAGAAATTTTTTTACCTTTTTCAAGAAAAATAATATATGTATATATAATTCTTTTTTTCATTTTATGGTTTTTTTTTGAAATTTATAGTTGATATAACAGAAATATAAAATATTTGAAAATAAATAAGAGTAAGGGTAGTGAGTGTCTTTTTTGAAAATTTATGACCTGCAAAAAAGAATATCAGATTAGAACCAGGATCCTTTTTTCAGGAAAATAGCACTTATTTTCCCTGCATCGCCGATTTATTTTCCTTTCCCAACCAATTAAAATCAATTCCAAACAAAGGATTTTAATATTGAGAAATCATATTACTTTCCTTCACCAGAATCCTTGTAAACCAAATAAGCCTTAAGTGTTGACCATCTCCATTACTAATGCTAAAGGATTTTGGTAATAGCCTTTCAAAAGGTTTACAGATGAAGGCCAATTTGTTGTTTTTTTTTTTTTCACATTTGAAAATTACTATTTTGATTAATATAGATAAAATAACTTAAGTATTTAAAAATGCAAATGGCAAAGAGTTACCGTTTAATAGAAATATTGTTTCGTTTCTAAAATTAAATATACAACACCGAAAAAATTGTAAAAGTAAATAATGATAGTTGTGTTTAATTTCAAATTTAAAAAAAATTTAGTTCTCTGTATAATTTACAAGTATGGATGTTTAATTTTTTACCGGAATATTACAAAAGAGACACTAAAATCTATTATTTTTCATTATTTCATAACAAAAATTTATTCTCAAAAAATTGTACCTGACTTATCTGCACACAATTCTTGAAAGCGCGTGGATTTTTTTTTCTTTTTATTAGAAATATATGACATTTTTCCTTTAAAGAAAAAGTATTGCGTGTATGTTATGATATAGTGATTTTTTAGTTGCTAATGTATTGCTGTTTGTTTGTTTTTTTTTATAAAAAGTATTGTATATAGTGTGTGATGTATCACGCATTGATTTTAATGGTAGAAGTAATACCTATTAAATAAAAAGTATCAATAGATAGGGCCTATATCTACTTTAAAAAAAGTATTGATTTTAATGATAGAAGTAATGCATGTTTGAATAAGTCGTGTTTGTAATTTAATTGTAAGGTGGCGCATATTTTTATAAAAAGGAAAGTGTCGGTTTTAAGGGTAGAAGAAATGTCTGTAGAAAAAATATCGATTTTCAAAATAAAAGTAGTGTATGTTGAAAGAAGTAGCTCTAATAAAATAAAAATGCATTGCATGTTTGTAAAAGTTAAAATAAAATTTAAAAGCCATTGCATGCTTGTGGGTACGTGTAGTGGAGTTTGTTCTCGAACGGTACATCCGTCAGACTGCCTCATTTTTATATTTTTTTATATAGTTTTTCAGTTATGAAAGAATTTCTTTTTTCATAAATTCTTATATAATGTTTTTGTTATTATATAATTGAGTAATAAAATTTTCCGGTGTTGATTTCACAGGAGTAATAAGTATTTAAAATTTTACTAAAATGTAAGTTTTCAAATTAATTTATTATTTCATTTTAGTGACCAAAGAGTTATTTTGTTTAAGAAACATAGAGACGGTTTAGGTAAAATATCCTTTCCCCCTTATAAAAAAAAAATTACACTATTTTCCAGTACTGTTTTCCAACTTAAAAATTAATAAAATGTACACTCTATTTACCAGTTTTACTACCCTTGTTAAAAATTAATAAAAGAAGTTAGTATTCTCTTTCCATGAATTTTCATATTTGTTTTTTTTTTTCTTATCTGGAGAGATTTTTATTGCTTTATCCTTACAAAAGGAAAAAAAAAAAACAAAAAAAACCTTCACTTTACTAGTGTATGTATCTTGGTCTTGTATGTCATCCCATCTCAATCCCAAGATTTGAAATGTGTTTCGAGAAAACAGTTCATATCTTAACCTGTTTGAGACTCACATTTTTAACTTACTTGCCAAACAACATTTTACTATTAAATCCACATTTTTTTTTTTTTTTTTGGGTCCAAACCATAGTTTTAGATGTGAAGCACAAGGCAAAGTTTATGCCTATTACTTACCAAAAACTATATATATATCCCATCCGCTCCCTAACAAATGTGGGTTTGAATGTCTGCACAATTATTGAGTATATAAAAATGATTTAAAAACCGTTAATTAATGTCGATTAATCTTGACACCCATGAAACTCTTTTCCTCTCATAATCCCAGTCTGACATTGAGACTTCACCAAATTACAAAATCAACTCTTGGGATGAATTGAAACCTTATTCATCTTGTACTTTTTAAAAACCCGCTTTGGTACTTTTAAAATAAGTTAGAACGGCTTTTTCAATATATCTTAGGGTGCGTTTGGCGTGTGGAGTGTGAATAGAAATGGAAATAGGGAATGTGCAATTGATTTATGAGATTCAAATTTCTACATTTGGTTCACGTAAGAATCTTATAATTTCTTCAATTTCATGATATGAGATGTTATGTACTCTCATTCTCATTTCCGTGAACTCACCCTAGGACAAATGAGTAATTATTATTTTATTTTTTGGGGGGAAAACTAATGACAAGCTGCTTCTTGTATTAATACAGATAGTCATCTGAGTGAAGAGTGCAACCAAAGTTTCCTGCAATGCGTGAACAAATTAAAGAAATCAAGAGCTCCAACATTTAAGGGGAACACTTGTTCAGTTGACCAGGTTGTCGGGGTCATGAACGAGGTCATCCAAGCATCCATAAGTCTTGGCAATATTATCCATCACAACTAAATTAACTCGGATAAATTTTTTTGGATAATAAATGTCACATTTTGTTATTCAATAAACAACCGCTGATGTAATTGTGAATAATCTAATATAATATTAATCAGATACAAATAGTTGAGGATAAACTAAATTAAACATATACATGTTTGTTAGATTAGGTGGTCTTGATCCTTATTTTGATCGATGAATTAATAAATATGAGAATTAAGTTCATGGATGTTCCAGGTAAGAAAATGCAGAAGAAAAGTTCACAGGAGGACCAACAGAAAAAAGGGCGAAGAAAATGGAGTTAAAATGAAGAAACAGCAAGCCAACGAAGAGAAGAAGAAAAGGACTGAAAACTAAGTTTGGGGAGCAATTCGGCAACATGTTTGGAATCTGATATAGGTTCGGTGAGCTGTTCGGCTACCTCTTCGGAATCCGAAATATGAATTTCAGACGCTGGCAATTGAATTTCATACTTTAGCTACTTGAATCAATTTCTGATATCAGAAGCTGAATTTATAATATCAGAACCCAGGTTCGGGGAGCACTTCGGCAACTAGTTCGGAATCCGAACCTAATTTCTGATATCAAAAGCTAGAGGTTCTGATATTAGAAGTACTGTAGACAGCAGAATTCCAAATCGCGAATATAGACGTTAAGAGCCGTTCGGAGCCATTTGGCAACTCCTATAAGTACCCCCAAGCTGTAAAGCGATGAACAATTATCCCCTTCAAGTCTCCTACACTTAAGCAACATTCTCAAGCTTCATTTCACTCCTTCACATGTTAAATTAGCTTGTTAAGGTAGGATTAACAAGAGGCCTTTGTGCCCAATTGTTGTGTCATTTTGTAAACTCCATTTTAAGGAGATTGTCATCTACTCTATTCATTAGAAAATTCCTAACTCAAGTTTGAGTGTAGGCAACTTGTATTAGGCAAAGTCCTAACCTCTTGATTAAGAGTTAGGCATGAAGTAAGGGGGAGCAAGAACGAAAGGAGAAGTCCTAGCTCAAGGGGTTAAGTTTAGGCATTTGTAAAAGTACTAACCAAGAGGTTGGTTGAGGCAATTGTAAAGTCCTAATTCTAGAGTTAGATTAGGCAAAAGGGAGAAAGTCTTGATCAAGAGATTGATTAAGCAAAAGACCTTTGGTCTAAGTAAGGGGAGTCTTGAGTAAGACCTAAAGTCCTTGAGGAAGGATAGGGAAAAAGATCAATCGCTAGCCTTAGGCAAGGGTGTCTTAGTCTAGAGTTAGATTAAGCAAGGAAGTCCTAGTCTAGAGGTAGATTAGGCAAGAGAAAAGTCCTAATCTCTTGAGAAAGAGTTAAACAAGTGTAAGGGATTGAAACACTCCTTTAAGTGTTTTCTAGAGGATTAGAAATCTCAAGTTGTAGAACTTGGGGAGTGGAGTAGGATTCAAGGAGAATGAGAACCACTATAAATTTGGTGTATTCTTGCTTTGTTTGTTTATTTGCTTTTATGCTTTGCAAATCACTAGTCACACACCTCACTTAGAAATCTAGTTTTAAATTGGTTTTAAAACTTCTCTTCGAAAATAGTTTTTTAAAGTTGATCTTCTTTGTAGAAGAAAATTTTTAAAGGGTCAAGAACCTAATTCACCCCCTCCCCCTCTTAGGTTCATCTTTGGTTACTATTGATAATTGAGATTTCAATTGGTATCAGAGATAGTGCTCAAATTTGTAGGTTTAACAACCTTGAGTTTAGGATAAATTTTTGCAATCTTTTCGATTTTTAGAGTCTTATTTGTACTTTATTTTCCGAAATTTGCACAAAATGGCTAAAGGAAAGAAAGCCACCAAGAAGGTGACCAAGCTAGCTAAGACTTGGGATGATTCCTCAAGTGAGAAAGAGAAGGGAACCACACAAAGATGCTTTATTGGGAGTGAGATTCAAGAGGTAACAAATTCTTTCCAGTATTTTTCATGTGGTGTTGAAATGCATAAAAGTGATAGTGATAATGATAATGCTAATAATGCTAAAATATACAAGTATGTCACTTTAATGTATGAGAAATGTATGAATGCCTTGAAAAAGAATGTTGTGCATGAAAAGAAAATTAACTATTTAGAAATTCATATTGCATCTCTAAATGAAGAAAATTCTACTTCGAAATGTGAAAATGATGAATTAAGAAACAAAGTAGATGAAACAAGTACCTTGCTTGATAATGAAAATGCAAAGTATATTGATTTGAAAATGTATTATGAAAACGCCTTAGATGAAAATGAGAAATTGCATGAAAAGGCTAGTTCATATGATTTGTTGAAAAATGAGTATGAATGCATGAAAAAGAAAATTGAAGACTTGAGTGCAAGTCTTGAAAATTTGATTTTAGGGAAAAACAACTTAGAAAAATTGTTAGGAAAACAAAAGGTAGGAAATGATAAGCATGGCTTAGGTTATGAAAGTGACCAAAATTGTGATATGCCTTCTTATTCTACTACCTTTGTTAATACTTCAAATAGTGATGTTAAATTTGCTTATCCATCTATTGAAGCTAAAAAAGAAGACTAATCATACATGGTTGTATGAAAAGAAAAAGAAGTCTTCTAAATGTAAAAATGATGTACGCACCAGAAGACCAACGTGACCCAGACAAGCAAAAGTATGCAAGCAAACTTGCACCTAATGATAAATGTAAAAATGACGTACGCACCAGAAGACCAACGTGACCCAGACAAGCACTATGCATTTCATAAAAATCACAGACATGACACAGAGGAGTGCAATGAACAGAAGAATGAGATCGAGTTGGCAATAAGTTGAGGAGAACTCAAGGAGTTCATCCTAAAGGCCTCAGCTAAGAGGGAAGAACTAAGGAAACCATAGGAAGACTCCAGGGCCAAGAGGGACTGGAGCAACATGAAGAAATCCAGGTGTTAGGGATCGTAGATATGACAGCGGGGCCCCACTAATGTGGACTCAACCAACTAGAGAAAGAGGTACCTGAGAGAACCTGTAGAAAGAGGTCGAGGCGTTCGTACAGAAGGACTTCAACAGGACATCTCCTCCTTCTCGGAGGATTGTTTTACAGGGGAAGGAGCAGATAACCCGTTGGTAGTGAAGGCTTACATGGCTAACCTAAAGGTCAAAAGAGTGCTCTCAGATAGCGGCTCGTCTGTAAACGTAATTAGCCAGGAGGCTTTCAAAAAATACAAATTTGTCAGGAAGTTAATAACCCCAGCCAAGACGCCACTAATTGGGCTCGACATCCAGACTACTTATCCAGTAGGTAAGGCCAACTTGCCAGTCAGGTTGTCGGATTGAATGACATACCGCATGGAGTCCTTGGAGTTTGTTGTTATAGACAAGCCATCGACATAATATATGTTTCTCACTCGGCCTGGGTTGAACCGTTTCAGAGCTATTTCCAGCACCCTCAATGTGAGGGTCAAGTTCCCGACAGAGAGAGGAGTTGCCAAACTGAGGGCAGAGGTCAAACAGGGCCGAGAATGCTACGTGACAACTATTAGAATGGCTGAAAAACAAAAGGAAGTGCTGGCCATCGAGGACCCGAAGAAAGAGCCCCAATGATAAGGACATCTAGACCAGTGATACAGAGACAAGCTTGCAGAACCAACCAGATGGTAGGCCCCGAGTACTACATCGCTGCCCAGTGTTCATGAAAGACCCAAGTCCATACCGATGAGATCTTCTAGTTGACATCATTGAACCTATAACCAAGAAATGACAGAAATCTATAAATGAGGCTCTCCACAACCTCATCATTTCCAACTCAGCTCAAGCCTACAAAATAGAAGAAGGCCATAGATCCGTGATTCAAGAAGGACAAGATGGTCACAATCTTTTCAATCAATGAAGAGAAGCAGCCTATAGTCCTTCGACAAGAATTTCCCGTTTCGTGAAGTCTAAAGACTTTGCGAAACCACCATCTTTTCACAACTCATGCTCCATCTTATTTTGGGCCAATCCATACAGTATTCAAGCTTCACAAGTTAGCCTAACAATTTCGAAGGCAAGCTCCACGGTAGCCGTAACCTCAAGCCCGTGTCACATGTCCATCGCCGCGGCCCATCGTAGCAGCCCGATCCACATTTCCCGATCGCAAAGTCCATGGAATCCGAGAGGGATTTGGAAATTATATGTTTTCCTTTTCCTTTTCCTTTTCTATTGTGTAATTTATTTTTAAGTCAAATTCCAAAACTGTTACAACTTGACTTAATTATTTAGTAGTTTCCTCTTTGGTTTTTAGTTATATTTCCTTTACAACTTGAATTTGGATTCTCTCTTCAAGATACCAAATTCAAGTTTCTTTTTCTCTTATTGTTTTAAGTGTATTTTCGGATCACTATACATTGTGACAACCAAACTTTCACTTGCCAAATTCATGCTTCTTTTGAATTTGGTTTGTAAAAGGTTTCCAATTCTTGATTGGATTCCAATTCTAGTTTGTTTCCTTTTCTATTTTCTACTATGTTTGAGTTCTTCCATCTCTATAAATATGGGAGAACCAAACTAAATATTCAGAATTCTTTGCTTTAAAATTGTGAGATTATTCCTTTACTTTTAAAATTCTCAATTATTTGGTTTTTGAGCTTGTGTATTTTCTAGTATAGTGATACTTCTTCAAGTTCCGAACATAGAAAGAATTTAGGTTACTTGCTCCTCCTAGATTTCTGTTGTTCATCTCTTAATTTCTTTTGTTAGTTTAAGAATAAAAGTAGCTTTAGTCCCACTTAAATTAACTAAGAATTTTGAGCATAAAGATAGTAAGTTGTTGATCTTCAAGATCTCAACTTTACTTGGCAATTTCTTCCGCAACATGAGGCATTCCGCGACAACTCACATCAATTTTGGTATTAGAGCCAAGGTGAGATTGTTGGTAGGAGGGAGACCGTAATAACACGGTTAAGCTCAAAAGGTGTTTTCTTTCTCTCTAATTTTTCTTGTTTGAATATCGTGTGATGGCTCCTTGAAAAATTACTTGAGAATTTGCCGGCATCTTCATGCAAAATTGTTTTTAGAAAAAGGATTGCATGCTTGTTTTCCGATTTCAACTTAAATAATTATGTTGATCTTAAGGCTGAAATTCATAATTTTCTTGTTGGAAAATTTTCAAGAAAAGAATTGGTTGAAGAAAAGAAATATCGTAGAATCAAAGTGGTTGTAAAATCAGATTGCACAAAGTTATTAGTTTTCGGGTTGTGCTTCCTATTTGCGATTTTTGTGCTTAATTGTGATAGTGACACATCTGTTGTGTCACAAACTGCTAGAACTAATTTGTTGGATGTTTAGTTCGGGTAGTGAACGAATATTTTGCTACTGAAATCAGTGTCGCTGAAAGTTGTGACCTTCTCGGCTATTAGGGTTTCGGAACCCTAGCTTCTTGTGACTCCAATTTTGTGTCTCTAGGGAGTTAGGTTTAATTTTCATCACCTTTGTTGGTTTAATTGCAGCTTTGGTTGATGCTTAAAGAATTGTTGCTAAACTTAGGATTGTAATTCCCACGGTTATTAGGGACTATGAATTTTCAGCCCCCTAATTTGCCTCTAGTAGACAATCTTCGTTTAGTTGACTTTTCTAACTGGGAATTTTCTTATCCTTGATTCTTGAAATATATATTGAATTAAGGATTCAAAATTTCCTATTTTGGCTGCAAAGCTTCAGTTTTTCCAGAAACAATACAGTGCAAAATTATGATTTTACCCTCTGGGGTGGAATTGCGATTTTTGTTTTAATTTGGGACTATTTTGGACCAAAACTAACTCCAGCTTGTTTGTTTAAGTGAGAAGTTGATTGCTAAGTAGTGGAAATTGGTTCTCTGATTACCTATTGTGTGGGTGATCACATCTCGGGTAGAGTTTCCTGATTTGTTTCAACTCTGCTACTTGTTATTTGCTTCTATTCATCTGAATTGCCCTACAAATTGCCTAGCTTTGAATCTTTTCAAACGAACTGAACATTAGATCTTAAAAACTAATTTGAATTTCGCGTTTGTGTGCATTACAATAATTTGCTGAGATTTAGGGCTTATTCTTGAATCTCCTCCTTGTGCACTTCTTAACTGAATTAGTTACTGAAAATTTCTTTTTCTGAAAGGTTTAAAACCCGAAATAGTTCAGCCCTATTTCGAAAGAATTATTTTTTCTTTTTGCCTAAGTTTGTTGCTTCTTTGAGTGAATCTTCTTGAATTATACCTTGTTCAAATAGTGAACCTTCTAACTATGAAGGAATTGAGTGGTAAAAGGCAGAGTGACTTCTTATAAGTAAAAGCTAATTAGAGTGAAACACTGGGAGTGCGTAGCTTTAGTTGATACACTTGGGGGATAAGGGGTGAGGTTATTATCACCTAGGGATTCAAACTTGTCTTAAGCAGGTAATTTTAGAAGAACAGTATCGATGGTTGCATCACAACGGAATTTCATCTTCCATACGCGAGTTAAGGTATATGAAAAGGTAGCAATCCTAATAATTGACGAGGGGAGTTGTACCAACCTAATCAGCGACTTCATAGCAGAAAAACTGTCAATACCCTCAGTCAATCATCCTCAGCCGTACGAGCTACAATGGATAGGTGACGTGCATAGACTTCACATTTAGAAGCAACCTACGGTGCATATAGAGGTTGAGTGTATCCATGAAGAGGTTGTTTGTGACATGCTCTATGGATTCGAGTACGAATCCTTCCCAATAGAGAGGGATTAATGAGGACATCCAGACCAGTGACATAGAGACAAGCCAGTAGAACCAACTAGAGGATAGGCCCTAAGTACTACATCACGACCCAGTGTTCATGAAGGACCTAAGTTCATACCAGCGAGATCCTCTAGTTGACATCATTGGGACTATAACCAGGAAATGATAGAAAGCTGTAAATAAGGCTCTCTAGAACCTCGTCATTTCAAGCTCAGCTCAATCCCACAAAATAGAAGAAGGCTACGCACTAGATCCACACACGGTGGTCACAATCTTTTCAATCAATGAAGAGAAGTAGCCCATAGTCCTTTGACAAGAACGGCCGCCTGTTTCATGAAGTCCAAAGACTTTGCGAAACCACAATCTTTTCACAACTCATGCTCCATCTTATTTTGGGCCAATCCATACTGATGTGAATGCCCCTAGCTCATCGACAAGTCCAGCTCAAGTGGATCCACAAGATGGCACAGAGAGTGCAGCTAAGGTTCAAGTGCTTCATTGAGCCTTCGCAATGCTCCACGATCCAAGTCCATATCAAATAGATCCATTCATTGATATAGTTGGGCCAATGACTCACAAGAGTACTTCAAAGCTCAAAAGCAGACCTTGTAGACTTTGTTCAAAGGTGTGCTACAGAAGTCCAGCTCATATCCAGCTCCAATGAACTCAATAAGAAAGAAAGAAAGCTTACAAGAGTTACCCTACTCTCCATCAGAGTAGAAATGATGAATACTAATCCTTCCAGTTGAGGAAATGATGGAAAGGTAACTACAAGTCTTTCCAGTGAAGAAATGGAGATTTCACAAAGTTTGAAGAATTTTAGAAGTGAAATGTTTTTTGAGCTTCTGAAATGACTCCGGAAGCTTCCAGAAGTTTCCTACATCTTACATCATCATGCTACATCAATTGGGCCAGATCCATTAAGTCCATCACTCAACAATTCGGCCAAGCCCACAAGGAACCAAGAAGAAGCCCTTGCGCATGTAGCTAGGGTTTTAACTTAAGTTGCTAGGGTTTTAAGAGAGTTAAGGTTTTGTGCACATTACCTAATACTTTTCATAGTTCCTTTTATTTTCTCTCCTTTTATTTTCAGTTTTTCCTTCCTCTTTTAAGAAGAAATTTGAAACTTCCCCTTTTCTTTTTTGACTCGTGAATTTCAGCAATTGTATTATCTTTGGCAACTGAAAATTCCTTTTGTTTTCAAGAAATCAATCTTTTGATTGATTTCCACTTACGGTATTTTCCTTGTTTTTCTTTCCTTGTATTTTCGCACCCTATACCTATAAATAAGGGTGCATACCTTCATTATTTTCAGTGATTAATTGAATAAAAGTTTATACTTTATTATTCACTCATCTTTATTTTGGCTTAAGTAATTTG